>JAUTXW010003430.1:0-572494 GCA_030620095.1 Kuschelorhynchus macadamiae
CAAACTACTCATAGATTCTGGTGCAGGTATTTCAATTTTCAAAGAAAATACAGTAAAGAGCTTTCAAAATCGTTTCCCTGAAAATGCAACAATTCAAGGCATTACCGAACAAAAACTTTTAATACTTGGATCAACCTTGATAAATTTTAAAAACGGTGACCCTCACAAAGTCTATATTTACAACTTAGACATTGATTTTGACGGAATTCTAGGTCTTGACTTCCTAGAACACTACGAATGTACAATCGATTTAAAAAATAAACAACTTATTACCAATTTTAAAACACTACCACTGTAAAAATTGAGGACAATTCTTCTTCAACAGAACTCGAAACATACGAGGCAAATAAAAATAAAATAACTATACAAGGTAGAACAGAACAAGTTTTTAAATTAAAATGTCATCTAATCAATACCGATGCTATTTTATCCCGAAAAGAAATAGAAAAAGTACATATCCCAAATGGCCTTGTCCATGTCAATCAAAAAGGCGAATTTTTGACAACAATTATCAATGCGAACGCAATCCCAAAAACAATTGATTTTTCAAATATCGAAATAGAACTATTTTCGATACACACACTTCTTAATTTCAATCTTCCCGAATCTTCCGAATTTCAAACTTCAATCGAATCCCGACTATTAGATCCCAGCTTAGACTTGACCATCTAAACGAAGAAGAAAAAGAATTAATCACAAATCTTTGTGTCAATTTCGAAGACATTTTCTATCTAGAAGGTGACAATCTTTCCTTCACAAGTGAAATCAAACATAAGATAGACACGAATAATACAAAGCCCATTTTTACTAAATCTTATAGATATCCCCAAATACATAAACAAGAGGTTAAAACGCAAGTAAACAACATGTTACAACAAGGTATAATTAGACCATCAATTTTTCCCTGGTCATCTCCCGTTTGGGTTATACCGAAAAAAATCGACTCTAGTAATAAACAAAAATGGAGAATCGTAATAGATTATAGAAAATTGAACGAATCCACTGTTAATGATAAATATCCACTTCCTAATATCTCAGATTTACTTGACCAACTTGGACAGTGTCAATGTTTCACTACTCTTGATCTCGCTTCTGGTTTCCATCAGATAGAGATAGATCCTAAAGATATTTCAAAAACAGCGTTCTCAGTAGAAAACGGTCATTATGAATTTTTACGAATGCCCTTCGGACTAAGAATGCCCCTGTTGATTCCAACTTAATGGACAATATTCTTTTAGGAATGGTCAAATGAACGATGTCTTGTCTATATGGCCGATATTATAGTTTATTCCGCTACGACTGAACATATCCATCGATTACGCGAAGTTTTCAAACGACTAAGAAAAGCTAATCTTAAAATACAACCAGAAGAATGCGAATTTTTACGCAAAGAAGTAGCATATCTTGGACACGTAATAATAAAAAAATTGAATGTATTCAAAATTTTCCCCCAACCAAAAATCCTAAGGATATAAAATCTTTCCTTGGCTTAGCAGGCTATTATCGACGATTCATCCCTAATTTTGCGAAAATTTCTAAACCACTTACTCGTTTACTTAAAAAAGAAATAAAATTTGACTTTGATTCTGATTGCAAAGAATCTTTTGACGAACTGAAAAAATTGGTAATTTCTGATCAAATTCTTATATACCCAAATTTTGACGAACCATTTCTTTTGACCACAGATGCTAGTGCTTTTGTAATAGGCGCTGTGTTATCACAAGGACCTGTAGGAAAAATTTACCAATTGGCTATGCATCTAGAACCCTATGTAAAGCCGAAACAAATTATTCAACTATTGAACGTGAACTCCTTGCAATCGTATGGGCAGTAAAACATTTTCGCCCGTATCTTTTTGGCAGAAAATTTAAACTAATCACAGACCACCGCCCTCTTACTTGGCTTTTTTCAATCAAAGACCCAGGTAGTAGAATCGCACGCTGGAGACCTAAACTCGAAGAATATGAGTGTGAAATAATTTACAAACCCGGTAAGATCAATAAAAACGCAGACGCATTATCAAGAATTATTTTAATCAATGCGCAAAATTCCAATCAACACTCTCTATTTTTGCGACAAATCAAGACGATGACGACAAATCTAATAACTCAAATTTAAATTTCGATGATGAAAAAATCACCGAAGATTACAACACATTTGCTAATATGTACGAAA
Organism: Kuschelorhynchus macadamiae; assembly: GCA_030620095.1. Classification (NCBI taxonomy): domain Eukaryota; kingdom Metazoa; phylum Arthropoda; class Insecta; order Coleoptera; family Curculionidae; genus Kuschelorhynchus; species Kuschelorhynchus macadamiae. The sequence goes on from JAUTXW010003430.1 coordinate 2,176, forward strand.
CAAAATCTTTAATTGATTATTCAAAAATTGAAACTTCAAACGAACAACTTCTAAATAAATGACATAAAAACATAATAACCTTTTTTCAACAAAAGAATTTAGGAGAATTACATTGAAATATTAGAAGACATTTCTGAAGAAAATGCAGATTTTTCAATACAGAGACTTAAATATTTTCTCTAGTAAAACAGTTAAAAATCGGAAATATTACATAATTCCTTTGTTACTCGATCCAGAAAATGTAGTCCAACATCTTTTCTATATTATTTATACAGGCCAAAACGAATTTGAACTTTCGTGTCAACATATTTTCTCGAAAATAAAATAGACCTTCCTATTCTTGAAATATTTTCTTTTATCTTTGCAGACAAAGATATTTAAATATGTATTTGTCAAAATATTGTAACCATCCCAGATAAAGACCAAATACCAATTATATTGGAACAATACCATTTAGGCAAAAGTAATTTACATCGCGGAATTAATGAAACTTTAAGACGCATCAAAGAAAAATATAATTGGCCCAGAATGATTAAAGATGTAGAAAATTTTATAAAAAATTGTGAAACATGTCAAAAAATTAAAATATGCCGAAAAAATGTAAGCAACCCTTTAGTGATAACAGAAACACCGAAAACACCATTTGAACGAATAAATATTGATATATTTGAATATCCATCTAAGAACTATGCTTTGACAATACGAGACGAACTTACTAAATTTACCCAAGCTTATCCAATTGAAGATAAAACGGCAAAAACTATCGTTAACACTATTATTTTATTTTTCCAACATTATGGTACCCCACTACGAATCCATTGTGATTATGGCCGTGAATTTAATAATACACTAATGAAAGACCTATGTGACCTATACGACATAAAAATAACATTTTCTAGTGTAGGTCATCCCCAATCAAACGGCTCTCTAGAAAGATTTCACGCTACACTTAGCGAAATGATAAGAGCTAATCAAACCGAAAACCCACATGAACATCCGTTCAACGTACTTCCGTATGCTGTTATTTGTTACAATAACACGAAAAATAAAACCCACGGTTTTACGCCCTTTGAACTAATTTTTGGACATACTTCTATAGACCCCCTGAAATCCTATATAATGAGAAAACCCTCATATCAAAATACATACGTGATTTAAACAATCGTATGCAATTTCTTTATAAATCTGCTCGTAATAAAACGAAACAACAAAAAGAGAAAGCAAAAGACCGTTTTGATCAACATGTTCCTAAACATCCTCATGAATATAAAATAGGTGAAAACGTATAGGTACGCGAATCCCAAATTAAAGACAAAGCTCAAAACAAATTTAATGGCCCTTTCGAAATTCTCGAAATTTATCAAAACTCAGCCCTCTTATTAAATCCTAATACTAAACAAAAATCTAAAATAAATTTTGATAGATTAAAACCGTACTACGAGCAAATTTCTCTTCCAGGATCATCCTCGGACTGTCATCAGTCGTCCAGTCCCAATACTCCATAAGTCCAATTAACAACACGATAGGAGTCTTCTTTCATGAAGAAGCAAAAATAAGAATCTCTAATGACAAATGGACATTACTTGTATATAAAGACTTAGAACCAATTAAGGATACAATTGTAAATAATGATAGAATTTTAGAAAACCTTATAAATAATATCAACGAAGACGTACCACGAATGAAAGCATTTAAATCTGAAGTATTAACACATATTAGTCTCCTTAGACAAATATCAGGAGCTGTAAATCAAAAATATACAGAGATAATGGCAGATACTAAAAAATATATTCTTAGAGAAAAAAGTGGAATTTTTAATGGTATAGGAACATTTTGGAAAGCAAATACAGGAAACGTAGATGCTTGCGATGGCGAATATCTTAATGACTGTATAGAAAAAATAACACATGATGAATATCAAATCGAAAATCTTCTTAAAAATCAAATCTCAGTAACTACCTCAGTAATAAAAGAATTTAATTCAACTATTTAGAAACTCAAAATTGACGAGGAAACATTCAATAATGATATTATAGAAATTCGAAAATCAATACTGGATATTTCTGACGATCTGAAATATTATTCCTCTCAAATAGAAATATTAAACATTTGCGAACTCTTAATGGAAAGTTATTCATTTCTTGAAAATTCTTTGAATGATATTATAAATTCAATTGTTTTCGCCCGTTTACGGATTTTACACAGTTCAATTATTACACCTTTTGACTTAATAGAATCACTAAAACACATATCTCAATCATTGCAAAGAAATAATTTACCTTTGTTAATTCACCCTTCAAGTGTGGCTCAATATCTCGAAATCATAGAACTAAAGGCATATCAATATGATTCAAAAGTAATTTTTGTTCTCGAAATCCCATTAGTTGATCCAGAAAAATATATTCTCTTTCATTTATATCCAATACCAATTTTGGATAATCGAACAGGTCTTCACCACATTCTTTCAATAACAAATAATTTAATTGCGCGAAACGATGATTCATTATTATATATCACAATTCGCAACTTGGAATCATGTAAATCTTTGAGCAGCCGAACACTAATATGTTCCAACATCCTGCCATATCCAATAGATAGTGATGCTGTTTTTGAAGCCCAGTTACTACGATTAATCAATCGCCTTCCAAGAACGTGCCAAGTTTCAGTTATCCTAGCCAAAGACTATCATGTGCAAGAACTTAATCAAAACTCCTGGTTAGTTGCCGTTGCAGACCCTCTACCTGTGACTATTAAATGTGGTTCCAGAGACGTTGTTACCCAAACAATCAGTACCAACGCCATAATCAAACTTCAATCAGAGTGCAGTGCATTTATTGGCAACACCAAAGTTCTAGCGAAGAAATTTGTAAATATTTATGATAATGTTACCTACAGCAACGTTCCAATCCAAATTCCATATGATTGCTGCAACCATTATCCTGAGAAGATTCATATACCAGACTTGAAGCCTCTTAAGTTACACGACATTGACACAGGAAACTTAAATATCGCTCAACATAAATTAAATGAATATTCTGATCAGTTGGACAGACTAATCAATCAACCATTCATAAAGAAACATATCGGTTGGTTTACGATCCTGACCATAACTCTGATCATCAGTCTAATTATCCTGTACATATTTTGTAAATGTTATAGAAGAAAACCTAAGAACCTGAGTATTGGAATTGTCAATGCCAATAGTGATGACTACCCACCTTCTCCACCAAGGTCCAGAACAAATTTTGTACAATGTAGAAGAATATTTCCAAAAGGCGACCAAACATACGTGTTGGTGAACCAACAGAAGAATCGGAAGAAGTAGAACTTAACCTGAACAAACATTCAGCTTGAAAGTTGCTTCCACGTACCAACTTTCAGCTTGATGGGGGAGTTGTTATATCTATTCTCACCAGCTATTTCATCATACAAGTTATGCTAACCTTGGTTCCCAGACTATCAGCTATCACCCGCCAACGCAGTTATTCAGAAAGCCAAGCTTATCTCAATAACAAAGTATCACATATCAGTCAACAACATAGATCGTCCTATTCTCATAAACAGCAGGTGTTACTTGTTTACGAAAACAAGTCTATTCCAAGAAAGCTTCATCAGCAGACCCACGTCCTGGCCCAAGTGTTCAAGAACGAAGTAAACAGTTCCCACTGAGTCAGCATAACGAAACATATAAATAGTTATTTTTCTTTGTATAAACAGTTAGTTCAGTAGTTCAGTTCAGTACAGTTCAGTCTAGCTTGAATTCATTTTGTTAAATATTACTCTTTGCAAGTTCAAATGTATATATTTTAATTTGTATTATTTTTGAGTAATAAAATAATTTTTTAAAAAGTAATTTGGCAAGAAAGTGATTTAACATATATATATATATATATATATATATATATATATATATATATATATATCAAGAAACGGTATAACATACTAAAGTCAGCCTCGGTTTAAATGCCGCATATGTATAAAGCAAAACATAAGAATATAATTAATAATAATTCCTGCCTATACCCATAAAGTGATAGTTAATCCGAAGCTACTTTACCAGCTATTTCTAAATGTACTGGAAGAAGTAAACATTGGTTACTATTAACTAAAAGCGAGAAATCCCTTAATAATTAAAACATAAATATACATACCTTTAAATCTCCACACCACCCATGTATTTATTTTTTTGTATTATATCGACCTTTATTTCATATATAAAATAGTTGTTATAACTTTATTTGAACAGGATTACTGATATTTCTATACTTTTCGGGATGTCCATATCCATTTTTGCCGCCGCTTAAAGCATTCAAGATAGACAGATCAGCAGATATTAGCAAACTTTTGAAGGCATCGGGATAATCGGGACCCTGTCAAACTGCTTATTATGATATGTCAGTCAAATCTACATAGCTGGCAGAGCAGGGCCAACTTGAAAAAGTGGTAAATTCAATTGCCAATGGAAAAATAATGCATTTGTACTCGAAAGTAGCTTTGACCCAGTTTTTCGACTTTGGGTTAAAAAAAAAATGTAAATCTATGTCTTATAGAAAAAAATTTATGAAGGGCAAAATAACGGCAAACAGAATTCGAGCACGCTACAATTAAAATCTTAATCTTAAAATTTACCACTAACCCAGGTCGAGCTCATTTTCAAACCAAGCTCTAGAAGAAATAAAGGCATTTCTTCGCGTATTTACTTGATCCGTCTAGGATGAACCATTACTTAAATGTTAAATGGTTAAACGTAAAACTCTGGTGCAATATATAGACAGTAAATTGCCGTATAGAACGGAAGCTTTCACGGCTTTGGTCAATTAAGAAATCATGGTTTTTGGGATTAGACCGTGTCAAATTGAAATTACTATCCGACGTTTCTCCTTCGATTGCACGAGGCATCTTCAGGGATCTTTACTCCACTGAACACTGAATGAGCTTGAAGGGATTTAGGCGGGCTTTTATACTTTTTAACTTTTGGACAACAACATCTATAAGGTTATGCAGGCAGACCCCACAAGTAGAATAGAAAGACGCATTACCAATCTGATCAACGCATCCAGTCTACCACCAGCGGAGAAAAAGTCATTAAAACCAAGCAGCTCCAAGATTCACAGGTTCTACGGTCTTCCGAAGATACACAAGAACAATGTACCACTTCGACCGATCGTCAGTGCAATATACTCGCCCACATACAAACTAGGTAAATATATTTCAAATTTTCTTAATCAATTTACTGGAAAAACAGATTCTTTTATTAAAAACTCTGCACATTTCGTGGAAAAACTTAAGACAATCCAGTTGGATCCTGAAGATATTTTGGTTAGTTTCGATGTAGAATCACTTTACACAAATATTCCTGTCAACGACTCAATTTCCATTATATCAGACATAATGGATAATAATAATCTTGATAAGAACTTAATAGACCTAGTGGAAGCTTGTCTTACAACTACTTATTTCATTTTTCAAGGAACTTTTTATAAACAAACTTCAGGAGCAGCTATGGGATCTCCTCTATCACCTGTGGTAGCGAATATCTTTATGAGAGCCTTTGAGGATATTGCTCTAACATCCGTTCCACTAAAACCAAAGCACTGGTTCAGATATGTAGATGATACTTTTGTTGTTTGGCCTCATGGACAGGATAATCTCCTCATATTTTTGGACCACCTTAATCAGCAACATCATAATATAAAGTTCGCGATGAAAACTGTATCGTATGGAACGATTCCCTTTCTAGATGTATGTGTTTAAAGGAAGGAAAATCGTATATTAGGACGTTCTGTGTATAGAAAACCGGCGCATACAAGTAGATACTTAAATGCAAATGCCCATCACCATCTAGCACAAAAGAAATCGGTTATTAACTCACTAGTATTCAGAGCTATTTCGATTTGTGATCAAGATTCTTTAACATCGGAAATATCGAAACTGACCGAAGCTCTCAGAGGGAATGGCTATTGCACTGAAGATATTACGTGTTCAATTAAAAGATATAGTAATCCAACTTCGCCAGAGGAGAATGACAAAGAGCCACTATTAGGTAGTGTTGTTCTTCCCTACATACATGGCATTACGGACAAAATAAGACGAATACTTCGGCGGTCCAACATACGTAGAATCTTCAATACACATAAAAAGATTGGACAATGCTTGCGATCCCCGAAAGATATTGTACCTTTCCAAACAGAAGGAGTATATAAAGTTCCTTGCTCCTGTGGAGAAGTGTATGTGGGAGAAAAACGACGCTCAATATCAACTAGACTTAAGGAACATGAACGATGTATTAAAAAGAAACAAATTGTTCAATATGCTGTAGCTGACCAGCATAAAACTGGCCGTTAGAGAATCTATTGAAATATTTAAACATACAAAAAAATTCAATAGAGGTACGGGTTACGGTCTACATCACACGTGGAAATCGATCTTAACACAGGGTCACGGTTCGGCGAGAACAAGTCGGGTATAAAAGCTTGCCTGAATCTCTTCGAGGTCATTCACTGTTCAGATCTCGTGGAGTGAAGATCCCTGAAGATGTCTCGTTCAATCGAAGGCGAAACGTCAGATAGTAATTGCAATTTGACACGGCCTAATCCCAAGAACCATGATTTCTTAAGTAAATTGCAATTTCATTTCTAAACGGCTCGACCTGTACAAATTGGGGAGTAATTTTGGCGATGTGGTTTTTAAATTCCGCGGCGAAAATGTGGGGTCCAATAAACAATTTCTGCCACTCGTTACTGTTCTAAAAAAAAAACAGTGAAATATGTAAAAAGTTTTTGTACAATAAAAAGATACGTCATATAGAAAAAAGTTACTCTTATCGGTTTTAAAGTAGATAAAATCAAGTTATTATCTTTATCCTTTTCTACAGACTTTGAAATTTGACGAAAATCGTAGAATGCTGGTTTTTGCTCGTTGTGACTTTCATATGATCGTGTATAATGCCCATTAAATGTTTTTTAAAGATGTATAATCAACACCTATGTTGTAAAAATATTAATCTATGGATTAAAATACATACCTATAACAATTAAATTCATGTAATATGCAAACATATAGGAAAATAATAGTAAAAGCTTGAAAAAAATAGCTTATTTTTCGTAAAAGTGATTGTTTATATGATAAAAAAATGATTAAGTATAAATATTTATAATAATAATATAAGTGTTTGTAATAACTACGTTTTCATACGTTTTGAAGGCCCAGGTTGAGGTTCTTCATCATAAGGAGTATGATAGCAACTAGGAGGATCAGAAACTAAATATTTTGTTCAGAGCTTATGTGTTACACATGGATAATAGGTATAGACAGCCTCTTAGTTGTTTAAGAAATCCTGAATTAAGAGCCGCAAAATTTCTTAGTCTAAATTTTGGACGGGTAAAAATATAGATTTGAAATTTGCCATTAAGACCAATAATCTATCATATACTTTTCCATATAACAGCCCATATAAAAATTCATAGTTTGAGAACACATTTTCTGATATCAACCAACCACAATATATATTTCCCTACCGTTAGGTCTTTCGTTTCCTAAAACTTTTTACGACCAACAACCACACAGAAATCAATATTTCTGTTTCTCTTCTATGTATATATATATATATATATATATATATATATATATATATATATATATATACATTTAAATGAAAATATTTCTTCAACGATAGGGGTATGAAACAGCTACATGAAAAAAAAATGTATTCCAGAAACATTAAATTTGCCTAATATAGTACATAGTATATCATTTTGTATATATAATATTTATTTCTACTATGCAAGGTAGTAAAACCTGGCAAATTTATTTTCTTTCTTGCATGCATAATCAAGTTTTTTATATATAGGTTTATTCTAAGGGAGTGAGACAGCTTTCTAAAAATAAAATTAAAACTAGATTTATTTTAAGGGGTGGAAGACGCCAAACCATAAAACAGATTTGGTTATAATTTTTTTCGACTACGGGGTGATTCTAAGAGGGTAAGACATCACTTTAAAAGTGAAGATATACTTTTTATTTCAGAAACTAATAATATTTTAAGACATAATAAAACACATACATTCTATTATATTCTTTTGCATATCGATTTGGGTTCTTATTATTAGATAATAATGTAGGTACACGTTTTTACATTGCGAATTGATAGATGCCAAACTGCCAAAAATGGCAACATATTATGGGTCTAAATTCTAAAGCTTTAATTTCAAGCCAAGTTATTAACCTACATAGGGTCCAATAGGGTCGGGATGTCTGAACCGGAAATTTTTAAAATTTTTGTGACCTTTTAAGTTCCCCAGCTCGGTAACGGTACGTCAGGGAAGTACGCTTCTATGGGGTCGATCGTAGTGGATAAATGGGTATTTCTTTTAGTATAAACGCGATTTCGTTGGAGCATATCATAACTGGCGTCCGATAGGGGATTTTCGAAACTCCGATGATTAAAAATGCAGGTCGCTATAGTTAATTTTTCAAGGTAGGAATTTTTTTTTCTGATTTCTCGTCCAAAAATCTCGGACAAGTTCATTAACAGGCAATATCGGAACACTGGATGTCACTTAAAAAAACAGAAAAAGGGGTAACTTTGAAGTCATTTTGCAGAGTCGAAACCCTGACTAATTTGCCAAGATAAAAAGGAGTGTGATAGGGTATATTATATATAATATATATATATATATATATATATATATATATATATATATATATATATATATATATATATATATATATATATATATATATATATATATATATATATATATATATATATATATATATATATATATATATATATATATATATATATATATATATATATATTTTTATTTCATTTTTAACAAGCCCTTGACCTCTCAAAACCGATGATATAATGCACTCATATATTTAGAGTAGTTAAAATTGTCTTCTCCCTCTTATGTAAAAATCTTAAATCTTCTGTTCAAATGTTAATTGTGATCATTGATTTTGTGAGGTCGCACTCTTGTTAAAAATTAAATAAAAAATCCAGATCCGTATTTAAAAAAAATGAAGTTGATGATAGGACATCGAAGACGAAACTGCCGATTTTAATTCTTGGTGCATTGTCTTGTAGAAGAGGAAAAGTGGTTACAAAGCTCTAAAATTGTAAATTTTGTAATATGCAGCCAGCAGTGGCTTAACTACAATGGTGCGGTTGCACCAGGGCCCGAGCCTTTGGGGACCCGGCGGTCTGGTAAAGTCTACAGAAAAAACTATCATATTAGAACTATCGATAGAACTAAAAACTATCGATTTATAAAAGCGCAAATTTAATTAAGGAAATTACATTTACAAAACTACACGACTTTTATCGATACGCGACAAAAACCGTGTCACCGTGTATATAGGCCTTAACGCTCACCAAACAGGCAAACAGTCTTTTATTTTTTACTTGGACTTCACCAGCAGGTTCATTTCTGACGTGGCGGAGCGCTTTACGTCGGTAAAGATCAATCGAACAAAATTTCTACAGGGAATAGGGCCCGAAGATGCAAAATAATTACTGAACTGATAGCTCATTTTAAGTTATTTGCTTTAGGCTGGGTGCTAATTCTTTGTGTTCTGTGTTGGATGCTAGACTAAAACAGGCATATAATTGCAGTGATACTGATTTTATATTTTATTTTGTGAGTATTCAGCGTTGTAGTTGCACCAATCGGGAGCAGCTTAAAGAAAAAAAGCTGCAGAAAATAAAGCAAAAATAAAAAAGCACGTAAAAATAGACAATTTTTTGTATTTATATATTTGTTTCCTTTTTTGTTAAGTTTATTTAGAATAGTTTATATATATGCACTTATTTGGCAACAGAACCCCACGTTGTCTTGTTCCGCCACTGGCAGCAAGAAAAGAAAAACTAAGATTTTTCGTTTTTTTACGGATATCTTTGGAAGTAGTCGGAATTTTCCAAAATTGCCAATGGCATATTATTCAACATTAAATTCCGCAACTTTGCCCTACTTTAACCAACCTCGTATCTCTTCCGGTTTTTGAGATGCCATTGATATCCCATCGAATTTCTAACACCCTGTATACTGGACTATATGACATTTATTTTGTAAGCATTCTGCTACATTATCAGTAGAGAATCCATTCTAGAAGATCGCTAGTCCCTCGCACACCAACGCCAGTTTAAGAGAAGTCCCCCTAAGCGACACTATCACCTATATAATGGGCTGGTTGGTGATCTAGATCGAGCAAAGTATAAGAAGCTTAATGGTGTTTGGGCACTGTAGCTCTTAACAAAATTTTAACCTACTTAATAGTTACCTGTAGAAGAATAAATTAACAGTGGAACATTTGCTTCTCTACAACATAATTTAAAAAGTAAAGAAAATATAGTGAACTGCTAATTTAGTTATAATTTAATTAAATATATTTGAAGTTAAAAGTAAATAAAAAATAGCCGACATTTTAAATACTACTTTCTAAGCAGACTAACAAAAATAAAGAAACTTTTTATTAAGAATTGCCCAATTTCGTGTTACACATAATAATTCAAATATAATCTTTATAAGAATTCAAAGAGCTGCGCTAAAAATATTTCACCGATAAAAATAAAAGAAAATAATATAGAGATCTTTTAATGTCATGGAGATGGAGATTAAACCTTCAACCTCCCCCTCAGGCCTTTAGTCGTAAAAACGCGCCTTTATGGTTGGCCAAGCTTCTAATGGCGATAATCCCAATAAATACATTTTTCCTATTTTTAAATTATTGACCGCATTATTCTTTTTCTTAAGATTCGAAGTATTGTTAAGTTGTATATTTTTTTAGCCTCCCGAAGAACAACTATCAGTACTTCGGAATATGTATGGGATTACACTGTTATCAAAAATTTTAAAAATTTGTAGTACACGTGATAAAAAATTCAAAGAGGAGTTGGCATCGTTTTCAGAAGATGACATAATGAAAATGCTAAAAAAAGAAAAAATAGAAGAAAAAGAAGATTCTGATGGGGCTACGGATAAGAGGATATTAAGCAACGTGTAAGTAATATACATCGTGTAATAAAAATAAGGAAACGGCGAAATATCTCGGGTATGAAAATATGCCGGATCCAAGAACGAGTTCCGCATTGCTGCCTAGTTTATATTATGTTATAAAAGGAAAACTATTTTTTTAATGGAACACCCTATATTATACTAATTTTTTAAAATCTGCATAAAGTTCTCAATACTTTTTATTAAGAGCACTTTTTATGAAAGTCAACGGTTTTTACGAAAATAACATGCATAATTTAATGTATTACCTTTTATTAAAATACTTGCACACAAAAGGTTACCTGATATGCTTGATATCTTGACAATGTCAGTTTTTTGATTTACAAAAACGGACAGTTTAACTGAAACCTATTTTCACGTATTCAATGTGGATTTACCCTGCCGCAATATCGACAATTATGCCTGTTAACTTTTCTATTAAAAAAGTCTCTTAGTCAGAAAAAATAATTTGTTTGACAAAATTTAGATCGGTATTTGTATTGGTATCATGATTTCACAAAATTCCAAGCGCCTATCGTGATCATCCTCAGAGAGTTCTTGCACTAAAGTTATTTGGTATGGATGAAAATTTCGGTTTTTAGAAGTCGGTCTACGGACATGTGTAAGACGTCATTTTCTCTTCCTAATGTTCTGGTAGAAAGGGGTGGATTTTCTTTTAAAGTGATTAAAACATTTAAAGTTTTATCACCATCTGTTGCGCTTTTTGGTTTGCCAGAACGTACTTTCTTCCTAAATTATAGTAATTTATTTTATATTTTTAAAATTTGGATACATGTCACTTCCTTTTACTTAAATTGAATGTATCTCTATGTTTTACTAGCAGGAGCCTCTGATTTATATAATTCTAAAGACTTTTTTTAATATAAATTTTCCATATTTAGTTAGTTATTAGGTATGTTTTTATTAGTGTCATATTGTTTTACCTAGTTTTCAGATATTTATACTTGCAATTATAAATTCATGTCATTTAATTACATAAATCTTGCTCTGGATTTAGTAGACAATTAGTAGAGTACTAAAAATGCCACATTTTCAATTTACAATTTTTCTCTGGTCAATTTGAAATCAAATTCTGGTTTTAGGCCCTTGGTAGATCATGATGAACTTATACATGCCTCAAAAGAAATATCGTCAAAGCGGGAAACATTGGAAAAGATTTTGTAAGTATACTATTTGTATTTTGCTGTTCTAGATATTTAAACATTTTGTGCTAAAATTTTTGAGGTGACAAAATTATTTTTTATTTATATCAAAAACTTCAGACCGTGTTTGATTGAATCAACGATGTTTGACATGATTCTCTTTAATAAAATATCCAGTTAGTCAGTTAGCTCAGTGTGTCTTAGTTCGAGTATTATGATAATTCTGTACATGACCGGAAAAATTAATAAAAACTCCAATCCAGTCGCGAATAGAAATGAACTGTTTTAACGAATGTCTAGAATTCCAGTCAAAGTTCCAAATTTTTGCTTCTAATAAGGTCAATATTCGTAGAGACTAACATCTTCGCTTTCATTTTATACAAGTTTGTCAGTCAAGAAATCAAAAATCAAATAATTTGACAAAGAAAACAACAGTAACTCAATGGCAACTAGGGGATTCGGAGAAATCTAATGAAGAAGTTTCAACATCTGTTACTCTTCTGAGTAGACTAGTACGTCATAGAACCACCTTCGTGTTTAGAAGACTATGTTGCACACGACTCTGTTTTTCTTACCAGTTACTATACAAATGTTAATGATTGTAATTATAACTTAAACAGTTGAGTTTATTAAAGCCTATGTTTCAGAGGTTTTTCTTTTACTACAATACTACAATACCTCTGTCTCTTAGGAGCAATGTTCGCTGCTTCTCGCTCTAGTTGTCTGTCGAAAGCGTTAATCAGAAAGATATTAAATGCTGAATCGTTTGTAGATACAGGGAGTTCAGATAACTAATTTCCACAAAAATTGTATTTGAAAAAATAAAAGTTGTTCCTACTAAACTGAATGTTACAATGGCTTCATCAACTCTGTCGGGTTTTTTGTATTGTAAAACTGAAAATATTGAATCAGTTATATAAAAGCATTAAACTTTATATTCTGGATAAACTATGTGCTGATCTAATAATAGGACATATATTCTCAAACAACACTCAGGCATTGAAATATTTTTTGGAGGCAATCAATCGGCCACCTAATTCACTATGCAGTTTAGTTGTAGCTAAAGTAGAATCTTTTATTTGCACACTTAACAGATCATCGCAAACCGATCGCTAAGAAGTTACGGAGATATTTCCTTGATGGTTCAAAATTAATTGAATCTGAAATAAAATGACTTTTAAAAGAAGGAATAATTGAGCAAAGCAATTCACCATGGAAAGCGCAAGAGCAAGTAACAAGCAATGAGAATCATATAAAGAGAATGATTATGGATTATTCGTAAACAATAAACAATTTACACTTTTAGATGCCTACCCAATACCACTTGAATATTTGGATGAACCTGATAATATATAGATAGAGCAAAGAAGACCGCGATAAGGCCGCGGATATTTTTAGATGTGGCTAAAAACTGATCCCTTACACGAAATAAAAAATAGAGCAAATTTAGTCTAGAGAAAATAAATTTACTTGGTGATGTTATAGCATAACAATAAAATTAGATGCAGATAGTCTTCAAGCTTTGATTCAACTACAGCAGCCAATTTTTATAGAGCATTACTCAAACGAGTACAGGAAAATTTGCACATAATTCAAAATTCACATTTAAATGTTTTCTGAAAAGATAAATTTTAATAAGTAAACTAAAACCATTTCCGTTATCACCATCTCAAATACCAGCATTTTAACGTTTCAAAGATGATATAGTGCAACCTGTAGTCACACCGGTTGATTAAGGCGCCACTTTTGTAATAGAAACGGATACCTACTTCTAAATATATACTATTTCAGCACAGCTAACTCAGTTAGTTTCAGTTGCAATTTTATCCAGGGCCTTATCAAAAAGGGAGAAATGCTATTCCTCAACAGAAAGAGATCTGTAAATGCCTTGCCAAAATGGAGACACTTTCTCAATGGATGACGTTTTCGACTTATAACAACCGATCAGAGATCGGCAGTTTTTATTTTTGATAATAATGGCTGTTCCAAAATAAAGAATGAGAAAATAATTCGCTGGAGGGTAAAATTCATGATATAGAATGAAATTGAATGTCCTGGAAATCAAATCATCGTGTCGAACACGTTTTCAAGAATATCTAGTCGGGACAAGTCTTTATACGAATTAAATTCTACTTTATGTTACCCTGGTGCAACTCGAATGTATCACTGGGTTCGCTGTAAAAAGTTGCCATTTTCATTAGAAGACATAAAAATAATCTTATCATCCTGTCCTGTGTGTGCCGATATAAAACCAAGACTCCATAAACCATAAGGATGTCAAATCAACGCTACCACACCTTTTGAAATATTAAACTTGAACATCAAAGGGCCGCTTCCTACCCTCTGAGAACCAAAACCAATATATTTTCACTTTTGTGAACAAGTATTCAAGATTTCCATTCGATTTTGCATGTTCTAATTTGACATCTTCCACGGTTATCAATTCTTTGACATACCTATTCCCGATTTGTTGCACATATGAATAGTGGCTTGATGTCTGAAAAAATAAAAATACAATAACAATAAAATTACAATCCCCAGGGTAACGGGCAATGCGAACGCTTGGTCTTAAAATTCAAAAATACGAAAATTAGTCAGTGGCAGCAAGTACAAGATCACTACTCTGTACATCCATACATTTCTCGCTACATGAACATATGTTTAATCGCCCTCGAAGATCATTAAACGGTTTATCTATTCCAACATGATAAAGCACACTTGGTACAGCATTTCTTAAAAAATATGTAACAAAATAAATATGAACGAACGTTTCGTGGAAAGTTCAACTGATACAGGCCACCTCTGATTCGCACATGTTAGACTGGCTATTGGAAAGGAAACCACAGTATCCGTTCTTCATGAAGCACCTAAAGGAGATACAATAATTTTGAAGCAGCAGATTCAGAAACAAATTCCGGGGAAAGTTTAAATGATTTGACCTTAGAGCAATACCGTGATCCAGTTCAATCAAATGTAGAAGTTTTAAAACATCCAACAATGGGATTCGGTGAAATCTAATGAAGAAGTTTCAACATCTCTCACTCTTCTGAGTAGACTAGTACGTCATAGAACGACCTTCGTATTTAGAAAACTATGTTCGACGCTGAGCACACGACTCGTTTTTCTTACCAGTTACCTTTATAAATCTTAATGATTGTAATTATCAATTAGACAATTAAGTTCAGTTTATTAAAGCCTATATTTCAGACGTTTTTCCTTTACTACAATACCTATGTCCTTACGATTAGAAATGACAACATTTTTGCAAGATTATCTTATATTAAGTGAGAAAGTATCGTCAACCTGGTTGTATTTTTTTGCAAGGTTTTGCCACCTCTTTGACGGTTCATGGCCCTCTTGAACAATTTCATGCGACTCCAACAGAAATGATTAGAAGATATAAAGACAAAAATAACAACGACCATACGTTTAACTTTATCTCTCATGCCATAATTTGTTATAAATATACGATATATGAGCTGATCTATCTTACATATAATCGTTCACTTGAATCATTTTATTATTATATAACTAATTCCAACATGATGATAAAGTAATCGTTAAATAACAGCTAAAGCACAAAATAAAACTTATTTAGTTGTTTTATTGACAATAATCATGATATGTTGGTTCACTGGTGTACTATATCCACAATCAACTGGTTGCCGCGGGCCACCTTAGTATCGTTTTATTTTTACTGCAAATTTTAGCACAGAAAACATTCCAGACAAAAAAAAATCCAAAAATATGAATAATAAATTTGGCAAACATTTAACGTTCTGGCGATCAAATAGATTTCGAGCAACCTAAATGAACCAACCTCATTTCCTGTACGATCGGCACAATTTATAAGCCGAACAAAACTTGTTTGCCTATATGTATTTTGGTGACAAGGGGTAGAATTACTAGATGGTTTTGTATAAAAAGTAAAAGCAGCAGATCCGTTTACTATTTTATCCAAGACCTGTGATCATTTGTTACGCCTGTAATACAAGGCTAATTTTGCAAATGTTCAATTACGATAAAAGAGATAAGTTTGAAAAAAGTAAGTTACCAAACAGAGAAGGAAATAGTTCGATATATTTAGTGTGACATGGTGGTTGTGATGTAAAGATGAGTTTGTTGTTTTATTTTGGAGATGAAACAAATGTGTTTATTAAAGTGGGCGCTAGTGACATTATGCATGGTTATCCCTTTTTAAAATTAATAACATACTCCTTCTAGGCAAGTTAAAATAACTAATTCTTGGCTATCCAATTTCAGGCAGGCAACCGTATCAAAGCTAATTTCAATTTTTTAAAACTTAATATTAAGAATTGTTAATTCATATTTGTTTTATTCTAGGGAAGGAGGTGCTGTTCATGAAACATCGAAATCGAAAATGTATACAGATTTTTTCAAACGCAATCCGAAGAGAGCAGCAGTCTGGAGAACCCTACCACCACTTTCTCTGAGCGAAATGAACTTGAATCAAAAAGCTGACGCCATAACTAAACAAGTACGCTTGCACTTTTCTCTTGTTATTTATTGTAATTTCACCTCGTCGAAAATTAAAATGCAATCCTGATATCCAGTTATTGAGCAAGTTTACCCTGAAATGGTCAGGTATTTGTAATTTTGAGGTATGCACATTTTGTTTGCAATCGAAGATGTGACAGTAAACCCAATCATGGGGGTTAAAACTCTTAATACCCTTTGTAATTATTATTAATATTTTTATTCATCTTTGTAACAATAATTCGTATTCTTAAAGACTCTATATTTCAGGTATCCGTATAAAAATAATCAGCAGGCGGCCAGTCAAATGCGAAATAATCTTCTTAAAATTATTCTTTCGCCGAAAATGTCTTTTAAATCTTGCATTGTGGCTTCTGCAGTATGGCAAGTAGCAGCATTCTGCTGATACCACATTCCAGGTCTATTTTCTACTACAGGACCTACGATATAGTGCAGTATAAACCTATACCGTCCGCCAATAATCGTCACAACATTGTTATCGTCATTTTTAAAGAAGTCGAACCCGATAATGTTCCAAGTACTTATTTAAACAAACTGTCCATGTAAGCGCATGTAACATATGTTGGAGTGTAGAGTCTTGACTTTTCTGTGCTCCATATATCTTAGAATTTTGTTTATTTATAAAGCCCTTGAGGGAAAAGTGAGTTTCATCGGTCATTATTAAATAAAGTTGTAGTTTTCCCTAGGCATGGGCTGCATGGCGTATACGTCGCTGATGCACCAAGGGAATTCTGTATAGAAAGACCTGAAATCTCTTGCATCGACGTGCGAACGATACACATCAGACCATTTCGAGGTCAAGCATTCTGGTTTTTCTTCAACAGTTCTTCGTACACGCCCAATGTTCTCAACAGATCTAGCTGATCGTGGTCGTCTGGTATGGAAAAGGTCACTTAATTACGTAGAGACCATTACGGCCAAGTAAAGGACGAACCGTGAATTCCGAGGGAGTCTGTCTGACATAAAATTGTTTGGACTTGTTGTTGTTCATAATTAGTTATCCAATTATTGTCCACAATTCCTGAAAAAAAGGCAAAAAATAATTAAAAAAGTTATTAAAAGTTCATACCCCTTGCGCTTTATGGGCCACCCTGTATTTAGAATAGACCGTCCATCAGGCAGTTTCATAACTTCGTCAAATAAATCACTTGGGTTGTCGTTTAAAGTAATGTTAGGACATAGGCAACAAAATTTGGCATGACTTTGCTAGTAGCGTGATTTAGGTCCATACTTGTTTAGAAAAACAATAAAAAATTATGTTTTTATGAGATAAAACCCGTTTTTTTACTTTTGGCCTTTAAATAAAGTTTTTAACGCAATATTTCATAACTTTTAATTTATATTTCTATTGACACAAGTGTACGACATAAGGAAGTAATTAAGGATAGTTACGTTTAAAATCGTATAATTTGTATTAATTTTATGTGGTCAGACACGGACAAATTAATATTTCAGTATTTTAGTTTATTATATTGAATGACTGATGATGTACACGGCTGCTTTAGTGATGCCCCGAGAGGACACAAGATTAAGGCTTCATCTCGTCTCGTCTCGTCTCGAAATTTTGGACGAGACCAGTGCCTTGTCTCTTCTCGGAAAATCTCGTCTCGACTTTGGGTATATTAACCTATCCGGGTTAAAGGTTAAATAAAGATGTTCACTGAAGATGAAATTTTAGCTATAAACACTCACAATGTATAAGTGAAGCCCGCGCGTTTACAAATTGCTATTCTATCGCACCTGCCTGGAAGTTAATCCCTTGAAAATGCCTTCTAACCTTTTGTTTGAAAATTCTTCTACCTCTTTGTTTGATAAGTTTAAAATATTCACAATATGTAATTTGTCACTACATACAATTTCAGCCTTTACAAAATAATCGAAATTTGTTATGACATTATAACAGTGAGGACTGTAGACTTTCTATCAAACATTATGCTGAGTGTGTACTCAAACATGTTAATAAATAAATTGCTAATAAATTGATAAATTCGATTTGGACTTTAACCATTTTATTTGTGTTGATATTTTAAAGGTCTCTTTTTTTAGTTGCTTGCTTGCTTGTTACTTTAATTGTGACGTTCACTGGTTGGTATTCCGCCATTTTCATGTGGTAATTATTCGGATGCACTTTCATGCGTCTGGGATAGCTCCATATTCATTATTTTGAAAAGTCTTTTTGTTCAGACGTAACATATAGGGGGAATGAAAGGGTGCGCGGAAAGGAGGACCAGAATCACCCTTCGAGGATGGGGGAGGAATTTACGTCTGGGGAATGTCAGCCAGTAACAGTTTATCGAGGAGTCCGAACCTCGGTCATCCCCTTCACCTGAGAGGGTATGTGAATTTACCCCCAAACTACCTCCGGCCTGGTTACCGGCGTGAATCGCAGCGTGGAAAGTGAAATTAATTTTACACTCTTCCCTGTTGGATTTTTAAATCACTAATATTAGCTGCAGACTTGAAAAGTCGTGCACCCACTTAGGATTCGAATTTTTTATCTATTTTGAATTCATCCATTTAACCTACTATTATCTTTCAGTGTCTCCATGTTTTATTTATTCAGGACAAGCTGTTTGGTTTACTGCATGAAAATGAAAGAAACAATTAACTTTTCAGATCGCTACCGATTTTGTAGAATGGCTGAGAGATCTTGGTGGTGATGAAGAATTATCATTGAGTGTGCAATCTGTCATTGAGATGTTTGAAATTGGTTTTCATGCCAATTCTGCAACATCGCTTAAGGTTAACGTGAAAGAATTACCTTCAGTTCCAAGAAGAGTTGCAGAATCAAAAAATTTACCACAAGTAAGCAAGACTTTGTAACTATTTTTCCCAACACTCAAAATATTTTTAGTTCATCTTTCATCTGCTATCAACCACAAAAATATATACTTTTTTTATGTTTAGTCTAACAGTTATTGTGTAAATTTAAAAAGTATGTAGCTTAGAGTAAACTTAACAAAGGCTTTGATTACATTAAACATGAATGATCATTAATCACGTATTTTTTGCTTTAATAAACGACGAATTTTTGCAGTCATTTTTGGATAATTGCGTTCTTGAGGCGGTAGGTTAATATAAATACGTCCGCACCAAATTTCTGCACTTTCATGCATCTGGGATAGCTCTATATCCTTCCTTTTTTTCTTTTCTGTATTCTGAAATTTTCTACACTTAATTCAATAAAACAAACGCGCAATTTCAAATATTATTTATTGGGAAATCGCAGATTAGGGACAGTAAATTGCAGTGCTAGGGACTTAATGGCTGAAAATTTGGACATTTGCCGGTAAAATATAATAAAGTCTGTTTTTTTTATTCATGACATGGGCCAAAATTGGAGGTTAAGGGTTGGCAATGTCATCTCACCTACTTGCCAATTGAAATGGAAAAAACACACCAAGTGAAAATTCACCGAAATAGATCTTAGCGTAAAATCATCCCCAAGTCAAATCATTCAATCAAATTCCGCCATGCCATCGGGAAAACATTTACCTCCAGGTACATAATTATATCATAGCAGATTATTTCATTTTGTTAGTATATTATCATTATCAATAACGCATATCAATATTTCAACACGAAACTTGGCAGATGTCAGGGATTTTAAAAACTTTAGATATATAAAATGTTTAGCATATATACAAAATTATACGTATCTACCGCTTATCACTTATTTCACTATTACCTCTTATTGTCTATAAATAAGCACACACTTTTATAATATGCACACTAACACTACACAACGTCAAATAAAATATTCCAGGGAAAACTGAATAAAATACATAACGAAACTTAAAACGTAAAACAACATAATTCAAAGAAGTCACAAGACGGCCATTTTCAAATATCTAAACGGGAAACTGAGCACAAACATAAGTGAGCAAGACGGAGATAAAAAATAATATTAAAAATATTCAGTTTGGCAATAGTGCTGAAAGTGATTACAGCTATATCTATGTTTGCTTCCCACGGTGAGACACAAGGACGAAGATACAGTGATTTATGCGAGATGAAAAGAGCTAGATATATCGGACAAATTTTTCAGCTAGGATGCTTGTCTCAACTTGATTGTTTCTGTCACTAGTATTTAGAGCTATTTCGATTTCCGATCAAGATTCTCTAACATCGGAAACTAACCGAAGCTCTGAGAGGGAATGGTTATTGAATTGAAAATATTAGGCGTTCAATTAAATTATAGCAATTCAGCTCCACGAAAGGAGACTAATAAGGAGCCACCGTTAGATAGTGTTGTTATTCCCTACATACATGACACTACGGACAAAATGAGATAAATACTTCGGCGGTCCAACATACGTACAATATTCAATACACATAAGAAGATTGGACAATGCTTGCGAACCCCGAAAGATATTGTACTTTTTCAAACCAAAAGATTATATAAAATTTCTTGTTCCTGTGGAGAAGTGAATGTGGGAGAAACATCACGCTCGATATCAACTATACTTAAAGTACAGGAACGATGTATGTAACAAATTGTTCAATCTGCTGTCTCTGATCACCAGCATATCACTGGCCATATTATAAATGTAAAATAAACCAAGGTTCTAATATCAGTTCCAGGGTCTTATAAACGGAAAATTAGAGAATATATTTAAATTTTTAAACATATAAAAAACATCAAATAGAGACGCGAATTACGGTCTACATCATATGTGGAAATCGATCTTATACATAAGATATAAAGGTATAAAAGCCCGCTGCAATCAAAGACGAAACGTCGGATAGTAATTCCAGTTTGACGCGATATAATGCCAAGAACCATGATTTCAACAATATTATTAAAACCTGAACAAATAACTTCCTTAGAGGTTTTCACTGTGTCTATCCCATTTAGAAATAAATCTGGGTTTAAAAACCATTTCTGTACAACGAATGATTAGACTTTCAACCCCGAGTTCTCAAAATTCTTTTTTTTGCGAGGGTTCTAATATTTGGAGAATGTCGATGGAAACACAGGGTGAAGAGGTCACTAACAAAATCAAACACGGTTTACTGTAACCGTGCATTATTCTTAGATCTCAGGCCTTCGTGGTGTCACCAAATTGTTAATTGTTAGCAAACCCCGAGCGATCAGGTATAAAATCTTAACACTTTTATATTTAATAATATTTCTTAATTTCTGAAAATAAAGCGCTTCAAAATATAAATAGAAATTACGTATATCAAAAATACTTAATAATTATAGATACTTTATATAAATTGCATTTTTTTTTAATAAAACGAAGGACTCCCTAGAAAAAAAGTTTCGACTTAAACCATTTATCATTTTTTTGCAAGATCATTGGATACAATTATATCCTAATAAACTGTTTTCTCGCAGAGTGGCTTGAAATTACTTGATATCAAGTTTAAGTGCTTTTTAATAATAGCGTATATATGTATGTATGTATATTGAAATCGTTGAAACTAGCTAAGCAATATCGATTTAGAAAAAGGACATACCATAAAGAATCATGACACACGGCAAACAAATTTAATAAATACGATTGAGATTCGAAGGAAGTTTGCAAAAAATCTCTGTTATATAGGGAATATTAATATACAATAAAGTACCAATATATTTATGGAATATAAAAACTTTAATTAAATTTAACAAAAATATAATTTTGGTAGTATACATTTTTTTTTTGGTATTATTTATTTTATTATCTACTTATATTCTTAATTGTTACTTTGTTATAATATTCTTGTTAGTATTCCCTGCAATGAACTTGTACTGTTGATTGGGAATGTTGAGAATATATAAATAAATCTCTAATCATTTTTAGAGAGCTAAGCGAGCAGTTCTACACAAAGAAATTAAGAGAGACATAAGAGCTAGTAAGAAAAAAACTACTTACATTGCTTTTGGCAGAAGACTTCCTTATGATATGCAAGTCAGACCGCCAGCTGAGAATTATTATAGAAAGTGGATGAGTTGTGATAGAGTTCCTGAAAAACTAGCCAGCATGGCAGCAGTTTGGCAGGGCATAACACATTTAAAGTAAGCAAAGAATCTACTTAAGGAAAATATTTTTTATTATTTTTTTATCTTTCCAAGGCGATGTTCTCTTAATCACGTTTTTACCCGACTGCGCACGCAAATTAGGGTAAAGCTTTTATTAATTTTTGTAATTAAAAAAGATTCTTCTTCTAAACTTCGGTTATCTACGAAACATCAAAAGGCAAATAATTCGAGAACTCTTTTTATTGTGATTGCCAAACAAGGACTAGCGCTTACTAGAAAAACCTGACCCCGCGCCATATATCTAGAAGAATTGCATTTGGTAGTTATAATCCGTACCTGGATTTAAGCTCTAGTGGGTACTGATTTTAATTACTTTTCGGAATCGGTATCAAAAATTTAATATTTTATATAGGGATCATAAAAAATACAAAAAAGTTGTTTTGCGTGAAAGCATACCTCGCTTATAATTTTCTCTCAAAAGTACCAATATTAAATATGTTTTGAATTAAACTCCAAGTAGAAATACAAGATTTTCTTACAAGATTTAATGTGATAGTTTTATTACACATTACTTTTTAAAGTCCCAAATATTACCAAGCACAGCTTTAATCAGAATACCTGCTGGTTTCGAAAATAATTATGACAATTAACGATGTACTTGTCAACGTCTTTAATGCAAGAAATACTTTATAAATAGCTAACTAAATAATTGTAATTCAAAATTTGTTTTATCCAAGCGTAATTTTTAAATAATACAAACATTTAATCAAGCTAAAAATAATTAAACTAAGCAGTTCGATAAAAATATTAAAATTCAAAAATCCCACCGCCATATTCAACACATTTTTTTAACTGCACCCTTAGATATCTGAAGGAATTTCTGATTTCTTCCTGGGATATTGAATGGATAGCCTGGATAATTCTGCCTTTTCGCACATCAATATTATTTGATATTAGAGAAGCATAAACATTTTGTTTTAAACGGCCTCAGAGAAACATGTCGTCCGCAATTAAGTCAAGGCTCCTTGAGAGCTACATAATTGAACCGTTTCTTCCAATACTTCTTGAACCAAATTTGCGGTTAATCCATTCTATTAAATCTCGAGCGCAGTGTTCTGGACAACATTTCTAAGTACGATATTGCAAGTGTTATTGTAGAAATATGCTATTGACAGATATCGCAACACTACACGTTCAGTTTTGTAAAATACCGTCGTGGCGTCATTATTCTAAATTCGGGGTTTTCTGCAGACCAGTATTTGACGTGCTGCAGTTCTATTAGTAGAAAATGTGCCTTCATCAGAAAAAATAATGTTTTTATAAAAATCAATATTTTCATTTAAAATTTCCTACCTAGAAACAAAAATCTAGTGTTTTCGCTTCATTTCCCTTTTCTAACGTATTATTAAAGTAGGGTTTGAACGGAAATAATTTATTTCTTTCAAAATCGCCTAAATATGACTTTTTTCCCACAACAGCTAACTGTTTAGCACGATTCCTAAGGGACATCACTAGATTTTCTCTAACATATTGAAGAATTCAAACTATGGCCGCATCGTTATGGTCATATTTCTTCTTTCTCATTATAAGGTCTAAAACAAAACCAGTTCTTTGGAACTTTTTTATGACGTTGCAGATTGCCATAGGAATTATTGGTACTCCTTTAAATTTCTCGTTATAATGACGTAGCGGTATGATACTGGACCATCCCCGTAACACTTTGCTCAATAGGTAGCATTTTGGTAAGAACTACTTTACATTAAATGATAATTATTTCATGAAATAAAGACATTGAGAAGTATGTCGTTAAAGGTCATAATTATTTTAGAAACTAGTAGGTTGTTTAAGAATATTTGGATTTTCAAAAAATAATGAGATAAAACTAATACTGTTAATTTTAAGTCTTGTGGTGAAATCTTATATTTCTGCTTGAGGTTTAATTCAAAACATATATAATATTTGTACTTTTGGTAGACAATGATAAACGAGGTAAAATTTTTACGTAAAACAACATTTTTGTATTTTGTATGCCACTTGTATAAAACAATTAAATTTATGTATTTATTTGTCGAACAGAAACTTTTATCAACAGTGACTTTTTTCGTATCTTTCAATTCTTGGTCCATTAGACCCTTTGTATAGAGTCCATCCGCGGACGTACTGTAGAAAGAAATTTTTTTTTGGGATGACTGCTAAAATAATGAAATTTAGCCAACTATAGACACGTGTTTCTGATTAAGGTCTTCATCAATACAGTTAACTAGTTTAGAGACGAGTATAGCAAGCGACAAAATGAATGCACAAAACCACTACAGTCACGAACAGGAGCAAAACCGATAGTTTTACTCCTCTTGGAAGTGATTACTAAGATAACATCCGAAATCTTCGCCGCTCTTAAACTCTATTAGCAGAGGGTCCAATTATAAACACGTGTTTCTCACGTAAGATCCTCATCATTACAGTCATCTAATTGAGGGGCGAGTATAACTCTCGCCAAAATTAATGCACAAAACGACACTTTTTACTGAAGTTATTTATTCTTTCAAGGGCCGTTTGAATAGTTACATAGCCCGTCTATGATATTCTCAGAATACGCCTGTACAACCGCATCTCGAAAGCTTCCACTCTTTTGTTGGCGGATTCTGTTAGGGACTATGACTCATAAAAATGGCAGGTAAAACTTACCCTTAATTGATGGTGAGGATATCTTGCGTTTAAGGCTAAGGTCACCACATTTATATAAGTCTGTCAATTTAATGAAGGTTACCTTAGCCTTTTGAATGCAGCACTTTGTTTCGTGATTGGTCCCATTAACTACTTACTGTAGTCAATGCCAAGATATGTATATATGTCGACTCTCTCAATCAGTTCTCGTCTCACATAAAGCTGTCCTAATGATTTGGGTGTTTTTTTTTCCAGATGAATAATATCTGTTTACCATATTTAAAAAAGTTTGCTTTTATTTTTATTTGCTTATGTTTATTTAACATTTTAAATAAATAACTGAAAATATTAGGTACAAAAGCCAAATAATCTTATGAAGATCGAGAATGAATAAAAATATATTAAAAGTTGTTGTTGTTTATATAGTCTACATTGTCGACATAGTCTACGTAGAAAATATCCATGTAAATATCATGTAAATAATAATGGGCGTAGAACACATTTTATACTCTACGGTACAACCCCTGTTTTCTATTCAGCATTTTCCTTTTGCATCAGTTTCATATGTAAATGAAAATTAAAATATTTTTGAAAGGAATTTGATAGCACGTATAATTTTACAAGGCCTTCAGGGTTCTTTTAAAAATATAACAGTACGAAAAATTATAAATTTAAATGCTCGGAAATAATATGGGGTCACTGAACAAATGTGAGCGCTGATAAGAGAAGGATGGATAAGAGGCAATCGCCATCGTTTTGCCTACGCATCTACGGCAGCCGGCCCTCGACTCCTCAATTCGAATATTTTTAATACTTATTTCTTTTTTTCAGCTGAATTATGCAGATGGCATGGCATGTAATTACTAAAACACAATTTTATTTTCGCAAAAATGTAATTAGCAAAAATTAAATTAATTAAAATGCGATATAAAACACGGTCTATATAATTTGCCATTTGGATAAACATTGTGTTCAATCATGCGACAACCCTTTTTAACCCCTGTTTAAATGTTAAATCAAACAATTAATTAACTAAAACGATTTTTTACCCAAGTATAAAGCAATGTGCAGTCAACTAGGTAACACATTTCTGTTATATTAAGTACATATTATGTGGAAATCCTATTTCCAAGCTTTAAAACAGATATTACAATTATTACGTTTTTAGAATACTGTACTCAACTTTGGATATTTATAGTATTCTGTATCGTTTCGTGTAAATGGAAGAAATAATAATAATAATAATAACAATAACAGACTCGATATCACCTTTCAATCCAAAAAAGAGAAGATCACCCAACGACGAGAACATCCAAGCGAAATACAGTGAGAAGGTCGCCAAATATAGCGACTTGGCAATGAAAGTAAAAAGGCTGTGGAACCAGGAAAGAGTCATTATTGTTTCTCTCGTCATATCAGTAACAGACCTCACCCCAATAACGTTTACGCCGCATTTGGATCAATTAGGACTTAATACAGACATTCAAAGAACATTCAGAAATATGTCATTTTCAAAACATGTAGCATCGTAAGATCATTTCTTAATGCACAATAGTTGATTTTTTCCGTTTCCTTTTTTTTTTTTTTGTTTTTTTTATACTGAGTTGGTATAATCCCGTCAGTATAAAATACAACCATAAGAATACTGTGAGACAACAAAAAAACAATAATAACAATAATAACAATAATAACAATAATAACAATAATAACAATAATAACAATAATAACAATAATAACAATAATAACAATAATAACAATAATAACAATAATAACAATAATAACCATAATAACAATACTAACAATAACAACAATAATAACAGGAATAACAATAATAATAACGTGTCTGAAGCTGGAACTGCTATTTGGAGCCCCTCCCATGCTATGGAGACACGCAACGGCTGAAAGGTGCTGTGAAAATAAAATACCCAGGATGTACAAAATACCAGCAATTCACCCATAGAATATGGAGAAACAAATGCAAACTCTAAACTGGAATAATATCGCTGTCTGGGGAACGCTAGGGCACACTTGGAGCCACTGCTGAGGGTGATAGCGTGAGAGAAAATGGCAATAGAGTGTGGAATGAAAGAGGCCCGCCCCTTCGTCAAATTTACTACAGCCGACCCCATTCCCCGAAACCAAAATCTTCGTTAGGT
Organism: Kuschelorhynchus macadamiae; assembly: GCA_030620095.1. Classification (NCBI taxonomy): domain Eukaryota; kingdom Metazoa; phylum Arthropoda; class Insecta; order Coleoptera; family Curculionidae; genus Kuschelorhynchus; species Kuschelorhynchus macadamiae. The sequence continues at coordinate 29,645 of JAUTXW010003430.1, forward strand.
GGAACATAATAGGAGATGGGAGTTGTCCCTTCAGATCGGTTAGCCTTTTCCTATATGGTTACAAAGAAAACCATAAAAAGCTAAGACAAATGTCGCTAAATTATATAAGAGACAACTGGGCCGAACTTGTAAATTATACACTTATTGAAAATGACAGCTTGAGAGATATCAAGAACTACTCCAGCCACATAGAAAAAACTAGTACCTGTGGAACTAATCTTGGATACTTGCTTTCTCCAAAAACCCAGAATATAAATTTCCACATTTATATCAGATAGCGAAGAACAAAAAGAAAGAAAATAACAATTAAGACTGGACCAACAAAAATAAGTAGAAGAAAACATGATAAAACTATGTACTTACTATTAATAATAACCCCAAAAGCCGAACACTTCGAACTTATCACACCACAAGTTAATGAGAACGACTAACGAAGTAATCGTCCTAAGAACGATGATGGCAATGCAAATGGACAATATTATATCTTGACACGTAACAGCTCAACGTAATCAGATAGTAACCAAACTCGAACAAAGTTTCAAATTGGCCTATCTGGTAATGAATCAGTTTCCATAACAGGCTCAAAAAGAAAAGACAACAACAATGGACGCATGAGCAGTATAAATCAATAATGTAGTTCTATTATTACACACTGGCAACTAAAGCGGACGGAAGAACAACTATCGCATCTGGCAAGATAAAAACCCTTACTTCTATCCCAATATTAACCCGAATACTCTCGGTAACCTGAGACGCTTTATTTTAAAGCAACTGACAGCGAACTAACTAAAATCAAAGACGTTGTAAATATGCAGATAAAAATTGCAGAAGATAATGATACAACCATCAATGGTGAGCAAGCTCTTGCCCAGTCATAGTTGAATAAAATTATGGAACCGAAAAGATCCAAATAGAAGAACGGCACGCAACGAATAACGATTCTTAGGAGAACGAGACAATGGAATTTCATATCTTATGAGAAGCGCTAGAGACCACTAATACTAGAATTGCATATCGTAAAAGTGTTAAAGACATCGTTCGTCAAAAAAATCATGATTGTTTATGAAAACATGTGTTAATAATATTAGGTAAAATTGACGCCGGGAAGGGAAACACTGTAAACAAAAAAGTTCCTGCCTGGAAAATAAGGATCCAAAGAGCCATTGACAGCTTCAGGAAAAAAATAATAAGTGGAAGCGGTAACAACTCGTAAAACAAAATAAGACAAAAATATCGTGAATTGAAAAATATACAACAAATTCAGCAAATACTTAAAATGAAACTTCTGGCAAAATTACAACGTCCAAGGAGGTACATCAAAAGAAGCAAACACTACCCCCATATATAATATTGTCATAAAATCACTTAGTCAGGAGCAACTAGGGAAAGAAACAATAAAAAACACGAACAAACGCTAAAAGATCCTGGCGGTATATCACATTAAATGACATCATAAGAAATTAGAATATTCCATAACCGGGAAGTACCAGGGCCAGATAAGCTATCAAACTTCTGGCTAAGGCAACTGACTGTGCTGCATAAAGATGTCATAAGAGAAGTCAATAAGACGAGTACAAATCCTGACAGAATGCCAGAATAGCGAACAACTGGAATAACACTACTTCTTCCTAAAAAAGGTGACAGTACTGACCCAAAAAATTATCGACCAATAACTTGCCTATCTCCTACCTACAAACTATTGACAAAAGTTATCACAAGTCGTGATAACTCCCTTTCTCTACTGTTATTTTATGAATCTCTTATCCCACTAATCAACCTAATAAACAACCATAACATCGGCTTTAAAATGGAGGATGAAAGTTCGATAAGTCATCTAAAAGTGTTTGCTAAAAATGAAGATGAAGCACGCCAAGATCTCACGATTGTCAAAGACTTCAGCGACTACATTATAATGGAGTTTGGTTTGGATAGATGTGCTAAACGAGGAAGACTATAGAAAACCCAAAATATTCAGCTTGAACCAGCAACTCAAAAATGAAAGCGACATATCAGCAATAAACTGCTGTCCCCATAGTAACATATGGTTTTGAAATTGTTGACTGGTTGAGAACCGACATTAAGAAAACGGACTGTAAATCTCGAAAAATCCTCACTATGAGACGTCTGCATCATCCGAAAACAGATGACCAAAAACCCTATATTAAAAGAAGGAACGGAGGGTTGACTTAATTGGAATCCGCTTTCAACTTAGCCACTGTATATCTTGGCAATTGTATCTCTAGAAAGTATCTGAGAAAGGACAGATTCTGTAGCGCGGTAAAGGCATTTAATGGAGCCGTGACAAAAAATTATATCCAAAATGAAACAGCTAAAATCAAATATAAGAATCTAAATGCTATAGCAAACAACCAGGAAAACAACAAATCACTTAAGGAAAGTATGGAGCACGAAAAAAATCTCAAAACTGGAAAACAAATCTCTTCATGGACAGTTCTACCGTAATTTTGGTAAACCACCAAAAAATATAACAAATACTACGACAGACAGTAAGTGCAGACTATCTAGTCAAAAAGGATGGAACTGTGATAATGTTGGATATGCTAATTATTACTGACAGAACCATTTTAGCAAACCGATCAGACACAATCATCTATAGCAAACTATCTAACGCAAGCCTTATTATCGATGTGGCAATACCAGATGATGCTAATATTTTATCCAGAGAAGGAGGAAAAACTGACCAAATATAAAACATGTTTTTTTCTTCGAGTTTTTAGAATTCCCTATGATACACGATAACTAACAAAAAAATGGAAATATGGATTTGAAACTTTTAAGAGACGTTCCTCTTTATGGTCTCATGAACCCTACTGAAAATGGGTGGGATTGAAGTTTAAGAAACATTTTTTTTGGCCAAAAACAAGGTTGCATTCAACGCCGTCTGGTGGCCAAACGGTTCAAGTCTTCGACAAAAACAAAAGAGATTCTAAAAGAGCATAAATGACAGAAAAACATCTTATAGACCTATAACTTAAAAAAAAGTGTAAGCAAATTGCATTTATTGTCGCTTCTTTTAAAAAAATTCCATTTCTTATTTTTTTTTCTCATTTTTTTGCTGTATTTGCTAAAAATTAGTTTTTGGGTTTCTACTGAAAATATATTGCTTATTATAAAAGGATTTTCAAACTTTTCGAGAATCTCTGAAGACAAAGGTATCACTGTTAGTATATTATTTATAGCCAGCAATGAAAATATAAAAATATAACAAACAGGGAGTTTTATAAGAAAAATCATATTGGGTCTGCTATATATATTTGAGCTATCCTATATAAATACCTTTAAAGAGAAATGTAGCAAACCTAGTATATTAAAATTCAGCAAAAATAGGGCCGTGTGATGAATATATATTATACAGGAATATATATATTACACAAGTTGTTCCACTAAAAATCACGTTGGGTCTGCTACATATATTTAAGTCATCCTTATACATACATACATACTATTGTTCTAAAAATATACTTAGAGAACTCTACATATTTTATTTTTAAAATTTTTTTCTGTCTCCAAAATTAAACCAGTTAGTGTAGCGAGTGAAGTAAAATCAAAAGGTTATTTGAAAGTTCAAAAATAAAAGAAATTGTAAATGCTAAAAAACTTTCTTAATAAATTATGTAAAAACCATGTAGTCGGATAATGTTTCATAATAATTCAAATCATAGCCGTATGGTTTTGGTCTACAACAAATATAAAAGAAATAACACAGTAAGTAGACAAAACATCACGACCTGACATATGCCTTGTTGAGATTTAGATTTATCCCTACAAATTGAAATGGTATAAAACGTGTACATACCAAAGATAAAATTAGTAACAACAGTAATATTAACATAACAATTTCAAAATGCAGGACAAGATCATAAATTAAATATCAGATACTATAAGTTATTTCTTTAATCTAACTAATAAATGTTTAACGGATCCTATAGAAACGTTTAGATATTATAATCTATCACAGAATTTATGGAACTTCTCTGCTCTCTCGTTATCGGACTGTGAAAGCCGTAATTTGTCCTGTGAAACGTATACCTGAAAGGGGTATTTGGTTTCTCATTCTATACTCTTTGTGTCGAATACTGAGATTTAATAATCCAAGGAAATATAGGACATTAATTGAAAATTGGATATAGGTATTAGCTATAATTGCAAATTAGAAGCTTTTGTTAAATATTTTTTGCATAAACACCTCATTCTGTGTTTTTTAAAATTAACGTTGTTGACATATAACTAAAAGATACTAAAAATCGATAAAAATGCGCTCTCACACATCTTTATCAAAAGTTCTTGACTGGAAAATATATATATGTATAATAGCAGAAATATATAATTTCTGCAGGTGCAAGACGGCCTACAAGAAGAATTGCCTTCGATTATGTCACAGGGTACCCCCTGCGATCATAATTTCTGGGCCTCTACCCTCATCAGGCAGGCTTGTACCCAGGGAGATCTGAAATAACAGATGGCTCGATATGACAAAATCGAAAACGAAACGTCTATCATACTGAAACAGTACTACAAGTTAAATGTAACATTTAGCACCACCTATTGGGGCTCCGGTGATTTCCGGCTGCAAACTCATAGGTAATTTAAAAAGTATGCACTACCACCATCATGCGGAGAGTAGATACTAAAAATCGATAAAAATGAAGAACTTTTGATAAAGATGTGTGAGAGCGTATTTTTATCGATTTTTTTAACTCTCCGCACGATGGTGCTAGTGCATACTTTTACCAATAGGTGGTGCTAAATGTTACATTTAACTTGTAGTACTGATATGACGTTTCGTTTTCGATTTTGTCATATCGAGCAATCTGTTATTTCAGATCTCCCTGGGTACAAGCCTGCCTGATGAGGGTAGAGGCCCAGAAATTATGATCGCAGGAGGGTACCCTGTGACATAATCGAAAGCAATTCTTCTTGTAGGCCGTCTTGCACCTGCAGAAATTATATATTTCTGCTATAATACATATATAATTAAAAGGTTTTCTTTAAGCAGTTGATAGTTTTATGGTTCTTAAATTTCTCTAGTGCTTATATCCAGAAGTTTTTTTTAAAGCATTAAAACCAGGATTGTACCGAAAACTATAAAATGTATTTATTCTTCGCTGATATATATATATATATATATATATATATATATATATATATTTATATATTTATATATTCATATATATATGTATATATATATATATATATATATATATATATATATATATATATATATATATATATATATATATATATATATATATATATATATATATATATATATATATATAACTTATGCTACGAGCAAAAGTTTTTAGAAAATGAGAACTATACAGAAGGAGGATTTCAACCATGATACATAGCTTACACGTTGTCTACGTGGTTTACACGTTATCCATATATTGCATATTTTACGTAATAGACGTGTTGTTTAAACCAAAACGGAGACGATCATTGTTGACGTGTAGATGCCTGCCATATATGGACAACCCCCGGCCCCAGGGCCGGTCCTGCCCTCCACCAGCTCCAATCGGGTCCGCGAGTGATTTAGAAATTCCAAATAACGCCCAAAAAATTAAAGATTTAACACACGTAGTTTATTTGTAATTACTGTCAACTATCCTAAAACTATATTCTTCAAATCGTAAAGACTGAAAACAATAAATATTTTTATTAAGCCTACGCAATGGAACGCCGGAGATCGAGTTAAAAATAGTCGTTAGAAAGAGACAAACAGATAAACATTAGGGAAGCCGCCCGATGACCTTAAAGCGCTCCGAGCGATTCGTTATGAATAACAGTCGGCTCTGAGCGCTCGCGTCGCATATTCGCGTACGATCAAGACTCTCGATTCGAAAGGATTCTAGTTGCTTATCGCGGGTAATATAAAACTGATAGGAAAAGACGCAGGAAATATTCAAGGAAATTCAGCTCAAAAGAAAAAAAAAATATCAAGATGTCTGATTTAAAAAAGCGGAAAGTGGACAGAGAATGTCCTCAATTCCAAAACAAATGGACTGATCAATACTTTTTTATCATGTCCAGTGGTAAACCTATGTGTTTTTTGTGCAATGAAACAATTTCTGTTTTAAAACAATACAATATGAAGCAGCATCACTCCAGCAAACATTTTGCTCAATATAATTTACCTACGGGCCAGTTAAGGAAGGATACAATTTAAAAAACTCATTACCGATTTAGGGAAACAGCAACAAATGTTCCATTCACATAGATCAAATCTAGACAGTGATCTGTTTTTGTTAATTGGTTTTTTATATGTTTGAATATGCTGTTAAAATAAATAAATAAAAAAATGTGTGAATTTGTGTCGCTTTTTTATTCACTACTACCTACTTATTTCTTACCTACAGCCCGCGACCTGATTATGTCCCGAAATTGGGCCCTCAGCTAAGCAAAGGTTGCCCATATATGACTTACATCTTATGATATACATTCCTTTTCAACTGACAAAATATTAAAGTCTTCAAAAACAAAACACTGCTTAAATTTAGCAGTCGTAAAACTGAATATAAAAACAAAACCGATTTAATACTAACAAAAATCATTTTTGATCTAATGTTTGCTACACTGTGTTATTGGTGTACCTTTTTCTTATGGGTAACAGAAAAATAATAGTTTAAAAATCTAGAAAAATATACTGCAATCAGTGCAATGAAATATTAAGATAAAAGCATGCTATAGAAAATTAAATATTCATGCCTTGTCAAGATGGACATTTTGAACAGGCCATCACGGGGGGTTCGTGACCTCTGTCTAGCATTTTCCAATGGATTTTTGTACCTTTGTATGTATATAAAAACCGTGCAAAATCTCCTATATATATGGACTTCTACACGATCTTTTTTTTTATCAAGTGAAAAACAGTTTTAATGTATAATTTCTACTATGTGAGAGCAATGTTTTTCAATTATTCTGATTCTGACTATTACATATTTTAGGTCTACCAGAGCCTATTGTGAATTTTTAATTCAGAGACCGGAAATAAAACCACCAAAGTACTTATTTGATTGTGGAATGATGAATATTAAAAATCTCCAAGAGCAAGATAACAGATCGGAGGGAGTAACATCTTTTAAACTAGATTCTTTTTAATTGTAATATATTATTATCAAACATACATTGTCTTTTATATACTTAATATCTTAGTAAGGGTCATTTTGCTTCTAAAATATATTTTTAAAAAATAAAGTATTTTAGTAGTTTTAGATAATTTAGAAATAAGCGAGTCGACGTAGGCCCGGATTAAATTTTTCTCACCCAATATATTAGTTGTGGATTTGCACATAATAGATAGCTTTGCTAAAAATATTTGCTTCTGTTGTTAGCTCTGAATAGCCTAGTAAGCAGTGGCGTAGCTAGAAGTTATGAGGCCCCAGGGCAAAAATTTTTTGTTGGCCCGGCCTTCATAAATATATTCAGGAATATAAAATATTTATCTAAAAAAATTTGTTTATTGTCATGAAAGCAGAGTAAAAATAGGTAACAGATATCAAAAATTGTTCTATTCAACAAATATTTATTAAACATTGTTAACAAAGTGTGATACCATAGATAAATGGTGGTACTAAACAAAATAATTTTAAGTTGGTAGATTTATTTACCAATAAAAAAATAAACCAAAATAAAATTAAAAATCTCTTTTTATTGCTTTTTTATTGGCAAATTAATTAATTATATCTTTTATATCGATATTTTTGACCTCTTCATTCTGTATTGATAGTAAAGCAAGATCACTTAATCGACCTTGGCCTGTAGTGGACCTAAGGTAGTTTTTTATAAGATTCAACTTATTAAACGATCTTTCAACAGTAGCGGTTGTTACAGGCAACGTAAAAAATAATAGAAACATAAGGTAAACTTCACTTAAGTCGCTCTCAAGTATACCATACTTACTTAAAACTATATTAAAATATTCTTTAACTATTAAATCTTCTTTAAGGTCAGTCTTACAAATATCTAATAAATTAATGTATTGAAATGTTAGCTTATTTAAATCAAATATTTCAGCATATTTATCATAAATGACCGTACATTTATTTCTAACGCATATTTCGTCGCAACTAGGTATAGTTTTTGGAATAAGTAAATCGAACAAATTATTTATTTTTTTCGTGCTCTCAAATCTGTTAGTAATTTGTGTTAAAACACGGTCCACAACAAGATTAAAAACATTGACTTTAAATAAAATTTCAGTATTACTAAATCTGTCAGCCAGGTCCACAGCTTCATCCTTTAAAACTTCATAAGAAGGTCTTAATACAGTAAGGCTCTTTTCCACTTGTTCTAAAACAGCCACAGATTCACTTAAATCAATATTTCTCTTTTGCAGAACTTTTGACGCGAAATTAACTCGTGTAAGTATTTTATACGGCATTGTTGAAATAAATACAAATTCAAAGCAACACATTTGTTTCTTAATAGAAGATGCTTCTTCTCTTTCATCTTTTTGTGAGATTGTAACTCTATTTCTGTTAGGGATTTAATAATATCAAGAAAACGATGCTTGATAGCACTAATAAAAGATATTCTTCCTGACCAACGAGTTGGATTTAAATGTTTTTAGAGTGGTTTTTGATTCACTGGTAAAAGATACTAAAAGGACCCATCTTTCAATACTTAAACCAAAAAAGAAGTATATATTTTGCAAAGTAGCAAAATATTTTGACACCTCTTTACAACAATTTACTGCATCGTTTATTACCAAATTTAAGTTGTGACTTGCACAATGTAAATATTCGGCATTTTGTTGAACTCTCTTAATTTGAGCATTTACTCCATTATAAGCTCCACTCATCACTCTCCATCGTAGCCTCACCCGTAACATTTTTCAATAGGAATATCTAGGCTTTTTAATATATTTAGAACTTCTTGAGTCATTTCTGCAACAGAATGATCTCTTAGCTGGAAAAATCCCAAAAAGGTTTCTTTTATCTCAAACTTCTGCGGTAACATATCTTTATCTCGAATTATATGCCAAGTTCGAATAACGATACTTAATTGATCTATTTTTGTGATATCTTGAGTGGTATCAAGAAGCAAAGAAAAAAATGTTGCGGAATTTATTTGTTTTGTTAATTCGAAAGTAAGTTTTTTGAAAGGCAATCTATTAACTCATTTTGAATAGTCGGGCTAAGATATCGCACAGATCCAGAAGGCATTTCCACCACCTGTTTCATAATATCATCATAATCTGACAGAAATTTTACTTGAGCCATAAAATTTCCATTAAAATCGCCTTCACGGTGACTACGAAATGATAAGGAAGATTTTGCCAGAAGTAATGTTATTTTGAATAACCTTTGCATCACCATTTTCCAGAACGACGCTTGAAATCTTTCCTCTTCTTCTAGGTTCTTGTCAATACCACGATTTTTTCTCCACAAGTCGTGAATAGCGCAAGCTTCAAAATGATAAATGTTTCCAATCTCTTAAGCCCGTTCTCCATGGACTACACAATTTAGAGAGAAGTCAACAAGATTCACAATAGGCAGCATCTAGTACAGTTGAATAGCACAGCCAAGGACGATTGTCGGGGCCGTATTTTGTAGTGGAAGAATAACAACTTTCACTAAAACTGCGATAATGTTGGTTCAAGTTCTTGTGAAATGGACCTTTAGGTCTGTTGGGTGCAAGACTAATAATAATCTTTTTATCTTCATCAGTAAGAGCTTTGCCCAAGTAAAATCCAAGATCGCTAGATACACTAGTATTACTATCAAAAGAGCCTGAAGTGCTAGGAATGGATCAGTTCAGCTGTTTGCTCTTTAGCGTGGCACATACGTACATACCTACGTACAACACACATATACAAACATAGTCCCTATCGAAAAACAAAACCTTCGTACCGTAGGCAGTTGGGTAAAAAGAAATAATATCACTAAAATTACGTTTGTGCATTACAAAGCTAGGTAATCCCGGCAACCCGCCCTAACTCTGAAATATGAGGAGCCAAAGACCGCCTAAGTTGACGACGGCGACGGCATGAAGTGATGTAAAAGCCTATTTCAATTTAATATTAGCAAAGTTTACTGAATCAAATAATAATAGTATTTAGTAGAGAATACTAAGTTACTCAATACAATTGAATCTGAATTTTAAAATACCTAATTTACTTTTTAAATTATATAATTAATAAGTGACTTACCGTATTTTCTATTAGGCACCCTATTAATAATTACTGGTACAATATAATGTTTATTACTATATAAAATATATAAATACCACTTCACTTAATTTATACTCCACACATCTATTATTAAATTTTACAGTTTTTCTTTACACTTGAAATTTTTAAAGGACATCGTTTGAGAAACAACTTTAGGTTTGGTTAATTTCGTCGAAACTGGAGACCGGGGAATCCCTCAAAGACGAGACGTAATTACAAAGCGGTGGCGCCGAGCCCCGCCGCCGTTGTTAGCGCATGTGTGTATTGATGCTTAAATGTAGTGGTTTGGTTAACCATTAAGAGTATAGATGGCGCTATAATAATGAGGCATAGCTAAATCGTTAAATAGGTATCACTTTATATAAAATCAACATTTCACCATTCATTTTTTTGTTTTAGCACCTGTTTTAAGGCTAGGGCAAAAAGTAATACCTTATGAATATAAAGTATACATTTTACAGCAAAATAATTACATTGACAATAATAATTGGCTAGTTAGTAAGTAGTACTAAATAGGTGTAATACTTAAACGAATTTACTGCCAACTGCCGCTTAAAACCAACGTTTTTTTACTAGAGCGCCGGGGCCCCGGGGCACTGCCCCGGTTTGCCCTACGATAGCTACGCCGCTGCTAGTAAGCAAAGTTATTTTTTTAGCTCGAGGTTTAGGAAAAATAGGATTTATTTATTTTTAGTTTTTGTATCCGGCTAATGTTTATACTACTGGATTCTTTTGTAAGTACAAAAAAAAATGCAAAATTTGCAAAAATCGATTTTTTGCCAATATCTTTTTACAATATCAAATTGCAGATAGACCAATTATGTAAATAATTAATAATAAAAAAGAACTTCCCTCGTTATGATTTTTTTCCATTTGTTAGAAACAGTGAAGTTCAGGACATAGTCATAGTATATATATATATATATATATATATATATATATATTTTTTTTTTTTTTTTCCAGAATACTCCTAATACATATATGTTTGAAAAGTTTTTGTTTACATCAAACAAAAGTACAAATGTTAAAAGATGACTTGCAAAGAAACAACCAGAGCGTTAAGTCAAACGCCCATTTAATAAGATCAAAAGCGATTTGTTTAAATCAAATAAATATTGATATCAGTTGGACAGTACTTGGGGGATCATCATCCGGCGTGAACGTGACTTGCAGAACGACACCACCATTTGCCATTTCCTCGTTACGCGGGCATTGTGTGATGGACGTAAAGGTGTTTAGAAGAGAATATTGATTAGTGAAAAGTTTTTTTATTGAAAAGATTGCAATAATATAAATAATAGACGCGGACGTGATAACTACAGTTCAAGAATTTTTAGACACCTGGAAATTAGGCCATATATGGCCAACGTGAAAGGTAAGATGTGAGCCAATATTTTATATCTTTAAACTTTAAATATTTTACATACAACAGTACAGATCAATAGTTGTTCAAAATAAAACTATAGATATGATTCAAAGGAATACCTATTTATTGTTTATTTTAATAAAAGGTCTTTCTTTACATGTGATTCTTGAAATATTCGTTTGAAAACGTGGGACAACTATGTAACATAACCAAGCAAATTTGCTTATAGGGTATTTTAAAACGTTTTGTATGGATTTAAAATTAAACAAAGCTAATAAAAAATGAAATTGTGATGAAATTGTCTGTATAATAATAAAAAAATAATTAAGCTGAAGTTATATACACACAAATATCATAAAATAAAAATAAGTTAAGAAATATAACAAAATAAGAATTGTTGATTTTGACCTTTTATACAACAAATAAAAATAAAATAAAAATAACTCCGACCAATAAGATAACATTTAATATACGTGCGCTCTGGCAATTTCGCCAATCCAAATTCTAACATTACTGAAGCAGTTTTGTGTGTATCCATATATAGACATTTTTAAATAACTTTGAAACACTGGCTGAACGAAAACGAGCCTTTAAAAAAAACGTAGAAAGCAAAATGTGCTAAAAATTTCATGTAAGGCGTCAACTGAAATGACAATTGAGATTTCATAAACGTGCGCTGACAGCCGCGTGCGCAAAACTAGTTGCGCATTTTAATTTTCAAATAAAATAAAAATAAGAATAAAAGACAGAAGTTGGCCATTTTCAAAGATATATTTTTGTTTTATCTTATTTGCCTGTATAAAGGCCTGCTACTAGTACTACAACTCTTATGTTATTTGTCTGTATATCCACCTTTATACTTCAGCTCATGACAAGTAAAAACAGGACCTGGCCTAAAACCAACCTGAGAAGTTAAAAAATAAAGTAAACGTTTTTGTAACTGTAAAGAGCATCATTTATTTTTGTTAATATTTTTGGATAATATATTTGTGTTGAAAAACAAATTGATTTCTTCTACGTGATTTAAAAAAATATACGTTTACAGGCAAATGGGTATTTTCAAATGTTTTTTATGGTTTTAAATATAAACAAAGCAAATAAAGATATAAAAAATGTAGTTGTGATGAAATTAATTGTGTATGTATAATAAAATAATAATAATTATGCTTCAGCTTACGACAAGTCAAAGCAGGACCTGGCCTAAAAAATAACCTGAAAAATTAAAAAATAAAGTAAACATTTTTGTAACTTTCCAACAAGCACAATTTTTTTTGTTTTGTTTTTGCATAATATATTTTTATTGTAAACCACATTGATTTCTCCCGTGATTTAAAAAAATATACAGCGAGCAGCAAAAGTATAGCACAAATTCCTCTAAAATACAGGTTAATTAAAAAAAAGATCGAACAAGTCGATTAGTACTAACTTTAAGTTGTGCATTTTTTACATATTTTTTGTTTTTTAAAAGCATGACAGTGATTTTTTTTTCAAATTGGCTCACTCTGTTCATTTTTCTAATTTTAAATTTTAATACTCAGAATTATGTGAGTAATTTGAATTTTTTTCCGTATCTTTAACTGTTTAGATATTAATACTAAATAAATATTAATCGGAATTTGACACTTTGGAGTGCTTTAACATCTAAACAGATGAAGTAAAAGGGTTTGCACTTTCCTATCTTAGTTTTGGAATCGCGGTCCAATGACTTCAATTATGGCTCAAACGGAGTATGTCATATTTAAAATTAGTTTCATTAAATAGGGTTTTTAATATTAAGTCAGAAAATTGCAAATCATTTTATTCCATCTTCATCTGTTAAGATTTTACAGAACTTCAATGTGTAAAAATTGTCATTATTTCGAGATCATTGAAGATATGTAGAACCTTTAAATAGGAAATATTCGCAGAATTTTGAGTAGAATTCAAAATTTGAGAAAATACGAACAGAGGTGCCATCTTAAAAAGATATTTTTTTTTATTGCCATGCTTTTTGAGGCAACCTGTAGTCAAAAAATGTATGTTGAAAAATGCCTAATTAAATATACTCATTGAAGCGACGTATTCAGGCGTTAAAAAAAACTTAATTTTAAGCAAATTTGTTCTATATTTTTGCGGGTTACTATATACAGGATGTTTATTTTAGAGCAAAACATTGACGAGATTGAGCTATTAACTGATTGACCAGCAGATAGAGTTTGTGACAGGGGGGGGGAGACTGGAGGACATTATTGGTTTGAAACAAAGAATCCAAGAAATAAAAATGATATGTATATGTTGTTTGATGCATTATTCATAGGTATCCAAAATGAAATGTATTTTACTATATGGATAAAAATATAATATTTGATTTAGAACAAATTTACGAGCACTGTTAACATGTGATACACAAAACCGCACATACAGGGTTTCCCAAAAGAACCAGCGGTTAAAGACAAAACATTATGAAACTTGGTATATGCGGTAATCAACAGTGCTGGATTTAAAAAAAGAGTTGCAATGTTGTCAGTTTCGTAGTTTGTCTGATCAATATATGCATATCTTAAGATACCAATAGTGATAAAATGTTTTTTTATTTTTCTACCTTATAGTTTACGATTTTTATACGTTATATAAAAACTTCTCATTTTCTTATTTCCATATATGTTTTTTTTTAAACATTTTCATTTTTATATTAATTAAATAATCACCTAATGCTTTATTATTAATGCTTCTTTTATATTTTACCTTATAGTTTATAGTTGTTAAACGTGTATTATATATATATATATATATATATATATATATATATATATATATATATATATATATATATATATACACTATATTATATCTTAATATGATAAGAATAGCTGATTTGTTTCAAAATAAATGTAAATATAAACATTAGCTGCCTGAATTTTCCTTTATTTAAATCGTCTTAACTTCCATCTGGATGTACTAAATGTGTAGAAACACTTATTATAATATACATTTTTTATAATGGAGTATACACATCATACTACTATTTGTTTGTAATTAATGAATACAGAATGAAATACAAAAATTGTTTTTATAAAACTAAACAAAACTTTTTCAGAAAAATTATTCTAAAATAAATCTTTTCGCTCTAATTGTTATACTGATAAAATTATTTCATATATAATAATCGAAGTACATAACATATTTTCTTAAATATAGCAATTATGGACAAGATTTTTTAAAAAAGAATTTGTTTATAAAACTTTTGTTTTAAAAAGCAATTATTGCATTTCAATCTGCATTTATTAATTACAAACAAATAGTACAACGTTTACAATCCGTGTATACTTGTTTAACATGAATATATACATGATACTATATGAAATACCTATTTATTTAAAATAAACAAATACGATCCAAATCATAAATGAATACTTTACTCACATTAAATAAAAAATTTATTTTGTCCAAAAAAATGATTTATTTGTAACGAAAAAAAGCACTTGTTTGGCAATAATCAAAGCAATATTTGTTTGGATAAACTATATATTTTTTTGATCCGAATGACTTTTCCTTTACCCGGAACTTCCCTCCCTCGTTATGACTATCTCCTTTTATTAAGAATAGTAAAGTGTGGCCCAGTTTAGTTCAGTACATAGTTATTTAAAAACATATGTAAACTGTCTTTTCAAACATTTTTATTGGACGCCAACATATTCGATCCCTACCAGTTTCTACCTATAGCCCACTTGATTTTTGGGCATAATTTAAAATAAATTCAATTAGTACTTTTTATATTGACACACACCGCCATTTTGTTACGTTATATTGAATTCGTACCTCTTTATCCTTATATCAAACATAATTTTTCTCCAAAATTTTTAGAGTCAGCTGAACGAGATTTTTTTACGTTGATTTTTTTAACACTTTATTTGACCGCCATTTTGTTCCGCTATCTTGAAATCGTAACACAACTTTACTAGTTTGTCTCTTTATCACAACTAATGTTTGCACAAATTTTGAAATTAATATAATAAGTAGTTTCTTCAAGCTGATTTTTTAAATATCTTATTAGGCCGCAATTTTGCTATGTTATATTCATACCAAAATGATACCAGTTCATTCTTATGTTACATTTGATTTTTGTGCAAAATTTGAAGAAAATCGAATAATTAGGTTTTTTAGAAATATTTTTTAACGTTTCACTAGGCCGCCATCTTGTTCCGGTCTATTCGACTTTATCCAAAATATTACTAGGTCATTCCTTTAATTTTTTACAAAAATTTGAAGTCAATTTGGTGAGTAGTGTTTAAGCTATGCCGCGAACTGACAGACAAACCGGCAAATTGACCTACGGAATGCGAAGGTATGTTAAAGCTGAGAGAGTGATTTTTTCAGATTACAAAAATTTTATTGGGCCGCCATTTTGTTCCGCCAGCTTGAATTAGTACCACAGTTTCACTAGTTCATCTTTATACTACATATAGTTATGGCACACAATTTTAAATCAGTTCATTAAGTAGTTTTTCAGGCAGAATGTTTAAATATTTTATTAAGCCGCCATTTTGTTCCACCATCTTGGATTCAAACCAAAATTTTACCTATATGAAACTTGATTTTTGTGCAAAATTTGAGATGAATTGGATAATTATTTTTCTTAGTAATAATTTTTTTAAAGTTTCACTAAGCCGCCATCTTGTTCCGGCATATTGGATTTTTACCAAAATATTACCAGGTCATCCCCATATCAGACTTAATTTTTGACTAACATTTGAAGTCAATATGATGAGTCGTTTTTAAGCTATGCTGCGAACCGACAGACAGACAGACAAACCGACAAATGAACTGACGGACTGGATAAAACATATTTTTTTGCATCTAGTGACGCTAAAACGCGAAGATATGTAAAACCAAAGAGGATAATTTTTTCAGATTACAAATATTTTATTTGACCGCCATTTTGTTCCGCCATCTTGAACTAGTACCACACTTTTACTATTTAATTTATTCAACTTTATGTTAGTAGAATATTACGGTATTGCAGCCTTCGGCGCCCACAAACCGAGGAGGGTGTTAAAGGAAAAGTGTTGTTGCTTTTTGGTTGTCTGTATTTTTATTCTTATAAATTTCCAAAATTACTTTAATTGGCATCTCATGCAAATGAAAATTGGAAAAGTTAACCCGTCTTCTCTGGGACTCGAACTCAGGAACCACAGAACGCATTTGAATTGTAGATACATGGATTTTAATGATTAATAATCATGAATGAGTTTCTTTCCCCTTTAACATCGTCCTCGGTTTTTAAAATTAATCTTGTGCAGGGAAGTCACTGCGAGAAATTATTAGTACTATTTTTGTTTAGGACATCTTCTTTTCACTCATTTTTATCTATTTATATATTTGCTCCATCTATAGTAATTTGGCAGATTTTTGCAAAAAAATGGACTGATCTCTAATTTTTCTTTGGTTTGACAATCTAGTGACTGAATTACTAGTAAATAACGGCCTTTTAGTAACAGATACTTATGTTCATGGAGAACCACACCTCAGCTCTTTAATATGCAACCGTACACGTCTCAAGTCCTGCCTGTGACATGAAACTTCTTATCGTTAGAAAAAAAGTGTGTATTTCTTTGTTGTTGTTTATTAGTAAACGGTGGGGTCACGATTGACTTTTTTTTAATTCGGAGTTTGGAGCAAACTGAAAGATTCGATTACGTCTAATCTGACCCTCTTCTGATTGAAAAAGATACCATTATTCCGCTTTTAGTAACTTTCAGGTAATCTCTCATTATGATTTCTAACAAAAGCATATTTTCGGTTTTCTCATACAGGGAGGTCTCATTTAAAATACGTTGTAGGCGAGGGAGGATAGAGATATCTTTTTTCACTAGCCCTAAATTTGGTTTTTAAATAGCTTTAGCTACAACAGGATTAGGACAATTCCATGAAAATCGCAATAATAATAAGTATGAGGTAGATAGTCTAAAGCCTTCGCAGTTGGTCCCTTCAGACGGTCTGAAGCTCACAGTCAATCAAATGAATCAGAAGTTTTGTTCAGAATCATTCATGGAAGCCATGCATCATATCAAAGTTAGATCACCTGCATAAGATGATTTTAGTCACGATCCATACTTTTGCGGACTGATTGTCTAGACTGAGTTGGTTTAATCTGACCATTTTCTGAGTGAAAAAGATGCCATCATTCTGCTTTTATAAACTTTCAGAAGATTTATTATTTTTATTGCTGACAAGGGCATAGTTTCTGTTTTATCATACAGGGAGGTCTCATTTAAAATACGCTGTAGGCTGGTGGCAAGGATATTTTTTTCACTACCCTTAATTTGGGTTTTTAATGGCTTCAACTACATCAGGATTAAAAGAACGCATGCAAAATGGCAAGAATAAGTAGGAGGTAGATAATCTCGGGCCTTCACTATTAGGCCCTTTCAGACTCACAGTTAACTCAAAAGAATCAGAAGTTACTTTAGAATTATTCATGGGAGTCATATATCATATCAAAGTTAGACCATGTGCATAAGATTGATTTCACCAACGATGTATATTGATAATTTTGCGGCGAGATTCATAAAAGAAGTATTTCGGTTATCAGTGTTGGCCACTATCGAAGATCTAACGTCTTAAGTCCTATCAAACGACATGCTCGAAGAAAGAATATTTTCAAATCAACATAAGTTTTGGAGTTCTTTCAACATATTTGCTAAATTCGTTTTTTTAGTTCATGAAAGTCGGAGGTGATAAATAGAATAAGGCAATCTGGCGTGGTTAAAAGTTTTTATTTTATTTTACAATAAGTGTTTTGTACAATCATTTAAACAATTCACAATATTTAAGTCTTTGGTACATTCGGTAAAAATTAACCGTACTATTTAAATAGTTATCTTAAACAACTAATGAAAATAAAAATAAATAAACTCAATATACATTTAAGTGTAAAAATTAGAAAAGTAACTACAGACAAAAATTAGCTCATATATTAAAAATAAATCTTTGTGAACTACATCGAAGTACGTACTAGGAACTAAGACAAACAACCCAATACAGAGTTTTATTTAAGGTATGATTTGTTAAAGATTATTGTTAAAATACCCTGCATATTTTGCAAATTCGGTTTAAATTGTAGATATTATTTGTACTAGGTACAATAAAAATATTAGTTGATATTTAATTATTGGCAAGCATTTTATATATTTTTAGTCTTTAAACAATTCACTGAACCACCTAAGTAAAAAGAAATCTTATTTCTTCACATTTGCCCTTCCTTATATATACGGTGAAAAGCCAAAGTCATCGGGAGTCAAAACTTACCAATTTCTGAGAAAAAAAAGTAAACATTGGACTTAACCTATTGTAATTTAAGCAGATTGCTAAATATTTTTTTCATTTTTTTCGAAGACTATTAGTTACAGTATTAATTCAGCAATTAAGGTTTTCGGTTAAAAAGCTTCAATTTTAGGAAAAAATATTGATTTGTTTCCAGAACAGAGAATGTGGCCACATGCAAATAAACCCTTCTACCGTTGTAGTTTTCTTGCTGTTATAAACAGAGAAAAAATCCCATTGAAAAAGAACTATACTATAAACTATAAAAACAAACACGGAGATGTGCTACAGTGGATAAATATAACATCTTGTCACTTTCTCAATATAGATTTAGAAGTGAGCTGTCTACTGAGAGTGCTCTCAATGATATTCTGAGAGAAATGTATAAGCAACGCAATGAGGGAAATAGTTGTGTTGTGATAAATGTGACCTCTCTAAAGCATTTGATGATTGATCATGAAATACTATTAAATAAACTTTCAAATTACGGCATAAGGGGAAACATGTATTCCTGGTTAGAATCCTATTTACTAAACAGAACCCTGGTGTACTTGATTGTATGAGCAGCTCTGAGTATGAATGCCGGTGTGCCCCAAGGTTCAGTTCTAGATCCCATGCTATTTAATTTGTTTCTCAATGACCTCCCAAAGCATATATTGACTATAGTTGTTATGTATGCTGATGATACGACACGCATCGTTAGTGAAAAAAGTCTTAATATTCTGGGGGGTAGAACAAGTAAATCTGTTAATGATTTAATGAATTGCTTTATAGCGAACAAGTTAAAGCTTAACGTATATTAAACCAATTTAATGCTATTTTCCAACAGAAATACTCCTCATACAGCAATAAGTAACTTGAGACTTAATAATGAAGTTGTGGATAGAGTGAAGAAAATGAACATTTTGGGGTTAACAATTGATACTAATCTCAAATTTGATACACACATCTTACAATTAAAAATCGAAGAGTGAGTAGTCTCGATCAAAGATGTTTAAAAAGTTGTTTGTTTTATGTGTTTTAGTGTGTTTTATTCTATTTGTAAATTATTGTTTTCGGATTTGTGAGTGTGAATATTTACTAAGGTGCTCGAAAGGGCAAAACACGAGAGTTGGAGTCTTTTTCTATGTTTGTTATTCCTACAATTAAATCAAAAACTTAATTGTGCCTGCTACTCTCCAAAAATGTTGTGTGACGTGGTGTTGAAAACGTGAAAAAGTTTTTAAATACGCTTACTATGGTTACTTTAGCTTAAAAATTATGTATTCTGTACAGATCTGGGCAGTTAACACTGTTAAGTACTGCGATATTTAAAACTCAGAAAAGATGCATAAGAATTATAAAAAAACTACATCCGCAAACTTCATGTAGGGATATTTTCAAGAGTATTAGAAATATGACTTTGCTATCGTACTACATTTTTAAAATTTTAATTTCCGATAAAGAAAAAGGAAAATTCATATCTGCCTCTGATTTTCACTCATATAATGTTAGAGAGGATCTGCTTAGGCCTCTGGTCCCCAATTTGTCTAAATTTCTGAATAGTCCTCTGGGTATGTTGATGTACCGGGTGACTTCGTATAAACTGGCACCCCCCGTAACTTTTTTATTTTTTGTCGTACATAAATCTGCATTGTAATTCCCAGTAACTTTTCATATATACGAGGAACGACAAAAAGTACGATTTTTTTTAACGGAATGCACGGCAAATTTTTGCCTAAAATGAAAGATCTTTTTTTTCTGATTCCAAATATATAATACAAGTTGACATTTGGTTTAGCCGTTTTCGAGTTATTTAAGTTTAAAAATCAATTTTCATTATAGATTGTAAAATTACTGGCTATAAAATATCAGCTTTTTGAGCAGTTGGCTATGGAAATAAACAATATAAACAAATGTTCTGTCAAGTGTCAAATTACTGCATACCTAGGCATTATAATAAAACAGAGAAGTAAAAATTGAATATAAACAACAATTTATTAACAATATATTTTACTGCAAAATACACAGGTGAACCAAATAACACAAAACAAATTAATCAGAATGAATATTTCCCCCCTGATTATCTACACATTCGTGATAAACGTTTCGCAAGTGCTCAACTGCGTTCTCTATAAAATGACCATTTCTTTCATATAAATGTCTTATTTCCGGTGTTATAAAATATTTTATATCTTCAACGTTGTCCAGATCACGTTTATATATTTTGTTTTTAATATACCCCCCACAAAAAATTATCCATGGGAGTTAGATCTGGACTATTTGAAGGCCACGAAATAATTCCATTTCTTCCAATCCACTCGTTGTAATTCTCATCCAAAAAAGTCTTCACGTCACGTACCACATGTGGTGGTGCACCGTCATGTTGAAAAATTATGTTCACATACTGCCTTAACGTTAAGTTTTCTAGCATTTCCTGTAGATGAGTTCCCAGAAATTCTTGATATATTGGTCCAGTTAATGTTCCTTCGAAAAAATAGGGCCCTATTACCCTATTCTTCAGCAGGCCGCACCACACATTAACTGTTTTCCTACCTTGAAATTGAACTTCCCTTGTGAATTGGTGATTTTCTTGTGCCCAGTAACGAAAATTTTAAAAGTTAAAAAGCTTGACTCATCGGTCCATAATATATTTTTAAAAAAGTTTCTTTCGTTATTTATTCTATTTAACATAAAGTTGCAGAAATTGAGTCGTTGATTCTTATGCCTTTGAGTTAATTTTTGAACAGTATGATATTTATAGGGCTTAAATCCATATTTCTTTAAAACCTTCCTAATATATTCACGTGAAGTTCTTTTTACTCCGTAACGGGCCCACATTTCCTTGGAAGTAGTTCGCAGTGACTGACTCGGATTTTCTACGTGATGCAAAGCAATATTTAAATCGTGATTTTCTGTATTATTGTTTAGTTCCCTCTTCTTTCTTTGCAAATCTGACGTTGTTCTAAATTTGGTGAAAATATTCTGGATTGTCGATCTTGAGGGAATCGGACCATCGGGATGATTTGCCATGTAAGCACATCGCGTTGCAGAAGCATTATAATTATTTTCAGCATACAAACAAACAATTTCTCGTTTTCCTGCCACAGAATAAACCATTTTAAAAAAATGTATCAAAAAGAATTGCTTTAGTTCTATTAACAGTGATTTAAATGTCAAAGTCATTTCAGAAACATTTGTTAATATTGTTTATTTCCATAGCCAACTGCTCAAAAAGCTTTTATTTTATAGCCAGTAATTTTACAGTCTAAATGAAAATTGATTTTTAAACTTAAATAACTCGAAAACGGCTAAACCAAATGTCAACTTGTATTATATATTTGGAATCAGAAAAAAAAAGATCTTTCATTTTAGGCAAAAATGTACAGGGCATTCCATTAAAGAAAATTGTACTTTTTGTCGTTCCTCGTATATATGAAAAGTTAATGGGAATTACAATGCAGATTTATAACGTAAAAAAAATCCTCTGTATGTCAGTATTTTTATTTTTTTTGAACGACAAAAAATAAAAAAGTTACGGGGGGTGCCAGTTTATACGAAGTCACCCAGTATAAAGTAAAAAATTAAAAAAAAAAAGATGAAAGAGAAAATATATATTGACCTGAGAATTTAGTACCTAAAGATAACTATTTTCTTTTTCTTCTTTATTACTTTTTTAAACTTTGTTTTCTTGTCATATATTTCTTAATTTATATACACTTATATGTTGTTTTGATGTATTGTAATATTACTATTAGTATTTTTAGTTATTTACGTAATTTTTAAAATACATTTTTACTATGTACATATTATGTCAATATCTTAAGTAGGCTATGTCTAAAGCTGTACTTTGGCAAAAATTGACATTAAAAAACTTTGACTTTGATATTCGTATGTATTGGAAAATGTATACAACAATTGAATATGCTTCCTTGCGGAAAACAGTTTATAGAGAACGATTTCCGGATTAAAACTTCCATATGATAGAACATTTGTGTCAGAGCGTATATATATATATATATATATATATATATATATATATATATATATATATATATATATATATATATATATATATATTTTTTTTTTGTTAAATGGCTGTGTAATACTGCTGCAATAAACCCCATTTTGAGTGTTATTAGAACAAGACAAGCGCAGCTGTTGTTTGAAAGATGCCATCGTACAAATTATGGGTTTAATACATTTGTTGTACCGACTAGTATAAATTACTATCGTCACTTTCCGGAATACAACATTTTCAGACTCAGCATTTTGCAATTTAAATGACAGTTAAACGGATTGGTTATACAGTGAAGACATAGTCCATCGTCTCCCGTGTAACTTTTAAACCGTTCGGTATATTTCAACGAAATTTGGAACAATAATACATGAGCATATTCCATTTAAAAACTACAGCTCTGAATGTCAAGAAGACAGCTGTTTCAATTTTTTTTTGTGGAAAGGGAGTCGAGTGATGCATCGTTTTAAAGGTCTTTATATTCTCCATTAAAGAACATAAGTAAGTAAGTTTGATAATGTCCAATAACAATGTTTCGTAATGGAATTATTATTATACTTTCGGGATATTTTTTGCGGTTACCAATATCAGTACTCCATACTAAGTGAAGCGCGAAAATGAAAAGGTATATATTTTATTAAAACCGTATAACAATTAA
The DNA here is from genome assembly GCA_030620095.1 of Kuschelorhynchus macadamiae. NCBI lineage: Eukaryota > Metazoa > Arthropoda > Insecta > Coleoptera > Curculionidae > Kuschelorhynchus > Kuschelorhynchus macadamiae. The sequence goes on from JAUTXW010003430.1 coordinate 53,163, forward strand.
TAAAAAACTGATAAAAAGAATATTAAAAACTGTAACAAACAGAAAAAAAAATTCATTTTAAAAGATGTTGTAATGTCCGCCTTGTACCTCTTGACAAATGAACATCCTGTTAGTGAATTCTTTCCTCATATTATGGAGGGTTTGAGGGTTTATTCCTGCACACACGTCGATGAAACGTTGACCCAGTTCGTCCAGAGAATCCGGAGCTTTTTTGAAATCTTGAGATTTCACATAGCCCCCTAGAAAATAATCAATGGGGTGTAAGATCAGGCGGGCGAGCTGGCCCCTCTGTCGGATCTCGGCAACCAATCAATCTATCCGGATAGGTAAGTTCTTTAGGAAAGTAATTTCTAGTGTCTATAAAATATTGTGGCAGGGCACCGTCCTGTTGAAACGTACTGTCAAAGTGGAACTCACGCAACTTTCGAAAATATGTGGGGACGTTTAAATTTTCTTTCATAAATATGAGACCTATGGTATGGCCACCCAAAATACCCGCACAAACTTTTTTTTTAAGGAAACTGGGTATGTCCTTCGCGAAACACATGGGTGTTTTCATCACTCCAATCTCTGCATTTTTGAGTGTTGACTTATTCATGCAGGAAAAAGGTGATTTGTTGTGATCCTCTCTGCCATAATCTCGCAAAATTCAAGTCGCCTGTCAGGGACATCTTCGATTAATTCGTGGACGATTCTCATTTTATCAGAATGAAATTTATTGGATTTTAAAATGTTCTTAATGGACGAAGGCGAAATATTGCATGTCTCCTTCTAACGAACGAACCATTTCGGTAAAATGATATTTTTGGAAACTGTGAGAACACTTCCAAAACGCCAAATATTAGAAAACCAAGGCAACGACAATTAGTTTTTACTTTTTCCTCCAAGTGTAGCACGAAACCATTTATCAGAAAATCAAATTTAAAATTGTTGGTTATCATTTGAGAACTAATGAATGAAATGTCTTCAAAATCAGAGGTCGAATTAAGAATAAAAAGACCTTTAAAATTATGTTTCACTCGACCCCTTTTCCTCGAAAAAAAGTTTAGATACCGTACTCAGCTGTTTTCTTGATATCTAGAACTGCCATTATATTTTTCAAAACATGGAGAATTTACTCAACGATGATATATCGTTCCAAATTTCTTGCAAAATACCGATGGATTCAAAAGTTAAACGGGGGTCAACGGACTCTATTTCTTCATTATATGATTATTTTCTCTTCGTATACGGTTTGTCTGATATTTCTTCAAATAATCTGAACACATTTAAAAATAACATTATAGATGGCTTCAAACTATCATTTTTTTCATATCTAGGTTACATGTCAAACAAACTGACAAATTTTAAAATTTTGAAATCAATTCTTTTCTATTATTTAATGTTTCTCTCTTACGATCGGCGCACTGATGAGTCCCGATAGGATGAAAGTATTTGTACAACTACTATGTGTCTATAAAAACTTAAGGTAAATGATATAATTTATTATGCTTGCTTAAATAATATTGTTAATATATGTATCGAAACATTCCGTAGACAGACTAGTCTACATGTTGAGATATGTAATTTTATTAAATATTTGCTTCAATTAATTTAAAGTTAAATATTTTTATTCAGTTGCGAAAAAGCCAAAAAAGATTTTTGTTTGTCAATAAGGTACTAATGTTTAAAATTAAAACATATCCCATTTAAAAGCTGATGTGATATATATGATGTATTTGGACAAACTTTTGAAAATTGTTTCCTCCCTTGACTGTTGTAACCAAAGACTTCAAATAGACAATTTATCGCATACAATAAATTAACTACATTAACTGTCGTAGTTTAATTAGAACGCACGCAACAATATGTGGTTTGGTATTGCCAGAAGCGTCTACTTGTTTAGAAATAATACAAAAAGTATGCTTATTTAAAACGAATTCAACCAACCAAATCAGATGCCTTCCATCATGAGCTAGCAACTGGGGAGTTGTGTGAGGCTAACGACCCGCGGGCATTGGGCTATGCGAATACCTTTCGATGGATATGAACTCTATGGAATACGATACAAAGTTGGGATCCATTTAGGAGATAATTTATTTTACATTGGATAGATTGTTTATTCAAAGTATTACCTGCCGTTGCTAAAAAGAACTAAAGTTCTACAGAGGAACAGGTTGGATGCTGTAAGTTTTTGGTTTTATATTCTTTTAATAATAATGATAACATGAGATAAACTATCTTCTATTGCCGTATTAAATGTCATATTTTACATTTTTAACAAATTTGAATTTTTTCATTGAACATTCATACAACTAAATTTCATTATGTACACAAAATGTGACAAAAGGTGTTAATATTTTACATCTAGTTAAACCAGTAAACTCTTTCTGCATACATGCTATACAAGGTGTCTAAAATAAGTTGTCATATCCCCTTACACTAAGTAGGTTTGTAGCCGCCATACGCCAAATAAGCAAGTTCTCACTGACGCAGCATTCTTCTGATTATAATATAAATAGTGCAAATTGGAAATGAAATTTTATAAATTAAATACCATGTCACTGATACCACAAAGTCGAAATATCGACATTGTATTCAGACATATTGAGATACAAAACGAACTCTAGGATTTTCTCTTTAGAGTACTTACTGTAGAAAATCATACTCGTTAGAAATATACTTATAATACTTACAATAGGGAAACGACAAATTGCGCTGGCAAACAAATCGCACCGTATATTGTGCAAAGTTCGTTTTATAAATACATTAAAACAAGTGTGAAGACATATAAGCAGAAAATAAGGTAGGTATAATTTCGATCCAATAAATCTTATTACTTGATGATTTTGAGTTAGTTTTCTGCCCACTCTGTGTATTATTCTTCCAACTGTACACCTTTAAGGAAGGTTTAATTAATAATAGCGTTATTTTTGTCTCTTATTTTGCTGTTATCATTTTTCTAAATATTTTATAACAAAGTTTAAATACTGCCTTCCAAAAGCGAAAAAATATGTATAATGTTAGATAGATGTATATTTCGTCTGTTGTAAATGGTAATTCAGTTATTTTTTGAAACAACTAAATAGTAGGCTCACAAAAAGTTGGCACATGTATTAATAATACTTGAATGGACATATGCAACACATAAATAAAATTAGAAAAATCTACTGAATCCCGGGATTGCTTATATCAGATAACAGATACTTCGCAGGTGTCGCAAGTAAACGTGTCTACACGTCTGTTTTCTATTTGTGGTCAGCAGACTGATTTTCTCTCATTGCGTAAATTGTGTCCGTCAAAGAAAAACTTGGAAGAAGAGACAGTTATAGATTGCTACATAATTTTCGCACACGTTTAGTGATGTGCCAACAAATTTGAATGTAGGTACATCTCACTTAAATAAATATCTAGTAGGAACAAGCACAGCGAGATCTCCACGTTTTTTATGGGTGTAGCGCACATTGAACCGTTTGTGGTAAGTACACAACCCTTTGCTTCCCTATGCTTAAGTTCGGCTGAAATATATTTACTTTTTGCCAGGAATGTTTATCCGTATGATTTCTTTAGGTTAAAATTTTGGGATGTCTACCAATGAAATGTGCTAACGACGTTAGCCACATCTGATCGCCGTGTGGTTCAAAGAATGTAGTATAGAACGTGAAAGTATAAGGATTCATTTTCAATAGTTTTTGTAGATTTTTCGCACGGTTTTTCGTCCAAATAGGGGCTTTTTTACGTGATGACTTATACTTAAAGAAAAAATTTCTTTAGATATAATATTTCATAAAAATAAATTTACCAACATATAATTTAATTAAGTAACATGTGTTTTACTTCTCCATTTTAGTAAAATGCTATTTAGAGCTTTCTTTATTTTAAAAAAAGTATTTTTCTAATAAAAAAGTACACGTTCTATAAAAATAAATAGTTATTTAATTTAAACTAGTGATACAAATTTTCTGAACAATATTCCACTGTAATTATGATATTAAGGAACACCCGCTTTTAAAGTTGGTGCCGTACTTTACATTAATCATTTGGATGTGGATGTAACATCATATTATTACAAATATGAAAAAAGAGATGGCACACACTTGTTATTTAGCCCAGGGCTTGTCTGGCATTTTAATTAGAAGGTTTTGAAAGCGAATAAACTTTATTTGTTTTGGTTTATATTTTCATAATTATATCTGTTTGAGAAAATAAATTAATATCACCGTTCGTTTAAAAAAAAAATAAACCTCAGTTAAGTTATTAATTAAAAATACCCCTGAAAATATATTTTTATTGGCTTCTTTTGTAAAACATAATTAGTGTTTTGTGTGAAATGAAAAAACAATTACTTTAAAGTTATTTTATAATTTGGATTTAAATGGTCCATTAGTAAACGGTTTGTAATATTCATTCAATATGCATTACTGTACAGCAAAATATTTTTTACGTCAAGTCATACTTAAGAACATTAGTGTTTTAACGACTTATTTGGTTATTTAATAAACTTTAAAATTGTAACACAATTCTCTAATAAATAACATAATTTATTATATGGATAGCTCAGGCAAAGATAATTATACAAAAGAGTAAATATTTTTAGTAGTACAAAATCAATATAGAAAAATTACATTTTGTCATGGTGTCAATGACTACTTAACGTACAAAAACTTAACAAATATAAGTTCCGTCTATTTTGTTTTTCCCCGAGCACGTTTCAAATTTGTGATATCTATTAGAGCCAGAAAAAATACATGGTAATTTAAAACATTTTTGAAAGTATTTAGTAAAAAATAGGATAAAGCATATCTTGGGTAATATTTTGATATAACTCTTTATTGACGATTTCTTAAAAATATGCAAAATAACTGCGGAAAAGTTTTTGAAATTACTAAACAAATTTTAATATAATCTGTATTACAATAATCACATTTATTATTATTATTTTTTAATTATACGTTAAACAAGGGCTTCCAAAATCATTTATTTTGTGCTAAATAATGTTTATTGTTTTTAGCAAAATTTTCCATTTCCTGTACAATGTTTATTATTTAGAAATTATTAATATATAACCTAAATAGATAGCACCAATTTAAATATTTTACATGACTTTGATGTGCCACATTCTAATAATTCTATATAATAGTACAAAAATACAATCAATCAAAAGTTTATTTTACTAAACTTAAATATAAACATTATATATTATATATTTATTAAAAATATTTATAAAATATATGCAAATTACTTTATACAATAAATTCATAAAAAAGTAAATACCTATATCAATATAAACATCAATTTCGCTTTTATACACTATTTATTTAATTACCTGCCTTTTAACAACTAACTAAATTAAGAAGCACATTTATACTTTATATCTAATCTCTACTTTAGTTGAATTTTGTTCTGAATCTATTTAAATATTTTACACAACCGTTATATTCCAGGTTAAAAAAAATAAAATCTTCATTCGTATAGATTTATTTGATTTAGCATACTATTGCTTAAGTCGTGAGTTAGCTCGTTCCTAACAAAAATACTAGAATACCTGTGATATTTATATTGATGGGCATTAGAGACGACCAAAATAGAGAAGGTGTAGAAAATCACTTTTTTTGGATCAAATAGTAAATTTTTAATACTGGCTCAAAGAAAGTTAATTCTTCAGGCGATATTTCCGTTTTTTTAATAAATATTCTTTTTTACGAAAAATTTCAAAACCTACTATATATAGGGTGTGTCTAGATTTGGGTGATATATTGACAACTTTTTTATTTGTGGTTTTAGACGAAAAAGTTATTTTTCATAAAAATTTTTGCTTATCTGACAAATAAGATTAATTTAAAAAAGAGTGTCATTTTATATATAGTGTACAAAGTAAATACAAAAATAGAAGTTTGCAAAAGAAAAAATTACGAAATTCCAACTTTTGAGACACACACAAGAACCTGCAAATACAAGTTAAAAAGCTATTAGAAGTTTTTTGTTATTATAGTAAGTTTTTGAGAAAAGTAATGGTGAATATGTAAAATTGACGTACGTTTTACATAATAATCATTAAATTTTCCAAAGTCTCCTAAGTATATTATCAAAATCAAAAAACTTTTGTTTTGCAAACTTCTATTAGTGTTAAGAAATCATGGTTCTTGGGATCAGACAGTGTCAAAATGTATTCCGATTTCGTGAAATGAAGATCCCTGAAGATGCCTCGTGCAATCGAAGGCAAAACGTCGGAAAGTGATTCCATTTTGACACGGTCTAATCCCAAGAACCATGATTTCTTAATTGACCACAGCCGTGAAAGCTTTCGTTTCTATTAGTGTATTTATTTTGTACCTTGTATACAAAATGACATACTTTTTTATATTACTCTTATTTTTCAGCAAAACTTTTTATGAAGAATACATTTTTCGCCTACAATCACAAATAAATAAGTTGTCCATTATGTTACCTCTTTTTGGCTTACTGGCTATTAAATGACTTAAAAACTACATCTCGTACAAAAAAGCTTTAGATTACTTTTTATATCATATTTTTATGCTCTCCAATTTGATTTTCCAATTTTTTTTATCTACTTGTTTTGCGTGTTTTTTTGCGCAACTTGTGTGTTATTTGGAAATTTTTTTACATCCAAACTTATTTTTTAATAAGAACAAATTTTTTATGAAGAATAACTTTTTTTAACTAAAATTACAAATAAATAAGTTGTCCATATCCACCCAAACTCATACACATGAAGTTGGTTACTTCTACTAAATATGCAGGTAAATATTGCTTTCATTCACTTGTTAACAACAAATTTACTATATATAACCGATTCCATTTTTTATACCTTTTATTTAATTTTAAAGCGAAATTACTTTGGCATTAATATATGCAATATTATATCGAATGAATTTTCTGTGGTGTAATTTTTAATCTATTAAACCATTTAATTATTTTTAGTGATTATCAGTGTTTTACTTCTAGAAACATGTTATTAACGAGTAATTCAGATAAATGTAATATATAAAAAGGTTATAACTCCCTATATTATATAAAAACAATGCATTTAAAGAACGTAAGCGCATTAAAATGTATCAATATCACTGAAAATAATTTCCAAATAGTTTTAAATTCACTTTTTATTAAAATGTTACCTCCGTGAATGCTCTATGTCTATGCAAAATATGAGTCACTTGCACCTATTATCTGTATTTAAAGGTCTGGATGAAGTTTTAAGTTTTATTTCTAGTAGTTTTAATCGATTTAATTTGTTGATTTATGGCGAAATATTCTTCGCCTTCTTGGATATTTTTTATGAAGGCAGTAATTTCAATCGTCACGATAAATTTTAGACAGGAAGGAAATTTAATAGACTTAAGTTATTTGTAAAATCCACTATATATTTTTTTCCCTGAAATACCTTTAAATGAAATAAAGCTACACAGCGACATTCAAATGCATAAAATATTGATTATTCTCTAAATAGAATATTTCAGTGCAAAAACTATAATAAAGCCAAAGCACTAAATATTTTTTTACAGCAAGCATATAACCTCTAAAAAAATTTGTTATATTTAAATAACTCCAATTATTAAATCCGCCATTGTAAAGGAACATAAATATTTCAAGTGTATGTTTTAAAGTTTTATATTTTTATGGAATAAAAATTTTACTAAGTATGGTTAAAACGCAATTTATTTTTTTCATTTGAGCCTATAGTTCTATTTAGAGTTTTTTGAAATTTACGAAGTTAAAACATGTTTGTTCAATGTCTCATTTTCTGTCATATATCTACTGCTGCTATCTTTTAAAACACAAATCTTTCATTAGGTAAACATTTAAACGGGTCGTTAAGGTCATTGCTAGATATTTTAGTTAAATACATTTTCTTACTAATACATTGCCCTTTATATGAATGTATGGGTCACCATTTCTCTGAAAAGTTTTTCCATAATCCAATGGAATATGATAATACTTTCTTCCTTTTCAGTTCAATTGATTTTAGAAGATGCAGATCGTTTATGTAATTTATAAATATTTGCTGTAACACGTCATATCTTTATACTTTCCTTAATTAGAATTTCACCATTGATGGTGATGTTAAAATTTCTTAAATCTATCTAAAGCTATTTAAATACCCTGATAACATTTCCAACATTTCAATTGAGCATAATTATTTACAATACATTTACAATTTGGTTTGTACAGATAATTCTTTACTTTCTAGGCAAGTCAAAACATCATGGAAATTCGTTGAATTTTTTTGTTTTTTGGTAAATATTCCCTTGAAACATTTACCACCAATTTTTTCATCAGTCTGGTAACGTTTTCAGGTACTGCGCCGGTTCTTTAACTTCATTTGGTAAGAGGTATCCTTGCGAGTCTAAAAGATCTGTCTTTGAAATAGTTTTTGGAAGTGGAGGCGGACGGGGTAAAGATTTTAGTTTTTGATCAGGTTGCTTTTTGCAAATTGGCATGGGGTCTACTACTACCTTAACGGTAGCTGTGTGGGCATGCCTTTTAAGTTCATTTTTAATTTTCAGTGATGCTGGTCCGTCTAATTCGTCAGTTTTACTCTGAAATGAGGGAAAAAATTAATAAAATCGAATAATACACATACTATCAAATATAAATTTAAACTTATATTTAGGAAGCGCTCAAACAGAAACTTTTTATTTGTTTTTGAATTAGGTTATCTCTACCGAATATACGGAATCTGATTACTCATTTTTTACTCTTGCCTTGTCTAGCATTGTTTTGACGATAGATAAAAAAGTTCTATTTGTGAGTTTACAAAAAAGTCACAATTCATTAAAAAAATTTTACTATTTGAAACTCTCTACATTAAACTTATTTTTAAAAATTGACGTTAAATTAGCAAACAGTTTTAAAAGAAGTCAGTGATAAAGTACTTTTATTTCTAAAAATATTCAAAAAGTAATAAAGAAAAACAAATCGTTTAAAATTCAGTTTTTATTTAAATATGAAATCAACTCATTATTCAAAACTGAATATTCACTGATTTTATGAACGACCTGTGGTAGGTTTAAAGAGAATAAAATTTTGAATAGTAAGCTATTATTGCATGTTTATATTTAACAATAAAACAACTTTTCATAATTACATTCTTGCGTATATTTAAAAATAGTGAAACGATATCTGTGATTTAAAAAAAATGATATAATAGAACGAAATCTCAAAAAAAATTTTTTCAATCGTGAAAACCATCAGGTGAGACTTTGTATAATGATATTTCCGAATAACAAAGACCTTCAAGAATGCGTTTTGCAGTTTCTGGTATCCGGTCAGATCACATTTGTACGTTTGGAAAACTAGGTGATGTGGTATTAAAACCAAAAATAACTTATTACACATATTTTACAACTGAAAAATACAGCTCTTTGTGAAAAAAATATCAGCGCCAAAAAGAATAAATTAAATAGTATATTAAAAAAATTAAAAGCCACCTTTTATAAAGTGAACAAAAAAGTAAAAAATAGAATTTTAGGACGGTATATAAATTTACAAATCTGTGGCCCAAATTTAATGTCATAAATTTACATATCTGTGAACATTTTTTTTTAAATTTTAGTATACTTTATAAAAGCGCGAAATTTAATTGTCTAAATATAATATTAAAATTATAAATATAAAAATATTATTTAAATAAACTTAAACATTTAAATTCTGAGGAAAACGCTAAAATGTCACCCTAAATGCGAGCGCACATGTTCTTATTTCAGAGCCGACATTCCGAATATATCCTGTTTTCACCTCTTCACATGTTCTTATTTCAAAGCCGACTTTCCGAATATATCCTGTTTTCACCTCTACGCTGAACATCCTCAAATTGCTTCTTGGTTTGAGTTGATTTAGCAAAAATGATATATAAAATTGGAGATATAGATTTTTTAATTTATATTTGGAAATCGCGAAGTTTTCAGTGCATTACAGTTTAATTGCGTTTTTGCTTCCGAAAACACCATCTAAATATTTTATATTTAGAAATTTTTATATCTTAAGTTGTATTTCTATATTTAAATTTTCCTTCCCTTGTAAAGGAAAGTATTGTAATCGTGATAAGACTCCCAGATATTTTCAGATTTTAACGTTCCAGGTCCCTAGACGAAAAATGTTTTCTCAATTAGCTAAAAAAACTGTGAATGACCTGGTAACATTTTGTTAAAAATCCAATATAGCGAAATAAAATAGTGGCCTAGTGAAATGTTAAAAAGATTGTTACTAAAAACTATTTATCCAGTTTCTATTTATTAGGTAAACAATTTAAAGAATACACCTACACATTTTTTTAGAAAGAGTCTAATACTTGATTACAATATAAGCAAAATCAAAATAATATTTGATTATTCTGTAAGCAAAATTAAAGAATAACTGCAATAGGGAATTTTTGAAAAATACAGCCAGACCGTACATGTTTATCCAACTCCATCCTAACACTATCAAACTTACGGCTGCTTGTCTACCGCTAAAACACAATGTACATCGCATAGACGGTCTATCTGACACACACTAAATTCGCTACTTTTAATCATTCTTGTCGCTGTTTAATTTGAATATTAGGTCGCGCACAATCAGAACACATTTAGATTTATTTGTTTAGACAGATTTGTATTCATAACTCAATTCGGAGATAAGAAACCGCTACATTTAGTTGCAACACTAGCCGTGAAATTGTTTCAAGCTATATGGAAATCTCTCGATGGATCCTTTCTATAGGGAATACAATGGAGTATTATCTGTCTATCTGTCTCGAGATACATTTCTGTGGTAAAAGCCCTGATGACCTTGCTTCCTACAGTTTTAGATGCCGGTTATTTATGAGAGAATCTTTGTCAGCATTTTCGCGAAAACGTTATGATTGAAGCCTCACAGACCAAAAACTACTTATCACTGAATCAACCGTAAGTCCCCTTTCAAGTCGAAATCCTACATTATGTTTACAAATAAGATTTGGATATTAATTTCAACGGTATTCTAGGAATCGACCTTTTAGAAAACAAAAATTTTCATTTTTAAGGCAGACGAAAACCTACACAAACATTTTTAATGAATTTGAAATCGAAGTGAGGATCGAACAAATCTTTAAATTACGATGTGACATGGTAACCAAACCTCGTTGTTCATGTTAAAGCACGGAATTATAAGACCCTCCGTTTTACCTTGGTCATTTCTAGTTTGTCCCCAAAAAACTTGACTTCTCAGGTAAACAAAATTGAAGATTATCGCAAATTAAATAAGTTCAGGATAGATGATAAGCATCCTCTAACAAATGAATCTATTTAATCTTCGGGACAAGTTAGGGAAATGCCAGTACTTAACAGCTCTGGATCTAACTTCGGGACTTCACCAGATCAAAATAGACCACAAAGATATCACAAAAGCTTACTTATCAGTAAACAATGGATACTATCAATGTATTATAATGCCCCTGTCCATAAAACGCCCTGTCCTTCCAGTGAGTAATAGACAACATCATTTTAGGCATTATTAATAAACGCAGTCTCGTCTATAGGGACGAAATAATTGTATATTCACCCACCATCTATGACTACGTCAAGAATACACACGATGTCTCTAAACGCCTTTGAAAAGCAAATATGAAAATACAACCAGACAAATGCGAATTCCTAACAAGAGGTAGCTTACCTAGAAAACCTAATCACTCATCAATCCTAACCGTGCTAATGTAGATTGTAAAACTGGTTACTACTATCGGTTTATTTACAACTTTGTGCAAATATCGGAACTCTATACTTGATTATTGAAAAAAAATGTCAAATTTTATTTTAACTCAATTGTCAAGTTTTCGAAAAAGTAAAGCAATTTATAAGCATATAATTTTTATGATAACCACTAATTTTTCCAAAATTAAATAAAAACCTCCCCACAACTGTAATTTAAAAAAATTATTTGGCTTTGCCAGATATAATAAAAGCCGTAAAAGTAAAGAATTTTAGTAAAAACTTAAGCAAACCCTGGACGTAACAGAAATACCTCAGACAACTTTTCAAGTAATAAACTTAGACATATTTGAATATCCAATTCGAAATTATGCTGTGATGATACGTGACGACCTAACAAAATTTACACAAGCATATCCTATAGAAAAAAAGACAGAAAAACACTTCATCTAGACCACTGAAATCTTATACAATGAAAAGCATCTTATCTCTAAATACATGAATCTAAGTAATCGTATGCAATTCTTCTATAGAACAGCCAGATCCAGAACATACCAATAAAAAGGGAGAGCTAAAGATCGCTTCGACCAAAACGTTCTTGCTCACCCGTAGAGTATAAAGTAAGAGATAATGTATACATTAAAAATTCACTTATTAAAAACAAAAGTTAAAACAAATTTAACGAGCCATTCTAAATACTCCAAATTCTACAATTCTACTCAATCCTGAAACCATATTATGAATAATTTTTCTTTTCAAGGTTCTTGGCACTTTCACTCAATCCCAAGATACTTTATCACCAATAAACAACACCTTAGGAATTTTCTTTCTCGAAGCTACCATAGAAATCTCGAATGATAAATGAACCCTCCTTATTTACAAAGATCTCGGATCAATCAAATAGACAACCAATAACAATGACAAAATCTGTCATTGTAGATGAAGATGAATGAAAGCTTTTGAGTCGCAAGTTCAAACTTATGTTGGTCTACTTAAACAAACACTGTTAGTCAGAAATACACAAGTAATGTCCGAGACTAAAAAATCCATTTTTAGGGAAAATACGCGGTTTCCTTAATAGTATTGGATCTATTTAAAAACCAATAACCGGTAATCTAAACGCCTCTTATGGTGAACATTACATCGAATGTTAGCAGAGATGGAGCGATACCTGAAAAATATACTGACTTATATCCTATAGCCATTCTGGAGAATCGAACAAGTCTTCATCACAAAACAAGTAAAACACAGGATTTATCTAACATATAAATAATGTAGCTTTTAAACCATAACTTTAACTTTAGATTTTGGAAATATAATTTTTTTTTAAAGTGAATTTAAAGTGTAGTGATAAATACATTTTGAATCAACACTAATTTAACTTAATCAAGCGATTGGCCAAATACGCTCAAAATCTTTACAGCGAAATTAGAATTTGTTATGTAAATAACAGAAAATCCCTTTTCAAATGGATCATTTTATTTAAGAAATATGAATGAAAGGTTGCTTTTGCTTTAAAAATGATAAAATCTACCTTAGCTAAAATAGTGCCTCATTATAACTCTCGAAAATAATCGATTTGTTTAAAAAAATTCGAGAGATAGTTGTTAAAAACTTTTAAATGTTTTTGAGAGGGAATTGGTCCTATTACAATAATTTGTAATCGTCTACCGTTTTCCATTTACTGATCTAGAATATATTATATAGTCTATTTTTACATGGATTTCTAAAATACCAATTAAACAAAATAAAAATTATTTCTAATAAAATTTGTTTACATTAAACAGAACTTTTACGTACATCACACTATGCGATCGGGGTTCATTCAACGTTCATTAAACGGTCCTCTTACATGAAAATGCATGACGTAGGAAAACAAAGATAAAAACAATTTATTAAAATTTTTAAAGACCTCGGTAATCACATGAACTATCATTACATCTAACTTTGTATCTAAAACCTATAATTAAGTCTGAATGAAAATTAAAAGGCAAGAGTTCGCCACTTACTGGCAATACTGGCTATGATATTGAGTTGAGCTCTGTGCATTTTATTCAAATTATACTAAATAACGACACAGTTGGAATTCATTTAAGAGGTCTTTTATTTTACATTGAATGGATAGTGTATTTCGAGTAGAATAGGACTTTGGCAGTACTTATGACTTTTAACAAGACCGTAATAAAAAGCTATAAATAATGACCAAAATAATGACTCCATTTAGGGATCTTTTATTTTAAACTGGACAGATCGTGTACTCGGAATATATATAATCGGTAGTAAGTATAAGGTGGTTAATGAGATTTTATATAAAATCAAGCTAGTGGTACTATGAAAGCGTATGTCGTAGTTTATTTAAAATTATACATTTGTCCAGAAATAATTTGTAAAGATTGTAGATCTCTTAGGTTTTTTTTTACTCTCTCTCGTTTATGTAAGCTCTAAAAAATAGACTTTGATTTAATTAATAAGTGTAACGAAGCGGCATGTTCTGAATCTATTTTGAAGCCATCTGGAAAATGTTAAGGCAGGGCAAGTTGCTGTGGTAGGTTTAATCAACTTTTTTAAATAAAAATTTGATCCATTATGCATTTTTTGATTAAACTATAAATCAAGTTTGAGAGAATTCCCAATCCAATGGAAGCCTGTACCTTAGTATTAACCAAGTACAGGGTGATCCATTATAAACCTTACTCCCCTTTATTTTTTTTATTTGTAAGTTTAGTAAACATGTTAAATTCAAAAGTTGTATGGTTTTCTTGTCTATTATTTCTTAAAATTACTTTTAGTTATACATAAAAAAACACTTTTATTAAATAGAATACCCTGTAAATTTTTAAATTTTTGGATTCTTGGAATAAATAAGGTTTTATACATATATTATTCTATACCTATCTTCAACTGTTTACGAATTATAGACGATTGAAAATATATATATTATAGATTTATAAAATTATTTTGAATTTAAAACAATATAATGAAACTTATGATGTCAACATGACAATATGTACTTAACAATAAAGATAACAATAACAATAAAATTAACCATAATAATAATAAGTAAAACCAAAATCTACAAAGTAAACAATAGGATAATATATCAGTAATGCCTAACTGTTAAATTCGGCTAAATTTTGAAAGTGGCCACCGTTCATTTAAATACAGAGCCAATAACTCTTCTTCAATTTGTTTAAAGCCTGCAGTATCCAGTTCCAATGATTCGTGTGGATATTATTTATTTCCGCCCTAATTTCATCTTTAATTATGTCAACATTTTCATGCCACTAAAAATACTGCAAAAGTGTTTAGAACCGTGAGGTCTGGACTATTGGCTGGTCATAAAGTTCTTCCGTATTTCCCTATCCATGTTTCATAATTGTTATTTTGATATTGTGTAACACGAGCAATATTATGCGGAAGCGCTCCATCTTGTTGCCAAATCATTTCGTGTCTTTGGCCCGGTTGCATATTTATCGTCTGTAAATGCTATATATATATATATATATATATATATATATATATATATATATATATATATATACGCCCCGAACGTGTGGCTTCAAAATACTTTTGGATTTTCTAACGATAAGTAGTGTAAGTTTTTTCTATTAGGTAGGTGTAATAAAACAGGACTCGTCAGCCCAAAAAACTTTATAGAAAAATAGCGGGTCATTTTCCAATATCTCCCAAACGTTTCCACAAAATTTTTGAGCCTTATTTTCCTCAGGCAGGTCCTGCGCTTTCATCAGTTTATAGGGTTTCCGTTTATTATTTTTTAACATTCTCCATATTTTTTCATAACCTTTACGCAAATCGCAAACTCCATCACGTATGAAGGTTGAAGGGTTCTTTAAAAAAATATGGTTATTATGAGAAGAAAATTTTACCAATTCCCAGTGAATCAAGAGCTTTTAAAATAATGAATAAATTTCAAATTTTACTTAGTGGCTGTAGCCAAGTTTCAAGATGTCATTATAGTATTAATTTAATTTACGTGATACATACCCATATAATATAAGTAGGTGTCTAGTTCTTCATCTTAATTAGAGTTGCTTTGTTTTTTCCCTCTATAAGGATTTATTGCTCTGAAGAAATAAATAAACACGTTTAAATGCCATTTTAGATGCGATGGGCATATACCCACTGCCGTCTTCTTCATGAAATTCCATCCGTGCCGCAGTTGCATTTTTGTTATTCTTAACATATAAAGAGAGAATTTCAAAATTTTCTTGTTTAGAAAACACCATACTGAACAGTCAAAGAGTTGTTCAGATGTGTCGAAAGTAGGTATTATTATACGTCAGAGTTGTCATAAAACACAAATTCAGCGACTAATGATAACTGTATTCTGTATACATAAAAAAATAATGGTGTTTTATTACGTTTTATCCGATTGCCCCTGCATACAAAAAAAAATTAATATTATTTTCTAAACTTTGAAATAAAAATGTTGAAGGGGTAATATTTTATAACGGACGAACATTGATAATAGTCGATTTTCAATCGTCTATAATTCGTAAACAGTTGAAGATAGATTTAGAACAATATATATAAAAATTTTTAGATTTAAAAAAAAAATTCAAAAATTGAAAAATATGCAGGGGATTCAATAAAAAAAATGTTTTTTTAAATAACATATTTTTGAGACACCCCGTATAACTAAAAATTTTAAGAAATAATAGACAATAAACCTTACAACTTTTGTATTTAATATTTTTTTCTAAACTCATAAATAAAATGTTAAGGGGGGTAACATTCATAAAACACTTGGCAAATAATTAAAAAAGATTGGCACATAATTAAAAACGCTGATTTTAAAGTGTTATTTTCTCTATATGTCCTACTTTTGATCTTTCTTAGTGTCAACCAGGATCGATATTAAAATGTGACGGTGTAGAATGAAAATCTAATTTGTGTCAGCATTTTAATATTTTCGCCGTTTCTTCTTTGTCATACGCAGACTTATGTACATACAAACAGCAATCGAAATATTTAAATTATGCTGTAAATGGAGATAAATAATTTTTAATTTTACATAATTAAAACCTCTAAAAAGATTCTTTGTAGATTGAGTTATAATAATTAAGAGAAATATAAATTTAGGATAAAGAAAATCACTGGCTAGGAAAACAATTAAAACAATTTAATTTGAAACTCTATTGGCTCAAAATATTACAAACAAAACAGAAATATAGGATTGATACCTACCACTTGTAATCCAAATAGTTTTTAGTATAGATCTTTACTTAAAAAGAAAGTAAAAATCACATCGTTTGGAGGGTCTTTTCAACTTTAACGCAATCCCAAAATTCTCGGTCAATAAAGTAACCAGTTTTAAAATGACGTCATTTGTAGATATAACAAAACTGAAATATTTTAAATAATTGCAATTTAATTCTGAACAATTCGATAATGGATTTTATTATAAAAAAATTGTGATGTCAGTATGTTAATGGATGTAAAAAAGTAAAATACCATATAATAATAATAATAATAATAAATCGACTTTTATTTCATATCAAAATATAAAATTACATAGTATGCTGAAAATCTATTTTGAGATATGATAATCCCAGGGCAAAGTCTAGCCAACGACTACTCTTACTTAACCCCAACAGGATCACTGATATGAATTAAATAATGTATTACATTAAATGGCACTTAATAAAGAATAAACATTTTAATAATAGAAATTGTAATTATAATAATAACGAATAATAATTTTAATAATAACTAAAGTAAAAATTAATTCACACTCCGGGAGATAGCAAAAAAAATGAAAGTTCAGCGATGCGACCCATGTGAGTTGGTCTGTTTGTCAAACCAGCAGGCTTTCAGACTAACTTTAAAATTAGAACGGTTATAAGATCTTAATTGTTCAGGCAGTGAATTGTATAGGTTAATGGCATTGTAGATAACACTTTTTTTGAACATAGCTGTTTTATGTTTAGGCACAGAAAGTTTGTGTCTATTTCTGGTATTCAGAAAATGAATATCATTGTTTGATTTAAACTTGTTTTTAAGAGTTATCGATACATTGACATCGTCACCTAATATTCTGTGCACAAAATTACCTAGATGAAGGAGTCTTCTATTCGACATGTTTAACCAATGTAGCTCATCAATTTTGTGGGATATTCTAAGATACTTTCTTAACCCAAAAATAAGGCGACAACAAGTATTTTGTATTTTTTGTATTCTATATTGTTCGGACTGTCCAAGGCACGAACCATAAAGGAAATCGGCATAGTTAAAATTAGAAAGAACCAAAGACTCACACAAAATCTTTTTAAGTTTAAAGCTTAAAATATATCTACTAGAGTAAATTTGTTTAAGAGAAACATATGATGATCGCGAGAACGCATTCTGGATGATGAGCTGTCGCGGCACGTGCCCAATAATTACATTAATTTGATAGCTTGCAACTAAGAAATACCTGCAAGAATTTAACGGTGCAACCATAGGAGAGCCTATTTGGAAAAACTTGCAACTCATTTGAAGGTTATATTATGCTTCCATACGCTGTAAAATGCATAGAATTGTTCTTGTTTGTTTCGTTTCGACTGTCCTTTCGTATTTCTGTTTTCTTATCATTACTTTACTTGAATTTAGTAAATAAAATTTAATGATCTTTTTTAAATAAGCAGAATGGTTGTTTTTAGTTGAACTAGGAAATTATATTTTTCTCTAAGTAACTAAAATATTTGGAAAATTAGAGAGATAAAAAATATCAACGCATTTAAGACACAACAGGCCATAAATAATTAAATATAAATAATTTTATTAATAGAGTATAAATTACGTTTTAAAAAACAAGCACAAGTATTATTATTTCATTTAAATTTACTCAAATTTAATACAGAACAAAACATTAGATAAATACCTAAATACGAAATATCAACATCTAAGATACATTAGATTAGAAGAAAATTTAGTAAAATTAATATTAACTGTACAAATAAAAACAAAATATATCATAAAAATAAAAAAATAATTTTGGAAATGAATAAAATAATTGAAATAGAACTGCTACTATACGGCACCAATACATTTTGTGGGTTAAAAATGCTTTATTATATTTTAGAAAAATATTAATATAAGGTGTCTAATGTTTTAAAAGTAATACCTTTAAACATTCTGATTTGTAAAATAGTGCCGTCTGTGAGATGAAGATTATATAGGTGCCAGAAATTCCAACACCTTTATTTTTATTTGGTACTTCCTAGTTTATCTAAACTCTTATTAAACCAAAGTACAATATTCCGTTATGATTCTTATTTCGAAGCGTAATAATACTAGCATAAGATGTCAGTGTGCATTTTTTTATAGAAAAGGCAATTTATTTTTTTTACCATAGTAGTAAACATAGTTTTTGGAAAAACTAGTGCTGAATATGTAAAAAATATCTCAATTGGAAATTTTCTATTTATTTATTGACCATTAAATTACCTAAAAACTACACCTCGTACAAAAAGCTTTAAATGACTTTATTTTACTTACTTGTGTTTACGTTTTTTTGCGCACCTTGTATATTATATTGAATATGTTTTGTGGCCAATCTCATTTTTTTAATAATCAAAACTTTTTATGTACCTAAATCCATGCACATGCTATAATATATATTGTATATTTGCTTCGCTCACAATATTTAAATATTTATTTAGTATAAGATATTAAATTACTCACTTTTTTTTTATAATAAAAGTTTTAGATTTGCTTGAGGTTTAATATATATATATATATATATATATATTTATATATATATATATATATATATATATATATATATATATATATATATAATATATATCGAATCATAACACATTAACCGCCTCATCGATCACTTCGCGAAGATTTGACCAATTTAAATTTTTAATTTAAACCCGTATTAAAAGTACAAGGAAGAAAGGAATTTCGGTCCACCACTACATGTAATATTTTCTTAAGTCAAAATATATAATGATACTGTGCTGAAGGGGAAACAGTTTGAGTATATTTCTCAGCAAATATTATTTGTTTCAAGAGGCAGTAAAGACAAACAAAAAATATGAAATCCTTTTTTGGAGCTGAATGATTTTATTTCATTTTTAGACTTTATAGGAGAAATAGAATATTCCTACACCTCGAGGTATAGACATTTTTTTTAATTTCCATAAACACTTTCAACATTTTGTTTTCTGCAAAAATATAGTATTATTTTTGTATATTTATTAATTTATTTATTTATTGCAGGTAACTAAAAACTAACCCTAAGTAGCCCAAATATGTGTGCATCGATTAACTATTCTTAGTGTTTTTATATATTTTTTTAAGTCTAAAAAAATTAATTTAAATCAATAAAAAAACTAACCTAATTTAACCTTACATCGTTTGAGATATCCCAAAAATACTAACAACAAAAATTTGGATTCTGTAAGCATAAACTAACTTAACCAGACCTAACCTAACACTACCTATCCTTCTTTAGCCTAACTAAACAACTGCAAAAGAAGTTGCCTCTTCATTGATCAAAGCCGTGAAAGCTTTCATTCTATGTTTTCTTTGCACAGTTTGAAGAGAATAATATGATGAAATACTTTTATTTTGGACACCATAAGATATATGATGTTTTTTGAATTCTGGTAATTAAATATGCTTTTATCTCGGCTTTTATTAATATAAGAATAAACACATCACATTGATTTTTTTATTTATTATATTTTCCGTAAGATTACACAAGATATAGGTACATAGGTTATCCTGGATTCCAGTAGTTTTTCCTAAATTTTTTATGTTGCTAAAATGAACTTAACTATCACAAAATACATGATCTTATATGAGTATATATATATATATATATATATATATATATATATATATATATATATATATATATATATATATATATATATATATATATATATATATATATATATATATATATATATATATATATATATATATATATATATATATATATATATATATATATATATATATATATATATATATATATATACAGGGTGTTCAGTTAAGGGCGTACACTATCTATATCTCAAGAACCCTTGACTGCAGCCAATTGGAAAAAAAAAATTCATGACTAAAATGGCAACGAGGAATCGTCCAAAAATATTTTTAACTTTGAAAATTGGCCGTAAGGGGGCGCAACTGTCAAAAGGAAAATACAAATTTAAAATTTGAGCAAAATTACTAAATTAAGATATAAGTTTTATAACGTCATTCGAAAGCTGAGTCAATTTTCTATGAATTCGCTTTAAGCCAAATTTTCATTGGATTAATAATAAGGGTGGGGGAAACAAATGTGTGTTGTCATATTTAAATCGCTATATCTTGTACACTTCTTAACCAATTTTAATGCACAAGGTGTCATATGAAAGATAATTTTTACATCTCTTAATGGACTTCTGCAGTGATATAAATTAGTTTTAAAAAAAGAAGTCAGATGGCGCTATCCAATGTGGTTAGAGTTTTTTTGAAATTTTTCTAAAATTTCAAATGGATCGGCATGCTTTACCTTATAAATTATAAAAGTGAATTATAAAATCTACATTTTGGCGAAAACCGCATATCGAAATCTTTATTCGTTTCGGAGTTGTTGCTAAATAACTGGTGATAAAAGAAGCAAAAACAAAAAAATCGAGTTTTATGAAGTTAGTATCTGACAAATAAATGATATTATGGAATTAATTAAAGCATGTTAAAGGTTTACTTAATAACCAGATTAAAAAATCTTAATTGAACTAATTGTAAGCAATGTCATACCATGAGGTATTGCGTTCTTATTTCTTATTTGCCTCCTTGTACTGTCACAGTAAGCCGTGAAAAACAACAGACACATTGCGCCTCGTTGTCATGGCAATAAAAGCAGTAACTGTCATTTTGGTTTGTTTATTGTCTTGTGAAAGAAAGTTTACTTCTTGTTTCCGTTACTAAAGTAAAAATGCCGTTTACAAATGAAGAGGCATTTGATATGTTAGGTGTGTATTTTGAGTGCTTTCGAAATGCAGCCAGAGCTTCAAGGGAGTATGCTTTGCAGTACCCTAATCGGACGCATCATTCCAGGCACGTGTTTACTCGTTTGGCAAGACGACTCAGAGAAACTGGCAGAGTTCAACCAACTTCGACTCAAATAAGGCATCGCAGAGTCAGAAATGAGACGAATATCATAAACGTTTTAGCTTATATCAATGTTGATCCACATGCTAGTATTCGCGAAATTTCTAGGGACTTGGGACTTTCAGTTGGCTCCATTCATAAAATTTTGATGGATTTTAACATGCATCCATATCATATTGTTTTGCACCAGGCTTTACTAGACTTGGATTTCGACAATCGCTTAAATTATTGTCATTGGCTTCTCAACATGATAAGGGAAGATCGCCGTTTTTTGGATAAAGTACTATGGACAGATGAAGCCTCATTTACCAGCAATGGTAGAGTAAACTTGCACAACATGCATTACTGGTGTGATAATAATCCTCATTGGATGCGTGAAGTCGACCATCAACATCGTTGGACAGTGAATGTATGGTGCGGAATTGTTGAAGGAAAGATTATCGGGCCTTTTATCTTTGATAGGACTCTAAATGGTGAATTATACCTTCAATTTTTAATTAATGAGCTGCCACAGTTATTAGAAAACGTGACCCTCGCGACAAGAAGAAATTTGTGGTTTCAACACGATGGATGTCCTGCCCATTTTTCAAACCAAGTGCGTCACTACCTTGACCAGCAGTTCCCTTTCCGGTGGATTGGAAGAGGAAGTTTATTTCTTTGGCCAGCCAGGTCACCGGACTTAACTTGTCTCGATTTTTATTTATGGGGAAGAATAAAAGATCTCGTTTACAAAACTCGACCAACAACGCGAGAAAATATGATCGAGAGAATTAGAACGGCTATAAACAGCATATCCGTGGCGGAAATTAAAACTGCTGTCTCGTCAACACAACAAAGGCTGTACCGCTGTATTCAGAATGATGGAAAACATTTTGAACATATCCCATAAATGCCTAATTTTTCTGAAAATTTTGTTCTTGTTCTTGTTACTCGTTACCTGTTTCTTCGTATTTTTGCCACGAAGGTTTTTCATACGTTACTCGTTATGTTATTCTGCTTTGTTATGGCCCGTTGGCCTTTAAACACGCTCCAAATTTTAATAGTCTGCTAAAGTTTGGACCAGTCCAAAGCCTGGATAAAGTGTGATGGAAGGCAAATAAAAATATTACTACTTACAATTAGTTCAATTAAGATTTTTTAATCTGGTTATTAAGTAAACCTTTAACATGCTTTAATTAATTCCATAATATCATTTATTTGTCAGATACTAACTTCATAAAACTCGATTTTTTTGTTTTTGCTTCTTTTATCACCAGTTATTTAGCAACAACTCCGAAACGAATAAAGATTTCGATATGCGGTTTTCGCCAAAATGTAGATTTTATAATTCACTTTTATAATTTATAAGGTAAAGCATACCGATCCATTTGAAATTTTAGAAAAATTTCAAGAAAACTCTAACCACATTGGATAGCGCCATCTGACTTCTTTTTTTAAAACTAATTTATATCACTGCAGAAGTCCATTAAGAGATGTAAAAATTATCTTTCATATGACACCTTGTTCATTAAAATTGGTTAAGAAGTGTACAAGATATAGCGATTTAAATATGACAACACACATTTGTTTCCCCCACCCTTATTATTAACCCAATGAAAATTTGGCTTAAAGCGAATTCATAGAAAATTGACTCAGCTTTCCAATGACGTTATAAAACTTATATCTTAATTTAGTAATTTTGCTCAAATTTTAAATTTGTATTTTCATTTTGACAGTTGCGCCCCCTTACGGCCAATTTGCAAAGTTAAAAATATTTTTGGACGATTCCTCGTTGCCATTTTAGTCATGAATTTTTTTTTTTCCAATTGGCTGCAGTCAAGGGTTCTTGAGATATAGATAGTGTACGCCCTTAACTGAACACCCTGTATAGTTAGGGTTAGTTTTTGTTACCTGCATAAACAAATAAACTAATACAAGAAAAATAACTATATAAGATTACACAAGATATAGGGTACATAGGTTATCCTGGATTCCAGTAGTTTTTCCTAAATTTTTTATGTTCCTAAAATGAACTTAACTATCACAAAATACATGATCTTTATGAGAGTATATATATATATATATATATATATATATATATATATATATATATATATATATATATATATATATATATATATATATATATATATATATATATATATATATATATATATATATATATATAATACACATATAAAAAAAATTCTGGAAACAAAATTATTGCGATATTTTCTTGCTTCATTTGCACTTCATTTACTTTTTCACCCGCGAGCCTCCAGTGACTAGTTTAATAATTAAATGTTGAATTGTGGTTTATATTTTGTAACTATATTTAAATAATTATTAGTATTTCCTAGGCATTTAAATAGAGCCAGTAAAGAAGTGTTTTGTCTCTAGCATTTAGAATATTCGATCTCTGCTGCACTGCATTCTTGCGATAATAAAAAATATGTGTTAGGTTTATAGTTTTATATTTTGACATAATTAGAGCTGGCCACCAAAGAATAGTATGTTTTATGTGTTAGCAATGATTATATTATTTTTATACCTAGTGCGGTAGGCATCGTCCTTTATAACTTTCCGTCATCTAGTTCGTCTTTCTCGGTTTCATTCATTCGGGTTAGGTTTGGACACTGGGTAAGTTTCATAACAGATAAGTTCGGGCTAGAGCTTCGAGTGCAAGGAGCAAGGAACATATTAAGATATCCTTTTTTGGTAATTTAAATAAAAAAAACTAGAAATAATCTAAAAATTTATCAACGCAATCTCGACAACTTTAATTTATTTTTTCAAAGAATAAAATTTTTAGTATAACTAAAATAAGCATCAGTTTACCATTACCATGGACGAAAAATTATAAGAAAAATTGCTTTCAATTTTTTTTAAGAGATATATATGCAAAATTGAAGAAAAAGAAAATTTATATTTTTCCTTATAATGTTTTGTAAAATAATATTGTCTACTTGAGGAATCGAGGTTTAGAAGTTAAATAATTTGAATTGTTTGTTAAAATAATTTCTGGAGCAGTACTAAAAATTATTGTTAACCATATTTTATTGTCACATGTACAGGGTGGTCCAATAGGAGGGAGGACGTCGGCTATATCTTAGGGACCGTTAATGACAGAACTTAAGAAAAAAAATATTTATTATGCTGTAAATTATTTTCAAGTTCGGAAGTTGGCCGCTAGGGGGCGTAACAGCAACACAAAAGTGTAAATGCCAATTTTTTCTTAAATTTTCCTAATTGAGGTAGGTTGAAATTGTATTCTTCAACCAATCACGCATATTTTTGCTTTAGACCATTTTTGTCTATTTCAAAAATAAAGTGGTGGGAGAGGTCAAACATTTTTTCTTATATCTCTGTTTTGGATGAACCGATTTTATTCAACTTGCATTTTTTGCTCTACTCGTGGAGCCATGAACTGTACTTTAATGACTTTGTTTGTGGTCACTAGATGGCGTTGTTTCGGAATTCTCCAAATAATGCCGATTTTCTCAAAGAAATCAAATGGTAGGCTGACTTTTATATCACAGTATATTTGGTAGTTATGAAGGGCATTGAATAGTGAAAGGTAAAAACGATTTAGTATATGCACTCGACCTACTACATGAAATAATAAGGTGGACCGTATTAGGAATGCCATCCAATGCTAGTTTTAGCTATTTTATTGCGAAGCTTATGTGATTATAAGACTGAGTTTTAGTATTTTTTGTTTTGTCTCTTTGCTAACTTTTTTGGTTTTCCTAAAATTCTAGGATTAATTGAAATGAAATTTACACTTTGCCATTGTTATTTTTTCTCCTCTACAAAACGGCAAAGTTAATTTTCCAATCTCACGTTTCGGACCATCATCAACTTTCGTAATTTAAATGCAAACTTGAATTTTTTATTTCACTATTTAATGCCCTTTATAACTACCAAATAAATTGTGATATAAAAGTCATAGGGTACCATTTGATTTTTTTGAGAAAATTACGGTATAGTTTATGGCTCCACGAATAGAGCATAAAAGCACTCTTTTCGACACCAAGTTGAATAAAATAGGTTAATCCAAAACAGAGATATCAACATATGAAAGTAAAAATGTTTGACCTTCCCCCACCACTTTATTTTTGAATAAGACAAAAATGGTCTCAAGCAAAAAAGTGCGTAATTGGTTGAAAAATACAATGCTTATATTTTCAACATACCTCAATTAGGAAAAATTATTGGCATTTACACTTTTGCGTTGCTGTTAAGCTCCCCAGCGGTCAACTTTCGACCTTGAAAATAATTTACAGTGATCTGTCTTGGCCGATTTACCTATAAATTTTTTTCTCCTTAAGTTCTGTCATTTACGGTTCCCGAGCTACAGCCCACGTCCTCTATTTTTGGACAACCCTGTACAAATTTTTGACAAAATTTTAAAAATAAAAGTATTGCATATACATGCACGGACAAAGAGGGAAAAAATAGTGAGCTAAAATTTGTATTCTTCAATCATTTAATATATATTTTCTGTTCGATTCCTAAATCATAAACGATTTTCTTTGTCCAAATCTTGTAAAATAATAATTTTTGAATCCTCTTATAATTATATTTTATTGCTGAATTTTTATAATGAATGTTTAAAATAAAGCAAGATATTATTCTCATCGTATCTTATTACTATTTTCACTCAGGAGTTCAAAGGTCAAGGTTGCATATCTGAAAGAGTTCTGAATTCATTAAACTCTTTCTTTTTCCATTTTCAGTTTTAAGCTCGAAATGGATAAGTTTGTAATAAGGTATAACCCGGTATAAAAAAAACGAAAACATGTCAACATTAGTCATGGCAATACGTCTTCTAATCAACAGAAAAGTTTAGAAAATTACCATCGAGTAATAATAAAATCTAGTTACAGCGAATAAGTTGTCACTAATAAAAGTAACGAACTAATGCCCATGCCATCTACATCTTTTGCTCTAGATCAAGACAAAAAAAATAAAGCTTTTACACGAACCTATCTGAAAAAATGGAAATAAACATTTAAATGGATAGAATATGACTCTCAAAAACAAAGTATTTTGTGCTACTTGTTAATGTGCGGATAGGAGAAAAGCCCCTCTTCCATTAGCTACTATTGGGGATAATAATATTTAATGCATTTGTAGTTAGTCTAAAGCATTTAGTTGATTAAGGTCACACGAAAGGAGCAATATTCACCGTGCTGGCGTCAGTATATATATATATATATATATATATATATATATATATATATATATATATATATATATATATATATATATATATATATATATATATATATATATATATATATATATATATATATATATATATATATATATATATATATATATATATATATATATATATATATATATATATATATATATATATATATATATATATATATATATATATATATAGAATAGCAGAAATATATAATTTCTGCAGGTGCAAAACGGCCTACAAGAAGAATTGCTTTCGAGCAATCTGTTATTTCAGATCTCCCTGGGTACAAGCCTGCCTGATGAGGGTAAAGGCCCAGAAATCATGATCGCAAGAGGGTACCCTGTGACATAATCGAAAGCAATTCTTCTTGTAGGCCGTTTTGCACCTGCAGAAATTATATATTTCTGCTATTCTACATATATCTTTTCCGGCCAAAAACTTTTGATTTGATAAATGTGTGTGAAAGCGCATTTTCATTGATTTTAGTATCTATATATATATATATATATATATATATATATATATATATATATATATGTATATATATATATATATATATATATATATATATATATATATATATACATTGATGCAGGAGTTAATAAAGCATTAAGTCTTGAGTTTGCAAAATTAACTAAAATAACAAAATCTACAATACCTCTAATTAAAATAATTTCATCTGTTCAATATTTAGTCCAACAAGGCTTAGCTCCACGAGAGCACACAGATGAACATAATTTTATCCAGTTACTGTAATTGAGGTTAAATGATTGTTCGGAAATGAAATCATGGCTGTAGCGAAGCAAATTTTAATGGACTTCTCGTGATATTAATTAATGACATATTAGGGATAATGTCAAGAGAAGTGCAAAAAGGCTTGATTAAGCAAGTTCAGGCTCAAACATTTTTATTTGTTATTGGCGACGAGACACCAGGTATATCTGTTAAGGAACAAATGTATATATATATATATATATATATATATATATATATATATATATATATATATATATATATATATATATATATAATAGCAGAAATATATAATTTCTGCAGGTGCAAAACGGCCTACAAGAAGAATTGCTATCGAGCAATCTGTTATTTCAGATCTCCCTGGGTACAAGCCTGCCTGATGAGGGTCAAGGCCCAGAAATCATGATCGCAGGAGGGTACCCTGTGACATAATCGAAAGCAATTCTTCTTGTAGGCCGTTTTGCACCTGCAGAAATTATATATTTCTGCTATTCTACATATATCTTTTCCGGCCAAGAACTTTTGATTTGATAAAGTTGTGTGAGAGCGCATTTTTATTGATTTTAGTATCTAAGATATGTATATATATATATATATATATATATATATATATATATATATATATATATATATATATATATATATATATATATATATATATATACATTGATGCAGGAGTTAATAAAGCATTAAGTCTTGAGTTTGCAAAATTAACTAAAATAACAAAATCTACAATACCTCTAATTAAAATAATTTCATCTGTTCAATATTTAGTCCAACAAGGCTTAGCTCCACGAGAGCACACAGATGAACATAATTTTATCCAGTTACTGTAATTGAGGTTAAATGATTGTTCGGAAATGAAATCATGGCTGTATCGAAGCAAATTTTAATGGACTTCTCGTGATATTAATTAATGACATATTAGGGATAATGTCAAGAGAAGTGCAAAAAAGGCTTGATTAAGCAAGTTCAGGCTCAAACATTTTTATTAGTTATTGGCGACGAGACACCAGGTATATCTGTTAAGGAACAAATGTCTATTTGTTTTCGGATAATGGACGAAGAGCTTTAATTCGCCTTTCTAGTACAGCAGTTCTAATTACAGGGTATAAATAAAATGGCATTTAAATTTTAGCTTCTTAAATTTTCTTGTAGTGTCATTTTTTATATATCTTATTGTATTTTTGAAACAATACTAATGTCTTCCTAAGATTTTATTTATGTGAAGTAGTATGAAAAATATTCTATCCTATTTATTTTTGTTTAATTGGATTTGGAATTATTTATACCGTAAACAAAAAGTATTCTTTGATATTTAGTTACATGAAATACATATAACGATTAAGAGTACTTCGAGCCATCTGTATTTGTTCAACATTTGTTATTAAAGTATACATTTGCATTGACATTATGAGAAATGCAATGTTGTTTCTGAGTGTTTTTATGTATATTTTTTGTTGCTAAATATAGCCGAAGATTTAATTTTTGAATAAAACGTCACAGTTATAGTATCCAACATAATTTTGTAATTTACAAGGAGAAGGCAACTTTTTAATGGTCTGTAGGAGGCTACTAGTTTAATTTGTTAACCTGTATTTTTGACAGAAGTTGAAATTTCTATTCTCGTTAGTTACCTAGAATTTAGCAAAAGCTTTAAACAAAATAGAAAATATTAAACACTGTTGTTTCTACATTTTAATGTTATTAATATAGCGAAAAATTAGTAAATATTGGTAGCTGAGGAAAATAATAAGTGATACATAGATAAAATTTTAAAAGACATATATATATATATATATATATATGATGGGTGTTGTGGAAAAACATCCGCAGCGAAGTAACAACTCAATGTAACCCCTCTCTTTATGATGCACGCATTGCTCAAACACTTTGCAAATTCAAAAACAGATGGAATGATCTCTATAGAAACACATCTACAAAGTACACAAAATTTTGTGATTATATTCCTAAAGACTATTGGCACAAACAGTTTCCAGACAATATGTTGCAGCCATAATACGTGTAAAATTTGGCTATGTTAGTTATTCTGTACATCTTCACAAAATAAACTTAATACAGTCAGATAAATGCCATGTTTGCGACGTTAGATGTGATCCCGATCATATATTTATCGAATATTCTAAATACTTGGCAGAGATAAAGGAGCTTTATCAGGATCTAATCATTTGTCCCTTAAACTTACTTAACCTTTTATCCATGAAAAGAATAAAAATTTACTAGGCCCTTTTTTGCAGTTCTAAAAATAAAATTAGACTTAAGTTGTAAAACAACTTTGAGCGACGCGGAAAACGTTTGATGAATTTCAACTATACTGAATAAATTACAAAGTTCCATTTAAGGGTTTTTTTATTTGCTGAATGGCCTATTCGAAGTATAATAGATTTTTGGTAATAAATAGCTAATACGTTTTCAGTTAATTAAAAAAACATGTTTCTTTCGTTTAGACCGTGTCAAATTGGGTATGATTTCCGACGTTTTGCCTTCAAATAATAATAAAACTTTTATTTCACCAAATAAAACATATGTACATAAAAAATATACCATCGGTAATTGAAGAAAACGTCAAGTTTAAGAACTTTTGAACAAACTAAAAGTTACCCTCTACAAGATATTTTTTAGTTCGCCTCTAAAAAATCTGAGGTTATCAGCATTTTTAATGTCATTACCCAATTTATTAAAAAAACAACATGAATTATACATTATACGTTGTTTTTTTTAAATGTGGGTTTATGTGCATTACGTGGCAGTAATGTTTTGTTTTTAGTATAGCAGCCATACGAAGAGTGATTACATTGAAGTTCTTTATTACTCTGATTGGCAAACTTTAAATATGTAAATTCCCACGGAGATCAATATTTTGAATTGTTTGAAATAGTTTCTGAACGACTCTGTACATGAAAGACCACACATAATGCGTATTGCATACTTTAGAAGCAAAAACACTCTTGTCACTTTCGAGCTTAAACCCCAATTTATAATGCCGTACGATAAGTGACAGTGTATATTAGAATAATATACTGACAACATAGCATTTTGACAGCAGAAATTTGATAATGACTTTAAACCATAACAATTGTTTTAACTTTCTGCATAGATTTTCTATGTGATTTCCCGAAAGTAATTATTGTTCTTATCAATTTCTAAACCTAACATTATTGACAAAATTATAAGGTGTAATATTCCCACTTTCAATTGCGTGAAGTAGAGTTGTTATTATTTTGTTTTTTATTTGAAAATAAAACAAAATTTTATATCATAACATTATATGATATGACAACATATTTCGACCGATTATATTTCATATATATATTTGCATATAATATGACAACATATTTCGATCGATATATCAATTGCATCGACAATTGTCGCCTGGAATTCACAAATGGCACTTTCGGTACTGAGGAATTCTGTAAACCCAAACACTAATAACATTATTTTTATTAAAAAAGTAAAGTAATTGGTGTTTTAAATTCAATTAATTTTTTTTTGAAATACTTGCTAACAAACTTATGCCTTTATCATTTTAATTATTTAGGGAATATCACATATTGAGCAGATAGATGCATCAAATATAAAACTTTACACAAATCATCTACACCTTTTCTACAAATCATTTGATATGCCATTATGTCCTATGGCATCCCAGTTTTTCAGATCTTTAATAAAGGTTAAATCAGCTTGTTTACATATAGGTGATAGAAAAAATATAATTATACAAGGTGGCACACAGTTATAAACAAATGCCTTGTCAATATTATTACTATGGGGTTTATGCGTAAAATGATGATTAAAATTATTTGCAACTACTTTACCCGGAACTACTTCGCTATCTTCAATCATTTTCAGTTCCTTATAAGAATGATTTTTGTTTTATAATGTACGAGCCATCTGGACACTGAATGTTGTTCAGCCATTCAGTATTTAGATCTCGTGGAGTCTTAACGATTCCTAAAGAGGCCTCGTGCAATCTAAAGCGAAAAGTCGGATGACAAATCCTATTTGACACGATCTAATCCCAAGAATAATGATTTCTTAATTAAGTCATAACTATATAATACAAAATCAAATTGAAATTTATTGTTGCACTTAAAATGCAAGAATATGTCATCGATTATCCCTGTAAAAAATTAAGTAATAAAGGGCTTGCTTCTTAAAACTCCTCCATTTCAGATAATCTTTATATTTTTATACCAACTCTGTGTGCAATACTTTCTGATTAAAAATAAACTCGAGGAAACATCAGTATAGAAAGTCAAATCATAAATTCCTACATGTTAAAAGAAAATGAAAAATCCATTTACCTTAAAATTAGATTCCTTTATTTCCTGTGTTCTGCTGCTGTAATAAGCGTCTTCGAGAACTTCCTTTATGAGGGTAAATGTAATTCGATGTTTCGGTTCAGTCTTCCAGCAATTCCTCATCAATTCGCAAATCAATGGAGGGCAGTCATCTGGAGGAAATAGCATTATCCCATCCAAAATTAATTTCACTACCTGAAATAAGATAAGACTATATTTACAAAAATTCTCTTGAATAAATGAATTATTTAGGACGGAAGATTTCACGGATTTTATCAATTCAAATAAAACGTTTCTCCTTAAAGTGTTCTATGCATTTTCAGGGATCTTTACTGAACGAAATCAGAACATGGAATGATCCCAAAAAGATTTAAACAAGGTTTTTATGCTTGACTGCAGTAATGGACATACGGCTGGGGGGGGGGGGGGACGTTACCCTCATATTCTGTTGGCAAAATGCTATTTTATATTGGAAAAATGTAGCTGAAAGCAGAAGAGTCCGATTAAGAAAATAAAATATAAATGGTATTAGATAAGTGCACAAAAAAGCAGATTTTTTTTTAGATCTCAGTTGGGTTGTTCTATACTTACTCCCGCCCCCTCTCAATATTTTGATATTTTGTCTTTCGTCCATGCCGCACCGCTCACTGAACGGTCACCTAGTGGTGTGATCGACTTCAACGTGTAACGTACATTGTAGTTTGTATCTTTATTAAAATTATTAGAATGTTAAAACATTTCAATAGATTCTCTAATTTTTCGTGATACCGACGTAAGAAATTTTGTTTCTTTTTACATTAGTGATATGTCGAGTGGAATGTCGTGTTCAGCTAGTGCAGATTTGTAAAATTTGTTTATCTCTAATACTTCTTTTATATTCATGTTTCTTACATCTATTGCTTATATATCGTCTTTTCTCTCTTATATACACATCACTAAAGGAACGAATAGTTTATAGACTTTTTAGAGCTCTTGTGATTTGTGATAAAAAATCTTTATAATCGGATATAATTCAGGGAAGCACAGTTAGGAAGTTAAGTTATCTCGGCAAGCAAGATTGCAATATTACTTCGGCGATCCAAAACAGCGCCTTATCTATAGTCATTGCCATATATAAGAGCAAGAATTTAGATGTTGAAATCGAAAATCTTGATGAAATACTCATCATCACATTTACTATCTATACATGACCTATATCAAATGCTTATATAATTATTATAAGTACAAGATCCATCAAATTCCCAAATTACATTTCCCTCCTTTTCAAGTCCATAGACGCATGTTTTTATCTTCATATTTATTTAACTAATACTTATAAATCCTTAAAATAGTCAAATTAATATATCGGTAATTTTAAAGTATGTATATGATTTTTTGTTTTTTAATTTCTAAGAACAATATTAGCACTGCTCTCTATCGTACATGTACTTATTTTTCAAAAAATAGGCGTTAACCATTACTGACATTCTTTAATTTTCAAACAAAGATTAAAATCAATGAATTTTTATAAAGATACACAATAATTGAAAGTCACTTTTGTAATTATTGAAATATGACTTACCTCTTCGTTGCTGTGACCATAATAGGGTTGTTTTCCGAAGCTGTAGATTTCCCACAGTACTACACCATACGACCATATATCTGATTCTAACGTAAATCGTCCATAGACGACACTCTCAGGTGACATCCACCTTACTGGTAAAAGTCTGGATCCACCAATCTAAAAAAATCCATACTCAATAAAACGGAAAAAGCACGTTTTCAAATTTTGTCAAAATTCTAGCTTAAATATGAATTGTTTATTCTGAATAAAACAATGATAAAATATATTAACTTAAAATCAAAAATGTATTTGCAGTTTTATTAAATCAAAATTTGTGTAAACTAAACACAAAAAAAAGTCGATTGTTGCGGTGGATATTTCTTAAAATGAAGTTTATGCAGAATATTTATCAAAAGGACAGTAAACATTCAAAACGTAAACAAACATATGATTGTTAGTACGGAAATCAATGATATCAATACTTTTCTTCTGCCAACCTGTTTACCCTTTGTACTTCGCAAATCAGACCCTGCCCTTAAGTATTGCTTGTACATATGGGGAGCAGTCTCTCCTTCAATCCTTAATATTTTTGACTCCAGAGAAGAGTTATTCGTCTGATTGATGATATAATCCTCACAAGGAAACTTGCATTACTATAGTAATGTCGAATTGTGGGCGATTTGTCTCTGTTTAAATACTACCACGGATTCTGTTCTTATGAAATATTATCCATTATGCCTTCCTTAGTCATTCCTGCCAGGGAGACACGAGCATCGACCCACATGTATCCCTTCCCCGCCCGACTGCAAAGACCAAGGACCTCCCACTTTGTTCGCTCCTTTATTCCCAGAGTCTCCCGATTATGGAATGTGTTACCAGCAAATGTCTTTCCTTCTTCTCCTAATCTGCAAGTCTTGATATCCCGCATCAATAAACTTGCCCTGTCTCTATTTAAAGCAATCTCGCTACCGAGTACTTAGGCCTTCGGCCTTCGGGCTCTGCTAATAGATAAAAAAAAGGACACTAGACTAGGTCTCGAATTATCGCGGAATTTATTTCGCAAATGGAATTGCGTGAAGGACTTTCTTCAGAAGATGTCCTTTTGAGGCTTACTAAATATGTAATGACCAACTTAGATGAACATAATAAAACCGTGTGTATTTTGACATGACTTGCTCATGTTTAAACTGGAATCTTTGCGTATTGAAGATAATTCTATTATATGGTTAAGATCCTACAATGAAAGTAGAGTTTAAAAGCCAGTGTTGGGGATCCCTTAAAACTGAGTATTTACTATGGGTATTTATTTCGAACAGTAATGTTACAGAAATGGAAATGGTGTATATATCTCCGCTTTTGCTAGCTTCTAGCCTTTATGCAATTATAAATAACTACTTAATTCAGCAAAAACCCTTAACAATAGTTTTGGGATTATATAGATAGCTTAAATGGACTCACCATATTAACCGGATCTGTAGGAACTCAGCTATTAAAAACTTTGTTATTCTAAATCTTGGAAATTTCGTTAATACTGACACACTAAAAACCTATTACTATGCTTATATATATTCTAAATTATACAAAATAAAAAGTATTGCATCGTAATTCTGGAAGGATTCCAAGCGTACGCTTCTACAGAGGGCTATTAAGGCAGCTTCAAATTTTAACAGTGATCTCAGTGTACGTTTTTTCTTGTGTTTTTTATATTCGTATTAAAAAATATCCAGATTTATATATGTCATTTACGGAGAAAGGAATCATACATAACTTAAGGCCCACAGCTAATATTTAAGAGAACATTGTAGTGAATGGGGCAGCAGTTCTCCAGATACAAAAATATAACCTTCTACCAGACTTTCAAAAATATTAAAAGCATTCCACTTTAGACTACAAAAACAAGAGAGACACGAATATTTACATCTGACGGATCATAGATTGATTTTTTTCCCTCTCCACTACATCGTTAGGTGTATGTTGTTGTCACGTTTTAAAAATTGTCAAATATTCCAACCCAAGTTTTATCGAGTTACTCCAATATATTTATATATTTTCATAACACAGTTATATGTATATCAAAAAACTACTTACAATAATTAACCTTTGTCTAAGTAATTCACTAAGGTCTTTAAAAAATTACAAAAATGTAATAAATAAAAAAAATTAACAAATAGAACTGGTAACGACGCTACGCCAAATTTACGTCATTTACAAGTAGTTTTACGACTATTTATTCATAGCAATCATCAAAGCACTGTTGTTTTATAGCCTAATTATAAAACAGACACTGCAATGTTGTCATTTTTATTACCGCATTCGATCGTTGTTTTTTATATATTTTTTTAATTTTTAATGATTTTTTAAGTTCTATGTGTTGTAATGCATAAATACATGAAAAACTATAGTAAGGAAGTGTGTTGTTTGAGGAAATACAGACTATTTAAGTCCGGAAGTATCATATCACAAGTAAGTCTTGACATAATTAAGGCTAAATATCAGTGGTGTTCGAACCGTAAGGCGTTAGCATTTACACATATTAATTTGATGTTTAAGCCTTCGGGGTATGTTAATTGGCATGGAAAACAAGAAAAAAATGGGTACTAATTGAACAAAAACAAATAGTTTGCCAATTTTGGATTTTACATAACGTAAACATTAAAATACATATTAGCTCTCCAAACGCTTAAATTCGTTATTTTCAATACAAATATACTATTTTGAATGTGAATAAGTACCATATTTCTATGGCTAAATACTTTAATTTAAAAACATACATATTTATACGGATTTTTAAAATGCCTCTTGTGTAAAAACATTTTTTTAAATAATATGGTGATTTGAATCTTCAGATACCTACGAGGAAGTAGCTCAAGTTATTCCTCCACCTACGAAATGCCAAACTACTTAGTTTCTTGGGTTGTATCTAATATATAATAAAAATATAGTACAATAGGTAAGTAACCTTTTCAGTATATAAAAACTTATAAAAAAAGTATTGTTTGTTTTTTAATTACTCATATATAGACAATCCAAATTGTGTATATGTATAAGTAAATCAGGTGTTTCGCAATAACCGAGGCGAGAATACAAACAAATATATTAAATTTTTATTGAACTTTCTAATAGATCTACAATAAATCCCTGATATACACGAATTAAAGTTAGTAAAACAGTTATAGAAACATGTAGGGCAGCTGAGATGTTTTTAGGTTGTTTTATAAAACTAATAGTATTTTTAATAAAAACATCAAATATTTAGTTACCTTACTAATTGTTACTACTATGAAATACTTGCTATCTTCAATGTATGATCTATTTCGGGATCACATGTATGACGACGAAGTCCTAAGCAAATGGGATTTATTTGATAAAATTAATTTTAAAAAAGTATATCAAGATTATAATACATCGCAAAACCATGAAGCATTTAGAGTTAACCTAGACGCATAGATCTAGGAGCATCAATACAAAAACTACCCTATTTAGAAACGAGTAATTATTTCTAAAATGGAAGTTAGTTTCATTTTAGTTGGTAAATATTATGAGTAGTATGGGTTTAGGTGAGGCAGGTATACTTAAAATTGGCAAAAACAGATTAAATTGCTTATATTATATTAAATTAAAGAGAAATGAGCCGTCGTCGGTGCAGTCTCTAGTGAGAGTCAACTTGCCATTTTTGGGACCGGGGACGCAGAGGAAGATATATGTTTTCTCTCGCACCCAAAGCACGCGAAAAACAATAATAGATCCAACTTTCGAAACTATTAATGAATGAAATTTGAGTCTGTCCTTTGTTTTATAGTCTAAGCATTCCACCTTTCAAGCTAAATGTAAAAGAATTGCTAATTAAATATAGCTTCTATAGCTTAGGAGAATATTTTGAATGCGGTGAATTTTAGGAATTTATGTTTTTTCTGTACTTTATTATTATATAAGTTTTCATATCGTATGTAATTGTTTCAATTAAATATAATTGCGTCATTTCACGTTTTCTATACATATCTCGAGAAAAAAGAAGTTTTCATTTCCTTTTCATTACAGTAATGGCCTCTCTAGACCTCTTCTTTCGTAACAGTGCAACGAAAAATCATTTTATTTTTATAACAATCTTTTAATTTACTCAAAGGATTAACATTTTTGGGAACACCTTCGCAGCTTTGCAAAACGGCGGGCGTAATTTCGGCGCCAACTACCCTCGTTTGTGCGGCTAAGAAAAGCAGATAATCCTATATGTATTTTCGGCGCTAAGCCGTTCAGAATCATAACAAAAGGAAACGTGGAGACTTTGTATTTCGAGCAAATATATAATTAAATAAAATCATAGCAAAGCGCTTTCGGCTTTTGACATCTTCAGTGCTACCTGAAAGCAAGAAAATAACTTTCTCTTAGAAAATTACAATTGAAAGATTGGTATATCAAATCTTTGGCAATTGTCATTAGAACGTTAAAAAAAATAACATACTGTTGGACTAGATCGCCAAAAAGGGTTGAAAACTTTATTCTTTTTAGGTTTTTCAATGTAATTATTAAGTACGAGTATTGTGATGTGTCATATATTTTAAATGTTTCTATTGTTGTTCCTGTCGATGAACGGTGTCCTTTTAACCGACTTCAAAAAAGGAGTAATCAGTTTTTTATGTTTGTTCGCGTATATTGTCTAAATGGCTTGGCCGATTTTGATGAGTCAAAAGCCAAATTGTAGAGGACCTTTCTCTGGTGGTCCTATTTATTTTGATTTGAAATCGGCTCGTAATAACGATATTAAAAAAAAACACAGGTATAACGACGATTAAGGCCGCCATGTAAATTAAATTTACATTTTTTTTAAATACCCCTTTCAAATTAAAGGATTAAGATGTGTAACAGATATAAACCCCATTTTCTTAAAGGGGTCTCTTTTGCATCCCGTTATGTAATTTTATGTATACAGGGTGATCATGAAAATGTGCAACCTGAAAATCTAGTATTTTACTTGACATTTTCGAAAAATGAACATTCGGTACGAATTAAATGTTATTAACCCACTACCCTCATTATAATTTTTACTATATATATATACATATATATATATATATATATATATATATATAATATATATATATATATATATATATATATAATATATATATATATATATATATATATATATATATATATATATATATATATATATATATATATATAGTTGTGACAGTAATTTATATTAAATGACACTAAACAAAAATTAACTAAGTAAACAGCTCTGAATCAATATTTAAATTATTTTATTTACAAAGTATTTAGAGGCAAGATCTCATTATTATATATCTTATGGGAGTTCCCTCAATCGCATTTCTACAAGTGGTATTTTATTATGAGGATTGTTAAAAACTTTATTTGGTTCTAAATTGGATAAGGCTATGCCATCTAAGGTCTTAACGCGGCTTAGAGCAACGTATACCTGGCCTTCGTCAAACATTTTTTGCCAAGATCAATTACGGCCTTATCTAACGTAGTTTCCTGTAATTTATGTACAATGACTGCTCAACTAAGAAAAATCACTAAAAATAGAACTGACTTAAAAAAAATTGCCAAAAAGTAAAAAATAATATTTTATTTATGGACATTTTGAAGTCGGCGCCCAAATATCGACTAATCTGTATATATCAAAAGAATACTCACTAGTAACCTTAAACTTTCTAACCTAATACAGATTTTAATATGTTATCCGGAGAGGGTCACGTCACTATTTTGAAGTCGAACTACCGAGTAAATTTGGCCCCTGTGGGGTTAGAGTTGTTTTATAGTTTATATTTAATTTACCTAGGTGTATCTTTTATAGCACGGCCGTCAATAAAATCTTCATGCACTATTCTAGCCAACAGTGGCAAGTCATCCATATATTTTTGCGCATGTCTCGAAATGCGAGTTCGTTACTGGTCTATTTGGATATTTATAAATGTCCTATAAGAAGTCAGTATTGCCATTTGACTTTGGGTTCAACGATTGGATGGAAATAGTAGGTTTGCGCTTGCGTGGTTCGACAAAGGGGCCTTAGATAGTCTGTAAAATATCTAAGTTTTATTATAATAAAAATTTTCTATAATTATAAAAAAAATTTCTTTGAATGAAAGAGTAATAGAATTTGCATATTTTTGCTAAATTTCATATATGGTATTTATATATACATATATATATATATATATATATATATATATATATATATATATATATATATATATGTATGTACATATGTAGACGGTAAAATTTTTAAAAGCTACCTGCCATTACTGTACCCAGCAATGCCGCTTGGCGTATTGTAAATATTTGTGTACAGTTATTCTATCTAGTCTGAATTAGCAATGGTAGTGTACGGTGTAAAGCGGTCCACTTTTGATGAGAATATTCGTCAGTATTTCTTTTGCAGAGTGATGATGACGCTTTGTCAGTCATTCCTGCGGTAGACCTGTTGCGCCTAGATGTATTCAGTTAAGTTGTATATTTTCTTGTGAATGAAAATTTTGTCCTAATTCAAATCGTCAAAGTAAAATCAAAGTCAAATATGGCATTCCATATATTTGTAATTTTTTATCTGAATTGCATTTAGTAGTTGTATTGTATTTAGAATGCTGGTTCGGGCATATTGGCCTCTGGTGTAGAAAATATGTTTATAGTATCAACCAAACGGAAAAACACCTCATGGGTAGAAATATGAACAACAGGAGAGGGCAGTGTGGTTCATTCATTCATTTCATTCTAGGAAATTGTGCCCCTTGGTCTATGGAAAATCCACTTTAAACAATATTCAGGTTTGGCAGGTTAATATTTTCTGCTCTGGCTCTCCACACTTATTATACAATTCAGAAAATAGAATGTTGTTTTTTATAATATTAATAAAAACCTCAATAACAAAAGTTCTATTGGGTTTATTACTTAGATCAATTTTTTCAAAAACATTGCATTCCAGATGCCTGACCACATCGTTTTTATATGTTGGAATTTTATACACGTTTATATAATTTGTACAAAAGCACTAGACGAACTCTTGATATAAGTTACTGTTTTAAGTCAAATTTTCTTTATACATACTTAAATCTTCACAGCAATTTTATGTAGGTATATGCTTTATTTAGAACTTCAGAATCACGTTTCATTATATTTACAATTATTACAGCGTCTCAAAGTTTTTTCCTGTCTGAGATAAGATTTAAAACATGGTTTTTATTTTAAAACTTTTCAGCAACACAGAGAAACTTTAGTATTAATATCTGAAGATATCCAGCTAATTAATTAAGCTTCGGTATTAGTTCCCGTAGACCCCTAATGTAAAATTTTATTCATATGACCTATTGATATCAGCATTTAGATGATCTGTGGTAGTCACTATTCTAAACTGCTGGCCAGAGCAAACAAGACAAGCAAATCTTTAGGTTAAATTAAAGTCGAATAGAGTTAACACGAGACGAAATATTAATATGCGATAAATATTTCCTAAGCTTATTTAAACAGGGTGTTAAAAAATATTCTGCAATTGTTTTAATATTTTATTTGTTCGGAAATTTACCAAAACGATTAATATTTTTTAATCGCTAAATCAACTTAACCTTAATTTAAAATAAAAATGGCTTTTTCTTATATATTAAGTGGTAACTTTTTATTAATTTTCTGACGTAAAGTTTTCCTGCTGGAAAGCCGGTAAGTCTTAGATTTTGTCTCGTGTGTCCAGTGCGCAGAAAATATACAAGATGTGCCAAAATTATTTACAGAATAGTTAAAAACGAAGCAATTCTAAAGATTATTTATGTATATTTCAACACTCTGCCGAATTTAAATGATTTCATTTAGGTTTTAAAGAGTGCTAAAGTGTGTCCCAAAAGGCCACTGGAATTTTTCAAAATGGAGCATCCAATTTTTGTCCATATTTGGATAAAGTTTACTTTGACTATTTGAAATATATCGATATGTCGGTTTATAGTGATGTTGTTGTAGTACAATTATAAAAATATCTATTACTTTAAATATTTCTGAATTTTATCATTGAATCAGCAATTTTTAAGTTAAAAAACATTAAGGTAACGTATATTTTTTGCATAACCATAATATTTTATTTGTATACTGGGTGTATCAGAAAGTATTTATTTCCAATACTTTCTTAAAGCATCCCCATTGTATAACATATCATCATTAAAATGAGTATTAATGCATTTTACACTCTGTATATAACTTTAATGGACAGGGGCTTGATAAAAGTAAACGATAATACACTAATACTATCATAAATGTCTGTACATGTTTCTACATTTCCAAAATACATCAATACCTGCTGCCTAATTCAACCGACTCGACTCTCAATTCATTATGTGCATCAACATCTTACTTCATCATGCAAACACCATTTTTGATTTCAACTTTCATTACCACGTTAGCTTTGCGCAGTGGTGTTATCGTAACCAATGACATTTATCCGAGTTGCGATTATTATCGGTAGACGTTTTTAAGAAAAGTATAATTGAATATAACACAATTTCTATATTAGTTAAGACGTGTACCCCCTCCTCGTTGCGCCACTAGTGGGCAATGAAGATAGGCGATTATTCGTGGTATTGGTCTGCTACTCCACGCCTTAAGCTCCTGTCTCGGCTAAGAGGTACTTAAAGAAGAGATTTGGGGAAGTTCCCCTCGGAAGAGTGGCGGGTAAGCAACGAGGATCCGCTCAGAGTTTTGGTGCCGACTTGACGAG
Source organism: Kuschelorhynchus macadamiae (assembly GCA_030620095.1). Taxonomy (NCBI): domain Eukaryota; kingdom Metazoa; phylum Arthropoda; class Insecta; order Coleoptera; family Curculionidae; genus Kuschelorhynchus; species Kuschelorhynchus macadamiae. Next base: position 95,476 of record JAUTXW010003430.1, read on the forward strand.
ATAGCAGCTAATAATAGCAAATAAAATATTATGGTTATGCAAAAAATATACGTTACCTTAATGTTTTTTAACTTAAAAAAGAAGGATGAGCAGATGAAAATGCGCAAGCAAACTTTCATGTTACAGCGCACAAGAAAAGAAATGGTGAATCACTAATCGGATTTCATGATTAACAAGTGGATAGCAACAGAGACGCTTTAGACGAATCCGTCAAAGCAAACTTAGAATTTTTAAAATCTAGAATTATTAATCTTAGAAATCCTAAACCTGAAAATGGAAAGAAATTAAATAGAGAAATTACCAGAATCAAAGCAGCTTGACAACAAGTGGAAAGATATTTTATTATGTACAAGAATAAATCTAAAAAGGCAAAACAAATTAACGAAATGTGAGATTGCATAATTGAATAAAATGCTTTACAAAGTGAACAAAATTCAAGAGAAAGAAATATTCGCATAAGCCGTCGCTTTTAAAACATGTAAGCAAATGAAGAAAAATCAAAATATTGGGAATGCTGTTAAAGTGCCTCGATTTAAGAAACCAGTCCCGACGATTAAAACTTATAAAGTTGTTTTAAATCAAAGAGATAAAAATCCATTACCCGGTAATGAATTCGAGAAGGTGACCTTGAACACGATAAACCCCGCAAAATTGGGCTTTAAACCGAATAAAATCTATGATTGTTTGGACAAAATTGCAAAATTTCAGGAAGTTAAAAGGAATGCATGTGGAAGTGTTTCATTTAAGTAAACTTAAACTAAGATTAACTATTTATAACGTACCGACTGAAATTTCAAAGGATATTCTTAAAACGGAAATTTTAAATCAGAACAATTCCAGATCAGCTGTGAGTATTGTGTCGAGAATCACAATACTAGAACTTGCAGCAAGTAGGATAGCATGGATCAATATAAATGCATAATGTGTGATAAAGCTAATATTGCGGATAACAAACATCGTCCGAGGGATAGTAGATGTTTAGCGTAAAAAAAGAAGGATGGAACGGTCGCAAATTTGGACTTGGTAGAATCTAATAGCGTTTGCGGTTATTAAGAAATATATAAAAATAGGACAGCAGAATTTACATCATGATTATAATGCGACATTGGAATGTTATAACAAAGTCATTGTTAGGGGCTTAGATATTTTGTTTAGACAATCATTTAAAAGTCTTTTAATGCATGTGCCAAGTATCATTATAATTTGGGGGTAAGGGGTAATCAAAAAGCTTTACGTATTTTATTTTTTTTTGTATTATCCATAACCTAAATAAATATAAAATACGTTTCAATTTAGGGGCCACTTAATTCCATTAAAGTTTTGATTTAATAAGTATTTTTCTGCAACTTATGCAATAATTCAGAAGGGCATTTTACATTTTTAGCTACTTTATTTAAAATAATTTTCACAGGTTCAAAATTGATGTTTTAAACATTACACACATAACTAAAACCTGATAAATCAAACTGCGACTACGGATTAGTATTATTTAGTTATTTACAGTTTTGTTAATATGGGGGAAGGAGGGATTATGAAGAGTAGACGTCCTATAGCCGTGAGAAAACTACTTTTTATTACCACTTGTTTCGTTCATCACCAGTCGGTGTTAAAATTTTCACTTACCTTTTTACTATCTGTTTTATAAAGCCTTTTCCCACATAATATGTTTTAAGTTTTCTGACATTTTACAATACGTTTTTTTAAGTATTATCTATGGATAGAAATGGAGAAAAAATAATAGCCCTTTAATTTTTTATTGTTTCAAAATATATAATCTCAGAAGAAACGCATGCGAAATAACGTACCACACAAACCTTTAGGAATTGATTTGTAAAATCTCACGGATTTTCTCTAAACTTAACGATGTATTCATGGTATTAGAGCAACATTTTCGTATCCGTGTGCCTTACAAAACTTAATGTCTAATCAGTACAGCTCCTGTGAAATATACTTTGCCGATCAATACTAGCTTTTTCTGACATCAAAAAGAAATCTAAGAATACAAGTCGAATTTCAACGTTTTTATTATGACATCTCCATAAAAGATTTTTTGTTGAGCTAATTAATTCTATTACCACAATTTTCGAATACATGGTTATTAAATGGCTAGGATTTTATTGTATTATTTCTCCCGTAAAATCGTGTAATCGTTATTTTTTCAGATCTTTACGTTCCTTAAATGGCAAAAAACATGTTTTCTCAATTCCGTCGATCTGCCTGTCTGTCTGCTCGCGGCATAAAACTACTTACCAGATTAACTCCAAATTTTGTCAAAATCTAATTTTGTGCAATAATTAATTGTGGTATAGAGGTGGACTGGTATAATTGTGGTTCGAATTTAAGAGGGCAGAACAAAATGACGGTCAAATAAAATGTTTGCAATAATGAAAAAATCACTCTTTTACATATCTTCATGTTTTAGCGTTCCTAAATGCCAAATATTATGTTTTATCAATTCTGTCTGTGTGTCTGTCAGTTCGCGGCATAGCTGAAAAACTACACACACGATTGACTTCAAATTTTAGTTAAAAATTAATAGCCATATGGGGATGACCTGGTAATATTTTGGTAAAAATCCAATGACGCAACAAGGTGGTGACCTAGTAAATCGTTAAAAAATTATTACTGAAAAAAAAATAGTTATCCAATTTACCTCAAATCTTGCACGAAAATCAAATGTTATACAGGAGTAAACTGGTAACATTTTGGCATGAATCCAAGGTAGCAAAACAAAATGGCGGCATAATAACATAATTAAAAATCAGCCTGAAAAAACTACTTACTAGATTAATTTCAAATTTTGTGCAAATATTTATTGTGGTATAGAGAAAAACTAACAAATTTGTGGTATAAATACAAGCTGGCGAAAAAAAAATGACGTTATAAAATGTTTAAAAAATCAACGTAAAAAAATGTTCATATTCGATCGACTTTTAGAGTTTTGCACAAAAATTATATGTGATACAGATATAAACTGGTACGAATTCAATGAAGGAACAAAATGGCGATGTGTCACTGTAGATACTACTTATTTAATTTATTTTAAATTAAACCCAAAAATCAAGTGTGATATAGGTAGAAACTTTTAAAATTTTGGTAGGAATCCAGAATCGTGGAACAAAATGGCGCCCAAAAAATATGAGTTAAATGACTATTTACCGAACTAAATTGGATCACACTTCTCTATTTCTGATAAAGAGAAAGATTCACGAGGGAAGTTCCGGGTAAAGACAATTTACCGATTTTTTTAAATTCCAAATTAGGTTCCCTTGACTTTCCTTCCTTACCTCCCTTTAGTCCGCCACGGCTAAAGGAATGTTATATTTTTAGTAATGCGTTTTAAGAATGGTCAGTTCTCGAGGACTCGATGAAAAAATATAGTATACTAAATATTAACTGGTATGTAATAAAACTGTATTTGTATATTTTAATTATATAATAGCGGTTTTGAATAATTATTATCTAAAGCAGGCAGGTACTTTAGTTTAATAATTTACCAACGTACACACACATATAGGTGTTGATACGGGTTTCATAAAAATGAGAAACTATAGATGTGTTACCAGCACTTTTTTCTAAATTTCTCTATTCTGTATGGACTTTATAAATAACACGCTGTGCGAATAAATGTCTATATATAAGCAATTTACTTCATATAAAAAACTTCTGGGCCCAATTTGCAAGTTCTTTGGACAATATTAGCATGTGGCCTCTAGCTTTTTCATTAGTTTTAAAACGAGTTTGTAAATGACAGTATTCTCTGCGATTCCAAAGACATTCTTGAAAATATTCGCGAGCGAAATAAAGTTAAACACACCTCAACAGGTAATTAAAATACCGCACAGTCAAATTGGGTCTTTTTGACTGTGCCCAGATTCAATTCCCACTGATTCAGCATAGTTTTAAAATGTAGATATTCCAAACTGGTGCGTTTTTAAAAGCCGGAATTAAAACAATGTCTTTTTTAAAATGGTCATAAAAAATTGTTTGTTTTTATTCCTTGCTTTGAGCATATAATATATATCAAATTTTCAATAGTTCCCAAATGCTTGCCTGGAAAATTTTAGTGAGTAATTTATTTCAGTTATCATAATTTTTTGTTTTTAACGTTTGTAGTTACTAACTTATTTAAAACCATATCAAAATAAGCTATACAATAGTTCTTCTACGACTTAGTTTGGTAAAGGTGCATTAGTTATAACAAGATAACTTAGAATGAAACATTTCGTGCTAGATATAAAACGTACATATTAAAACATCAAGCGCCTTCGGTCAACCTAGACCATCATCAGGACTGACAAGTAATAAAATATAGCATAAAGTTTGTTAAATTATTACAAAACGGAAATATTTTTGAAAGTACGATGACAACTGTCATCAAAAATATAAGTAATAAGATTAAAACAATAATAATAGTGTAAAATAAGAGACATATACGCACGACTCAAGGCAACAACCTTCTACAAACACACGCATTTATATCACGCTATTTTACAAAATAACTAAATTTATTTTTTCTAAGTAAGTTTTTTCGATATTCATTGGAGGACGGAAAGTAGTGGACATAGGCGGTTGAATTGAAACAAATGAAATATTTATTCGAAGTAGGTACATTTTTTAACAAAATTCGCGAAAATAGGTTTACAATTTTATTGTAAAAAAAATAAACTTGTGGAATTTGGAACATTGAACTTTTCAGAGATTTTCTAATAATTTTCAGATCATCAACAATTTTGAGATTTAATCCTCTTAATGTTGGCAATATGTGTATTAATTTAAGGTTTTAGAGAGGTAGAAATGATGAAAATGATTTATTATATTGAATATGAAAGCCAAAGGCAGACATAGAAGGTCTGTTAATGTGTTTGTTTGCTCTTTAGGGGTTTGTAAGTCGTACCGTATGAGGCATCACAAGAGTCACAGCTGAGTTTATATACTCCATTTTATCGCGCGTTTTCAACACGGGATTTTTTGTTAACTAACATCGAAGATAATGTATTAAGCGTTTTGAAGTGACAAGGAACATGTCAGATACATCTTCGGAGCAATAACCCAGATAAGGGAGAAACAAATATTTGTTGGGTTTCTTGAAGGTTTTAACGAGAAAGGCTTTGCTTTTAGGCTTTAACTTAGCAATTTTATTTATTAAGCACGGGTCATAGCCATTGTTAATTACGACTTGGTTAATAATATTTAATCCAGCTTCTCGGTGTTGGAGAGTATTAAAGCTGTATATTTTGTACGAAAACAGATGATCCAAATTTTTATGAATAACTATGTCGGTTCTCTGTAAATCTCAGTCTACTTTATTTCGGTATTTAATAGTCTTGACATCGAGAAAATTTATTGAATTTTTGGATTCTATTTCAGTAGTGAATTTTAAGTTAGAATCTAGATTGCTTAATTTATCTAGAATTTTGAGTGCTGGATTTTAAGATTTGCCAATGAAAGCTAATGCGATAAAATGTGATCTACGTAACGATGCCACTGATTATTTAGTATTGGCGCCTACTTGCAGAGCCTATATCTACATTGAGCCATGCCTAGTGCCCCTTAATTAGAGAGACCTCACCATCGACCTGGCTGTGGATAATGGTGATTTTTTTTATTTGCGAATGTAAAACATTATTTCATACTAACCTATTTAGGCCAATCATCTTGTCGTTTTTAGGTTTTCCCCAGGAACCAGAACTATTTTTCAAACCGGATATCAAGAAAATTGGGATGCAGGCAATTTTTTTTTAATCTTGTAGCTTTTTAAACTAGTTAAAGACTACATTAGACCATCCACAATTTCAAAAAGAACTGAAAAAAAGTTAGTTTTTGCCAATATTTGCAAAAATATAATAATTATTTAAAAAATAATGATCAGGATATTATGTACAAAATGATCCTGGTGTTTTTTTGTCTCTGATATATAATTAATGCGATGCTTAAAATTAATTTAAAAGGGGAAATTCGTTCGCATACACAAAAGACGATGCTTAATACAATGAATGGAAAGATATTGTGAATTCCTTTTTTATTTTATATGTAAAACATCCCCAAAAATAACGTCAGAAGAAGAAAGAAGCAATTTAAAGAAAAAAGTCTTATCTTGGCAGTTCTAAGGGATATCCAAAATTTTCTTTTCACTTCTAATAAAACACGAAAAACTTAACTTAAAAGGTATATATATTTCAAGCTTTATACTGATATTGAATGTGAAGCTTTATCATAATTTCTGCAGTTTCGATCTGCTGTTGATCATGAGATTTTCAAAAAAGCCGAGAAATTACTAAAAGGCAAGTACTGAATATGTTTTGGTGAATTTACTGAAAATTTTTTCCCGCAATTCCAATTTTCAGATTTTTTTTATATGAGTGCTAGATAACTAGAAATTATCGTAGGAATAATTTTTGTTCAGGAGGATATCCTACCTTCATTGTTTATATTTACATAACTGCTCTCGCCATCTACAATATATTGGGAGATATTGCCAAAAAAAATAATGTTTGTAACTTTTAGTTTTTTCTTTATTTACGAAAGATCTAACAATGTAAACTTCGGCTAACTCAAAAGAACTCCCAAGGAACTGCAATGGTCTTCCAGATACAGGACTACTTAGTTTCCAACTAGTTTTAGATTGGGAGTGCTTAACCCGTAACTTTTTTTGACCCCTTGAAGGTCTTAATTAGAGATATATATGTATCACATACTGTGTAGGTGGTCAGGCACCTTGCTATCTTTTCGTGGTTAAGAATTGAGCTCGCAGACTGGACATTGTAATGGCAACGCGAAAAACTGAATTTTTATCACAATTTCAATGTTCAACTGGGTCAAAAAGACTTTACTTTTGTACTAGGGTGACAATTTTGTCTATGTGAATCCCAATAGATGTGTTTGTACTTTTCTGATACTTTATACTGATGATTTGTGGAGAAAAGAACATATTTGAGTTATTTTCTAAATTATATGAATTACCAATTGCCTTTTCAAATTGTGTAAAATATGTTTGTAATAAACGTTTTTTGGCAATACTTTAGCTTAAAAATCTTCCTGATGAGTTGGGTAAGAACCAGAAACAAACATAAGTCCTATTTAACTATTCCTATACATACCAGGGACCTGCTTTCTTCTACCCGAAATCTGTTTCTAAGACTGTATTTGATGGCGTAGAGTAATGTCTTTATCTTTAACCCAGGACCTCCATAACGTTGTAGAATGGGTCTCTAAGAACTTTTCCGCCAAGAAAAACCATGCCCGCCATGAAAACACAGTGATTGATGTTCACTATATTACAAATTATCCTCAATTCACCGTTCGAATGAATAGTCACCAAAGAACCAGAGATTCCGTTATCCTAATATATATAGTTAACAAGATTTTCGCTGGCATGCTCACATCTTATCAGTAATGCAGTTTCAGTAGTTCCCTTTATGCTATTAATAACTCAGATATCATAAGGAAGCCTGCCACATTGAAGCATCGTTGAATTGAGGGCGATTCTCCTCTGGTTTACAATTACTACAAGTGTTCTGGTCTGACGAGTTCTCATCAATTATGTTTTTCTGCCATGCCTCTCAGGGAGTCACGAGCATCGACCACCATGCATCTCCTTACATAGTCGTATTAAAGGAGAGTATCTATGCCCCCCCCCCACCCGCAATTTTTAAATAAACTTCTATCTTTGGAAACACGCTTGGATGCATCACTTTACTTGACCTGTGTAAATTATGCAATATTTCTTACATTTCACCAGGTGCTACTTTGCTAATTGCAAGACGGTTGGCATAATTAGTTGGTTGTTGTATTATATAGAAGAGGAAATATAATTTGTATACATCCTTTTGGTACCCTCAGTATAATTATTACTTTCCAATTATTACCAGAGGTATATCTATATTAATTTTCAGATGTCGCAAACAGTTTGACGGGGTTCTTTTCGTATATTTTTGGAGTCTCTATTTTAAGACATTTCAAACATTTTAATTACGAAATTTGCAGGATTTTTTCCAGAATTTGATATCGAATAAAACAACTAAACATCTAAAAATCTGTTAAAAAAACTTGCGTTTTTCTTAAATAGAATACCGTGAATATTATACTGACGTAAGATCAAATAAAATAAATAAATTAAAATACAATTAGTAACAATAATATTTATTTTTTTCAATAATTGATTTTGTTTACTTGCTTATCATTAGGTGTACATTAATTTGCTTTTGAGATATTGACGCTTGGAGAAATAATTTTTATAAAAAGCTGTAGCCCCCACAATGGTCTGACTTGGAATCATATGTTCAATGTTTTTAAATTTTAAAAGTTTTTGAAGTTGTATAGACTTTATTTAATTTTTCTACACCCATGTAGACAAATGACAAGATTCATATGATAAAGTTCATTTATACGTTTATAGATTTTTCACATTTGTGACTGCCTCGAAAATAATTAAATTCCAAACATAGAAAGCCAAATAAACCTTCCCACTTGGCATATATTTCCGTTAAAATATATTTTCATGATCGAGGATTTATCCACGTATTTCACGTGAATTTTCTGTATTATGAGAGATTTTTTTTATGATAGTTAGTTCAATTATGGTGACAGACTTTTTTTACATGACCTCATTGACTATAGAGCATTATTTTGACACAACAAACTTCGTTCGAAATATACTACAAAAGATTTTTTTATATATTTAAATATACAAAAATTAGGCCTTAAAAGTCGAATACAATTTCGGAAGCAGTCCATAAATAGCTTGCTCATAATTGTATTAAGTGATTATGATACAAATATATTTTTTATTACTTTATTAATTTCGTTCTCAAATAAATGCCATATTTTTATCATATATGCTCTGATAATCCGGAAAATCAACCAGATATAAAAGCCACTTTTTAAAAAATACCACAAATGTTACAAATTCAATTTTTAACTGCATATAGTAATAATAATAATAATTAAAATAATAATAATAATAATAACCCTCGGGGAAATAGAGAAATGCTTTTGTAACAACAAACCTCGTTCGCACAGTATAAAAGTACCCTGAAAGTAGGTAAAATGCAACCCTTTTATGAAAATGTACAATTTACGGAATAAACGGGTTAATCGACATTGTCTTGTCACTCTCAGGATTTAGGTATACGATCCTGTTTATTAAGTATGTTACAGACTCTCTCGACTAGTGACGAAAGCAGCGCGATGTCGGATATGGCTACTGCAGCACCACCGACGCTCTCGCTCTTTCTGAGGTGACGCATCTTACCAATCAATAGACCACAAAGGCTGAAAAGACCAGGAAGCGTATGAAATGGACACCAGCAATGAATTATTTCTTATCCGCTCCTATTATAAGATCACTAGATTTAAGATCGACTTAACCAACTACCGGACCGGCCTTCATTCTGCTTTTCTTCAGAAATATCCGAATCTTCAGAAGATCACCGAGTAACGCATTGCTGACTAACGGCGAGTAATTGTATCAACTTTTGGCTGAACCAGTCCTGGAACAACTTAAAGGAGAGGTGAAGTTTGAACTTGAGAACGAGCGTGTTGGACTCATAGCTCCTGCTACAACATAGGAACCCAAAGGAAGAAATGAAGAAAACATAGGTGAATACGAATCTACAAGACGAATATTGCCGCGTATTATAGAAAAATATCAGTATACAACAAACTCCAAAAAGCTGTTGCTGAGTATAATGGCCTAGATCCAACTCAAAGACCCAAGCTCCCGAAAGTTAGAACTAGTCGGGAGACTCACAGCATCCTCAAGATTTTTAACACCATACTAGCACTCATCTACTGCTCTGCCGTCGCCCTCCTTAGATGTCATAAACAACAAGTGCATTCCCAGAAAAAAAAACAGGCAAAGCTACACACCAACAAAAACTTATATGACAGAAAAGACTTGAGAAGACAATTGGCGATTGGAGACAGGAACTAGAAAGATTTACAGAATTTCGGAAGAATGAGCATCCCTCCAAAACCCACCGATCTCGACCATCAACACTAGATGAATATCAAGAAACCCTAAAGCAAAAACTAAAAGCTAATGGGAAACGTCTGCAGAGATACAAAAAATGCTCAAAGAGAAAACGACAGAACTGGCTTTTTAACACCAATCAAAGACAGTTCTATCGGGATATCAATAGCACCAAAGATCAAACCAATGCTGCTGCCGAGCAGAGAGCATTTGACCGAGTGTTGGTCGAAAATGTGGGAAAAATCAAAAGACAATAACCGAAATACTACATGGATTCAATCTCAACGTGATCAAATTCAAACACCACAAATGGAATTTGACTCTACCACCAAAGAGAAAGTTAGCAACTTTATTAAGGGAACGAGCAACTGGAAGTCGCAAGGAGTTGAACATATTCACAATTTCTGGTATAAAAAATTTGAGGTCCTCTATGGCCTGTTATTTTACCAAAATAATGCATTATTCGGAGACAACTCTCGCATATCTCATGCTGGGCACTACAACTATGCTACCCAAAAACAATCGGACAGAAGACTGTTTCAGTACAGGTGTTGGTTTTTGAGTTTTATGTTGATCTCTTCGATAGAAAATAGAGCCGCGGGACTGTAAACGCGCTAGTAATTATTTATTTTATGCCAAATATTGAAAACCACGCGTAGCCATACAAACACAATTGTTGAATAAAAGGGCACTTACTTAGGTCTTCAAACTACGGCTGTCCTACAGGAGCTCCTGTCTACTCTTCTTGCAAAGGGGTTGACACTCACAAACACATTTTAGAGACTTGGATAAAAGGGTTTGATTTTGAATTTCGAAATTGCTTCTTACTGTGCGCTTGTCTTACACCACACACACCATTCCTTTTCCTTTTTTTTCGGAATGCTGACGCTTGTCCTTGACATGCGCAGTGCCAAATAAATTTGAATTTGTATGGCTTTGTATCATTAGCGATATGAACGATTTTTCTTACAAATGAACAAATTTGCGTGAACATTTTTCCGCCCACTTAAAACGAAGTTTTAACTCTATGTTAATTTTGAACAAAAATATAAACAAATTAATCGTTGAACTAGGAATAATAAAAAAAAAATATCCAATTATATTTTTTAGATAATTTTACTTAATATCCAAATGATAATAAAATAAAACTGAATTTCAAAAAAAAAAAAAAAAACGACGTCACACGACATGCATACTTGGTTAAGGATTTAACGGGAATCCATTGGTAAGGGACATAGTTTAAGTACCGGACGCACAAGAAGTCCGTATTGAGTTTTGACCGTAATCACCCTTATGTGTTTATCACGACCGGGATGTATTGCTACGATTCTACCTAACAACCATCGCAAGGGGGGTTTAGTTTCATCCTTAATCAAAACTAAAGAATTGAGTTTGATTGTAACTGAAGGATCGTTCCATTTTGAGCGTTGCTGCAGGGTATTTAAATACTCATTTCTCCAGCGCTTCCAGAAATCGGAATGGAGGCGTTGAATTAAGTGCCAACGGCTCAAAGAACTGATTTTTAAAGTTGTCAAATCGGGATCTGGACAAGAATTTAAAGGTTCCATAGTTAGGAGATGGCCTGGGGTCAAGGGCGTAAGATCTTTGGGATCTGAGCTTTGCTCACAGATAGGTCTAGAGTTCAGTAGGGCTTCAAATTGAGTTAGTAAAGTGTAGATAACATAAGTCATAACCTATTAGCCGAGGAACAGAAGGGGTGCATTCGAGACCATTAAGGGTGCAAAAAACAACTTAAAAGAACTTATTTATCATCGACTCTGTGGTACGTAACATACCCACGGCTTTTATATACTATAAAAAGGCGTTTGACAGTATACTACACTTCTGGCAACTCTCAGACAACACCAGTGGAGAACGAATCTGAGGATCTATAATGGCAATCAGTCTCTTACCATCGATCAGATACACATCAATAAGGGAATTTACCAAGGAGACTCATGATTTTGTTTCTGTTTAGCAATGAACCGCCTCTTCATGTTGCTCAACAATACAGGACCTGGCTTCAACATTAAAGCCAATAGAGACAACTCCCGAACTGTATCCATGTTCTGTATATGGATGATATTAAGCTCTATGATGGAAACCATAACCAACTAAAAAAGCTTATTGACGTGACATACATCTTCTCGAAAGACATCCATAAGGAAATTGGAATGGAAAAATGTAAAGCCTTAAACATCGTAAAAGGCAAAGTCATAAATGGTGATTTAGCCCTACTCACTGGAGAAATAGTTCTAGTGATGAACCAAGCAGAGACCTACAAATACCTAGGATTCCAACAAGCCAGACTGCTCCAGGATAAGCAAGAAAATACCAAGTTGAAAGATCGATACGTTCAAAGAGTGCGAGCTCTTCTGCCCATGCTGACCTACAGTTTCGAAATTTTGAAATGGACTAACACGGGGATAGAGGGACTATAACGAATTACTCGCTTAATGATGACCAAGTACAAGTTACAACACCCAAGGTCATCAAAGAGAAGATCCCTTGTTGACTTGACCAATTCGCACTCCCGATATCTGCAACTGAGAGATTTCATCACCAACAAGGCACACACATCAAGCCCCTACCGCATAGTGACCCTAAATGACAACTCATACTCTCCACTTAATCTCGCAAGTCACAACATCATCCTAAAGTCTCTTTCAGACCCCGACAAACAAGAACAGTAGGCTCAAATAGCCAGCACGGCTGACATCACAATGACTTGAATTAGCCACATATAGATAAGGAAGCATCCAACAGGTAGCTGAAGAACGGACAACTATTCGCAGAGGCAGAAGGATTTGTAATGGCAATACAGGGCCAAGTTATTAACACACGAAATTCATCATCAAAGACAGGTCCATAGAATCCGATAAGTGTTGAAAATGTAGAGATGATCGAGATAATATAAGCATATAACTTCTGGCTGCACTTACTTAGCAAACATGGACTACCTTCAGTGACATTACCAGGTGTGTATAGTGTATCTAAAGTCAATTGAGACAACATAAAAACTAAATATCCTTCAATAGTATGCGATTTCTTTGTGAAGCATGGACGGTGTTATGAAATTTAAACTTATTTTTGTAATCCGATTAATTGAATAAAAATAAATTTATATGATATACGTGGTGTAGTAAATTGAGCGTACCCCCAATTTTCCGCTGTCTCAATTTACTTTAGATACACTTTAAGATCATACACCAGAAGCTTGCCAATAAATACGGTCTCCTTAACACATTTGTGTCCTATTATAAATACCAACCAAGTTCAGTGCTTGAAAATATTGCCTCCAAACTGTAGTATGACTATGACCAGGCAATTATCACCGACAGACAGCTTATTTGATAAATGTCGCTGAACGCAACAATAACAACGGATAAAATCAAGAGAAAAAGACCAAATATGCGGAGCTGGCCATCGAGGTGGCGACTGAATAAGGTTGATGTGATATCGATCATCGTATCATCAACTGGACTAGTTCCAAAAACACTAGAACAGAACCTGGAAAATCATGGGACTGCATATTAACACCTTCATCGACATCCAGAAGGCATTCCTGCTCAGCACATAGTGAGAAAATTCTTACAGGACAACACATAGACAGGACTTGTTGAAACCCAACATTTGGAATTGATTGACAATAATAATAAAAATAATAATAATAATAACAAAATATATTAATAATAATAATAATAATAATAAGACGTTTATTAGTCTCAAAAATAAGCTATAAATCATTTGGAGATTAAAAGGCCACGACGGCTCTCTAAATAAAAATTTAGAGGCTGTTAAAGTCAAAAAATCAGCAGAAGATAAATAAAGATAATTAAATGTATTGATAGAAATGAAAGGATACAAGAAAGAAACCAAAAGGGGAGAAGAAAGAGAAGAAAATCAAAAATGTAGAATTAGCTTGGCCATAATCATCTAAGAGGAATTTTTTAAATTTTCTTTTTAAAGGTAAACACGTTGCCTGAATAAATACTTATTTTATATTTATTAAAAATAATTGAGGAAGCACAACAAGAAAATGATCTTTAAGAAATATCTTTGCGATGCATTAAAGTCGTAAATATAGTTTTCCGCCGAATATTTAAACTGTGCACGTCTGCTGTAAACATTAACCTAGGAAATAAGTATGGCGGTGATTTGTATTTTATAATCTTATAAATACAAAAGAGTATAGTACTCAGAAGTTATGTAAATTAAGCCATCCGTTTGGCGACGACGGCGGATTCCAAAAATAAAACTCCGGTATGAATTTTGTAGCTTTTGAATTCTCCCAAACATGAGACATATACGCTGTCACAAAAATTAATGAAACAAAAAGTCGCAAACTACTTTTTTAGTTTCTTGGCTTGAAAAAATGCCTTTGGTAAAAAAGCATCTTGAGAGTAGCGACAGCGATCCTTAATTTTGAGTTAATATGTTTCTTAAACCTAAATTTCGTCCAGTATCAGTCCCAGATTTCTAGTAGAATCTTGAAACATGATTTAATAGCGGGTAATTTGTATGTTTATTTGATTTGTTATGCTCACTCTGGACCAAACAGCAAAGCATTGGACTTTTTCAGAGTATACGAATGTTTTTTTGATATATCATATACGACTTGTAAATCATGGTTGATGCGGTCATTGGCTAATCTAATAGTAAATAGATTTCTGGTTAATTAAGAAATCCAATAAAGCAGTTATTTAAGTCTAGTTAAAGAATGTGATAAAAAGAGTGACGAAAGTTCGTATTTCAATTTTATATTTTATTCAGTGCGTGTTGGGAGGAAATGGAACTATAATCCAGTTGATTAAAATGTTATGCCTGATTTTGTTGAATTTCTCATAAAGTACTCAAGAAGAGGAATTCTAAATCTCTGGTAGCTCTTACCGATGAATTATTCGAACGGATTTTATAAATCCTTTACGTAATCCTACAGAAAAAAGTTCGGGGTGGTTAGATCTGGAAAATATAGAGTCAATAGCATCTGCCGGCTTCGTCCAATGTTGCAAAATTTGAATAATGCGCTGGGGCGGCATCTTATTGAAACTATATGTCTTTAATTATTCTGTCTTTAAGTTTTAGGTAAAATAATTCTTACATATCGGAGTGGTTAGCTCAGAAGACGGTATTTACCATAGAGAAAATAAGACCATATACCTTAATTAAAGACACCGCAAATCAAACATTAACTTTTGGCAAATTTAGCAACTTCTCTGGGGGGTAAAGTGAAGCTTCCAGGATCAAAACTACTGAAATTAAAATAACTTTTACTGTAAAGACATCTTGTTAAACAATACTCCCGATAAATAGCCACTAAAAATGATGACTTGTTACGAAACTCTCAATCTCCGACTAGCAACAGTCTCTTTTCTGAGTTTCGTGTAACGTGACCTGATATAAGATTTCCTTTACTAATTTTACCATTGTTTTGCATCATATTTTTTGTTATTATAATAACAATTAGTAGATTTTAAATATATTTTACATTCTTAAAAAACACTACGGAAATTAAAAGAACCACGGTCAGTTGAAGTTTAAAAAAAAACGTAATAGGTCAGCCAGCCGAAATCTTTGAAAATTGTGGCGAAATTCAAAAAAAGCTTCTCGAATTTTCAGTTATAACAGAATGTTATATTTTATATATTAAAGTTTAAAATCATAAATGAATAGGAAAACTTACAATATACACAGAAAAGTTGTAGAAATGACAATCTTCAAAATATTTTTTGCAACTTCCTAAAAGATACAATATTTTTGTGTTCTTATTGTAAGGAAATGTTCTTCTATGCCATATAAAATAATAAATTTCAAAGTGTTTAAATTAAGTAACCTATTTTTACATAAAATTTTGCCATTTTTCTCAAAATCGTTGTGATTTTTCATTTTTTGCCAGTTTTCAAATTAGGGACTTAAAGTAGTTAAGAAAGTTTCAGTACTTTGACAACGTTGACGGAATCTACGATATCTCGTTCTGTGAATTCTGAGTTATTAAAACGATCTGGGTACTAAGTGACTAAGTTTAACATGGGCTGTCGTGATCTGCGTCAAAATAAAAAAAAGATATTTAAATATATTACTTACCTTATAATAATCACAGGTATATACATCCCTACTCATTCCAAAGTCAGCAATTTTGACAGTGGGACCTTCAGCAACCAAACAGTTCCTACAAGCTAAATCCCTATGAACGAATCTCTGAGCTGCCAAATATTCCATTCCTCGTGCTATTTGTAACGATATGCTCAGAAGATCGACGGCATGAAGAACAGGAGGTGGTAAGCTCTCACTGTCAGAGTCTGGTGACCCTGACGATAGACGATGTTGGACTCGGAGCACTTCGGCCAGATCACCGTGTTCCATGTATTCAAATACCATCATTGGATTAATAGTACCGCAAGATGTACCTTCTACAATACAATTTTTTTTTTAATTTAATGTATGTCTGTTGAGCATATTAGCATAAACAATTTTAAATTAACACTGTCACTAGGGTTATAATCATGGAACGGAACTGTCGATAATATTTTTGTTGCTGGTTGATCTGGATCTATGTTCCCTATATGGGGTGCTTTTAAAACGCCACCAACCTTTAAATTTGTGGATATATTTCTAACATACGTCTAAATCAAATTCTAAATAAACTGCTCATAAAATAGAATGGCAAAAAGTTTTTACGACATAAAATTTAAATGTCAGCCGTTCCCAAAATTTCATGAACGATTTTAATAAACTTGTCTTATGTACAAAATGCTTTTGACATTATTTTTTAGCGTTGTATAGGCTGATAAAGAAGATAATGTAAAACATTTGCAACATAGTATATTTTCTTAAAAAAACGTTTTTTAGGTTATTATGTAATATTATTTTAAAGGCTAAGTCAATGGCTCGGGCCGGTTTTGGGAGTTTTTTGTTTGCTGCCTTGTAACAAAAAAGGCGTATCTTTTTCTGAAAAAACAGCAGATTTTAGTCAAAAATTATGAAATGTGCTGCTGATGTCATCTATTATCCACTTTTAACGTAAACACAGTGTTCCAAAATAGGCTTCACTCTAAGTAAGGTTATATGAAAGTGTGTTTTACTTTGAAATACATACCGATGTTACTAAAAGCTACAGAATGTCGGAGCCATTATTACGTAATATTTTAATACGAAACGATATTCTCCTGTGAGCGCGTTTCAAGCGCAGTCGTCACTCAGCCGACAGGTATTTCGCACGCCGCCCGCCGATGCTACAGCTTAAATACCTTAAAATATGCATTTTCAAAAGATTATTCAAACAATTATTTTTAAAAAAATAAAAATATTTGATTTATGTCAAACAATAACGTGTTTTTGTTTAACTGAACTTTGTCTAACGGCACTTAACTATTTAACACTTTTAAGGGAAACTGTAAGTAAAATCTTTTGTAATAAGGGCAAGTGGGGTCCGAGAAAGTTTATGTTTCGTTACATAGCGGTGAAGGGGAGAATCAAAAATCACCAAAATCGTCCTTACTTAATTAATGATTGGCTCCTAACCCGTCAAATTTGATTTTAACTCCCCTCGTAGGGGAAAGGCGTTTTATAGGTCTGTCGTTCTGTCTGTACGCGGCATAGCTCTGTGTCTGTAGTAAGTGGCATTACTAAAAACTACTTATTAGAATGACTTCATATTTTAGTCAAAAATCAAGGGTCATATGCGGTTAAAATTGTTACATTTCGGTACAAATATGATGGAACAAACTAAAGGCCTCACAAAATGTAACAAAAAATCATTATTGAGAAATTACTTCTTATTTCGGTTTAAAAAAATGTTTAAATATTCGGTAAAATTCCAATTCCTGGAATAAACCCTTTTATGGAGGAAAATAATAAAGGATATAATTAATATTTTGTAGGCTGAGCAAATAATGTTATGCAAAATAAATAATAATAATAATTTAATGAAAAACATTTGAAGTCAACCAACTGATGGAGTAAAAATTTGGCATATAATAGTATTTTTCTGCTGTTATTTATAAAATAGTGTAAAATTTGACAGGTAATATAAATTATGTGACTAATTTTTTTACTGTCATTTAGCAAACACTTTCTGCTATCTTAAATTTTTCTTAGACCAATTAATAAAAATAATTTCCATAGGATGTAGAGTTTACTGGTCGCTTTTTTTCTTATCCGAGAATCTATGTAATCCATAGAATAGATTCTTGAGACACTTTGTAACTCGTAGTAATAAGTGTGTGCATTTTAAAGTAAAACCTTTCATGTGAATAATCAAATGTTTGATAGTTTTACTCCTACCCCTGACTTTACGATTACGATTTCTATTTTAGGACACTATGTTTAAGTTAAAAGGTTCCGTATAAAAATGGTTTTCCTAAAATCGTTCATAGATTTCAATTACAATAGAAATGTGACATTAGCCAATTATGCAGTTTCAGATTTTTTATCATTTTTGAAAAAAGAGAAACTGTTTTCAGAAAAAATTACGCCATTTTTGTTAAATGACCGTAACCAAAAACTACTAAAAACCTCCCGAGACATTGATTAACTTAGGCTTCCAAATATCAACACATAATAATAAGGAAAGTCTCTCTTTAAAAAAATATAATTTGTTAAAAACTTTCAACTTTACTACTCTACTTTATGACCTTGTACAACACTAAAAAAATATTGCGAGAAAAGCATTTTCTGTTTCTGATTCTATAGAATTATAATCCTTGAAGCAAATTGGTTAAAAGGTGTCGGAACGACTGAAATGTAAAAATCATGTCAAATAAACATTTTGCCATACTTCTTGACGAGCAATTTCTAATCAATAATATACGTCCCGACAAAAACAAGTTTTTTCTTTTATGAATCTCTACGGACTAACAATATACACCTCTATGGAGAGAAAATCTTCAGGAAGATCAAAACTTACAAAAAAAATGCCTAAGAATAAATGTTCTATTACACATTTAATTTCTAAGATCACATAGGTACACTGTTCAGTCCAAACTTTCGTAGTTACATCATACAAATCAAACTAGATTTTTGGTTTCCACTAAGTCATAAAAATCTGAGAAAGTAATATGGGTTTTCTGATTACGACGGTTTCTGATATGAGCCAAAGTTTACGGAATAAATATTCCGTAAACTTTGTATGAGATAAATTTTTGGAAGCCAAAAAAGCGAAATGTTGGCACTTTCAGCAAAGTTTACGGAATTAATATTCCGTAAACTTTGCTTTCAGTTTTAAGTTCATAACATTTACTAAAGGGGTACAGAAAATTTCACTTTTACTAAAATTAAATTTATTAAACTCTGCATCGAATGCCTCTAAATTAAATAGTTAAATATAAGCATTTTTGTTCTCTTCAAATGCCTGTGACTGTGACCAGAAAACAGACATTTCAAATAAAAAATGTAGGATACGAAAGTTCTAGATCATCAAATTCTTAGTTCCGATAGAAAACTAATTTTTCTGATTCCTACACATAGGTATACGCAACACAACCAAAGTACTCGTAGCGCTTATTTTCCGTTAAAGTGGCTCTTCTGTATTCTCATTACTTTTAAAACCAAAATCACCCATATTCGTCTGGGAAATCGAATTTCTATACATTTGAACGTTCAACCTGGTTCTCTACATTTAGTTAGGTGGGCTGAGGTGGTCTAGGGTTGGAGAGTGGGGGGAGGGTGGTGCCTCTTTGTTTGGTGTAGTTATGTCTTAAAGTGTGGTTCTACAAAAATTCAATTACATATTTTTTTTTATTATTATATTTTATTAGTTATATTATTGAAAAATTACTTATCCAATATACCTCAAATTTTGTACAAAAATCAAGTATTACAGTAATACGATTAGTAAACTTTTAGTACGAATCCAAGATGGTGAAACAAAATGGAGGCTTAACAAACCATTTAAAAATTCAGCCTGAAATAACTATTTAAAAGATTGATACATTTTTGTGCAAGAATTAATTGTGGAACTGGTAAAACTGTGGTACGAATTCAAAATGAAACAAAATGGCGGCCAAGTGAAATACTTGTAATCATAAAGAAATTCTAGGTTTTACATATTTTACGTTTTAAGGTCCCTAGATGCCAAAAAAAATAAGTTTTCTCAATTCAAATGGTTCGTCTGTAAGTCAGTCTGTCTGTCTGACAGTTCGCGGCGTAACCTAAAACTACTTATTCGATTAACTTAAAATTTTGGTCAAAAATTAAGGGTTATGTGAAGATGACTTGGCAATATTTTGGTAAAAAACCCATAATTGTGGAACAAAATGGCGGCCTAGTGATATGTTAAACAAATTAACTAATTTACGTCAAATGCTGTGTTACATAGGAATCAACCAGTAGAATTTTGGTACGAATCCAAGACAGTAAAATAAAATAGCGGCCTAATAAATTATTTAAAAAATCGGCCTAAAAAAACTTCTTATTGGAATAATTTCAAATTTGGGCAAGCATTAAGTATGATATAGAGATAAACTGGTAAAACTGAGGTATGAATTCAAGAAAGCGTGACAAAATAGCGCCCAGATAAAATATCTAAATAACCAACGTTAAAAAAAACGTATTGTTTAATTTACTTTAAATCTTACAGCAATGTGATACAGGCATTACCTGACACGAATTTAACATGACGGTACAAAATAGCGGTCTTAAAAAATCAATTAAAAATTAAGTGTGGCATTGGTAGAAACTGGAAAAATCTTGGTGCGACTCCCATATGGTGAGACAAAATGGCACTCAATAAAAATGTTTGAAAAGTCAGTATACTAAATGACTATGTGCGAAACTAAATTGGGTTATACATTAATATTTCTAATAAAAGAAAAGATTCATAACGAGGAAAGTTCTGGGTAAATTTTTAAACTAATTCAATATTAAAAATTATTTCCTGATACATTGAATTTATTTAAGTTCTATACCGAGTTGTTCTTATGTGAATAAATGTAGATTTTTACTTCGGGTTCCCAAGGGATATTTGTCATGGTTTCTAGCGGATGCTAGAATTATAGAACTATTATTTGAACTAGGTGAAAAAGTTGCTTGGTCGTGCCCTTCTTCTTCAGATATTCTATAAATAAACTGCCAGGACCTTTTTTAGAGGCCACCTGACCTGCTCGTTTTATCTTATTCTCCCCTCTCGCACCCCTTGATCGCTTTCTTTCATCTGTAGTGGCTTCTCTTCCCGCTTCGAAGGGGAGCCCTTGTTTTATAATGGCATGGCATAATCATAATGGTAATTTGGGGTAAAATAAGTATTGTTCGAATGGGTTCGAATACGACACTCTGATGGGAGTGTATTCTGCCCTGTAGAAAATCTCGAAAAAATCGAAATGGACTGACTTGCAGTTGTCGAAATCAGTTAAATCGGTTACTCTGAGGTCTCAGAGTTGACTTTGTTGGGATAGTTATAAGTTTCGATAGGCGTAAAATGAGCGCTACTACTACTTTTGGTTTTTGTGTGTATCTATGCGTATTAAAAACCTAATTATAAGCTATCTACTCGGTATCCGCGTTAATATTTTTTAAGTGACTGACAGGACTTTTATTTCCCCATTTAATCTTCCCTGTCGCTACTCTCAAAATACTCCATAACACTAGTGAGGTTTATTTAATAAAAAAAAAATGTAAATAGTATATTTGGGCAAAGATTAACTTTCTGGATTTGTTTTCTTATACATTAATAATTTATTGGAGTACTTCGGAGAAATTTTTTTAGTGCGGGCACTCATTACTCAGGAAGTACTCGGGTAACTAATTTTGATTTAAATGACTGCTGGCCGGCCGATTTCGACTTATGATTTTGCACAGGGCAAAGAGGGTCGTGTCCTAATTTTACCTCATGTACTAATTTTACCTCAAATTACTACCATAATCATGCCATTATAGAACAGAGGTTCCCCTTCGAAGTGGAAAGGGAAGCCACTGCGAATGAGAGAAAGTGCAACAGGGGTGCGAGAGGGGAAAGTAAGATAAAAGGAGCAGGCCAGTTGACTCCAGAAAGAGGTTCCATGTAGTTTATTTATAGAATATTTGAAGGAGAAAGGAGGAGTTCCGACAAATGACAATTAAAAACTTTAAAAGTGAGCGTAACGCACTTTTCAGCCGAAATGGGAAAATTTCTGACTGTTCATTCTGATCAAACCATTGAATCATGAATCAATTTCTTAAGGACGTCAGTCGACGCAGAATATAATGTTCTTTTTTGGTAAGAGATGTTATAAGCCAAAAACTGAAGAAAGTGCCAAAATTCCGCAGCTCCCAAAAGTTTAGGTCACCTCGGAAACCGTTGCAAATTCATATTACTCCTATTTAGGATGATCAGGGCCCTTTTTAAGTCTAATTCTATTCGGCTATGAAGAAATCTTTTCTGACAGAGGGGGTAAAATTTTTTCTCGATGTGCCTGCTTTGCACGAAGGAAATATTAAATTTTGTTATACTCTCAACCAGAAATAAATTAAAAATGGAACAAATGTAGCAATAAATATTTTTTAACTAATTAATATATTTCAGTCATCTTTCAGATTCACCCTTTTAAATCTAATTTATAAGTTTCTCTTAACATTAAAAATGATTTATATGCAAAGACAAATAAGTAATTTCCTTCTATCAAATACATTTAATGTTTTTCTAGATCAAGCCTGTCCAATATTAGATAGCCCGAGGGCCGCAAAAAAGAAAACGACACAATTACGGGCCGCACTCAAAATCGTCAAAGTTTAAAGTGTAACAAACAAGTGCTTTGGCACACTTGGAGCAATAGGATAATAAAAACCTTTATTCTGTTATTAAAAATTTAAACTAAACGGAAAAGAGACAAGTAGATGATATTTCGTACCTTTTGACAGAACTCAAAAAAAACTGAGAGTAAGATTTCTAAAAGCTTACAAAAATCAATTATTTTATTTCTTACATCCCCATCCTTATCTAAAATTGTCTAATAAGCGTAACACTAAATAAATATTGTTGTTCGGAAAATGCGGTACATTAAAAACTAATCTAAATAAATTTCTAACACCGGCTAAAATACTATTTTTGCTTTATATACATGTATTAAAACTTATTCCTAATATTGCAACAAAAGAAGCGTTAACTTGCCGCATTAATCAACCTATTGATTTCGATCTGGAAACCAATTCCCAGAAATTTCATTTACATAAAACAACATTTTATTTCAGCTTTAAAGGCAAACTTCACTAAATTATATTTCTCTATATATCTCTACTTTAACTTTATATAGGGATTTTGGACCAATGCTGATTTTTTAATGTCCAGTCAAAAACGAAAATTTTAAACATCGAACGGATAAAGCCCGATTGCAATCAGGTTACTTAATGGCAAAGCACAACATTAACATACAGTGTATTGTGTGTATGCAAGTCCTGTCAGTGACTAAAACAAACAAACCTATAAAAAATAAGAATAAAAATTTCTTAACAACCCTTAAAACTTAAGTATTTCATTTCTTACATATTCCTTATATGAAATCTGTTTTTGAGAATATTAAAAAATCGTTATGAGGTAATCCTCCACCGACGTTCAAAAACCTTAAAACCACTCAAGAAGGTAATCAGCCAGTTATTCCCACAGCTCTAAAAAAAGTGCAATTTACAAGTGCACTTTTATCCGAATGAACATGGGGGTGAACGCATGGGCGCCCTTTCATGGTGCTGTATTTTAGAAAATGTGCTCTAATCGCCGAATTTATATACTAAAAGCGCACTCCATACTGTTTCTGAATACTATTGCCCACGGGACAATACTCTAAGGGCGCTCATGACGACAACATTGCAGTTTAGGTCATAAGTTGCACACGACTGATTCTGGCTAAAACAACAACAACTTCAATGTTTGTGTTAATATTTTTGTCGTGTGGGAGCTTTCTTTCTCCATTTTTGTCGTGGACGACGAGAAACGGCTTTGAGAACTCTGATAATTTTATTATATGCTGCTGCTTTAAAAATCGTAAATAAACGCACAAGATGGTGGCGTATTCATTCAGTAAGCAAGCAACCGGCAAACTGTCCCCATTCCACAGATTTAATAAAATTATTTTTAGAATATTTTCTGTTTTCCTGGTTAAATTCAACATTCTTGATAATGATTTTAAAAGACCCGTCTAAATTAAGCAATTTTATAAGTCGCCGCTTAATCTAAACGCTAGGGGTTTACGTCTAAGTGAAATAAGCCAAGTCAGCATAAATCACACGACTTGCAAAAGAGGATTAAACTTTTTCTCTGTTGAACTGATGTTTGACTCTTATTGGAAGTTTTCTAGTTCTAAAAATGAAGGTGGATCTTTTAAAAGGGAAATCTAGATAGAATATGTAGAAAGGATATATTGTGGTTGTATGCAAGTGCATTGGCATACGGTAAAATGTATAAGGCAGCAGAACATATTAACGTAGAAGTGAATGCTACAGGGTAGGGCAAATTTAATTATGAGAAAAATGAAAAGCAATTTTTATTCCCTGTTCGGGGAAAAGGGGTTTCCTAAACAACAGGTTATACTGAGCAGGACCAATATCGCCTTACTGAAGACGCAGTTGCGAGAAACACGTTGACAGTTAAGTAAGTTACAACACAAACTGTTTACATCTCTCGGTAAGCAACAATAACTATCATAAAGTCTAGAATCATGAAGAGATGAGCATATTGGCGTACCAATGAGGACAAGTACCGATATCAAATTAAAAAAAAGGAAAAGGAATTTGAAGACCTACAAAACAATTCATTAGAAAAAGTACGACATTTATTGCTCAATCTCTGAAACTACTAATCTGCCGATACTGAAGAAATTCTTATAAGAGAGAATTTCAATTATGCCATAATTTCCAAAACTGAACGGAAGAAATAATTGTAAGTGCAAAGTCCACCCTATCCTAAATATTTGAAGAAGTCGTTGGTAGATTTTTCATGAAGTAAGCAGAATTTTAAAATCTCAAACAAACCAGTGAACTACAAGCTGACTAAAATAAAAATCGTCCTATATTATCTGCAGAAAAAAGCAATGCGTACTAAAGATTATACCTCGAAAATAAAGAGATTACTTGGAGATCAATATTACAAACCAGTTTGTCAAAATTCTGCAGCATACCTGGATTACCTATATTAAAGTCAACGATTCACCAAGCTTGAAAAATACAAAGCTCATCCGCAGAGCCTAAGTAGTGTGGACTTTTTGACGTCCCCTTTAGATTGTAAAGATTTTACTTCACCATTCAATAAACTAGAAAAATATTTAATAATATATTAATATAATGTAATATACTTTAATAATTTTTACCTCTTAGTACAACTCCAATAAATGATAAAATATTTGGATGTTGAAAAGTACTCATTATCTCCACTTCTCTGAAGAAATCCTCTTCTGCTTCCTTGGTTGCTGACTCTTTAAGTACCTTAATAGCGACAACATCTGGTTTCTGGCCTAATCCTCTGATTAGCTCTCCTGAAATAAAAATAACTTATCACAGTTTTATCAAAGAATTTCATTACTCAGTATAAAATTTTACCAATTTAGTTAAAAATTCCTGTTTTATAATTATTTAATAATTAATTCAAATTCACATTTAAAATATCTTCTATTTCTCATAACAACTAGAATTAACATTTCCTTAAAAGTAATAAACTTTTGTTGCGAGATCGGCCATTTAACCACCTTCCTTAAAATTTAAAATAAGTTATATTATAACTACATAACTTTAATTACTTATTAAAGACTAATCTCTATCTCAAGTGTAATTTATACTTTTATTTAAATATGCTTAAAGACGAAGAGGATACGATGTGATTGGGCAGGAAATTAAATTGTCTAACTGCTTTGTAGGGAAATGATCTCTGGAAAGCGGCTGTAGTGTGTCCCGGAACCTGGTACAAGTCACTATTCACTATAGTGTGAATATTTGTACTATTGGGGCAGCTTTTCAAAAAGATAGGAGGGAATTTTAGTTTCCCTTATCTTATAAATTAAGAAACAAAATGGATTTCAAATCTTTTTAGGAGGTAAAGCCATTTAGATTCAAAGAATGCTTCAGTATCGTGGTGAAAATTCCACATGAAAAATGGATACGCCAGTTTTGTAATTTCTGAAAACTGTTTTTATTATTAAGAGTTAACGATAGCCAATATATAATGTATGTATAATTAAAGTACACCACACAGATCTAAAATATCGATGAAAGGGGGAGGTATGTCAAAAGCAGGCCGTTTCCATAGATATACAGAGTTGTAGCCAACCGTGAATGATCATTGCACCGTTTCCATAGTTACTCACATTCTTTTCATAGACTCAGATTCGTGGGCCAAACTTTAATATATGAAAGAATAAGACTATTACAGAGCTTAATCATGATCTCAGAACTGAGTATATGCTTGTAGATATAAAGTGTTTATAATTTAATAAAAGTTTTTTGCAAGAACTCACCAATATGAGTGACATATCGACGCTTAAGATGTGACACCTCGTATCTACATTTTTTAGGTAAATTGAGATATTTACATTAAAATTTGCAAAAAAATTTGCCGAATCTTTTTGATCATACCTCGTATGTGTATTAAGGAAATACTTCAAACAGTAAAGACAGTAGTGACATCTAACAAATACTTAGCAAACTTAATTTTGTGACAACTCGTATGTGTGTCATTTTAATTTTTGGTGACCGAAGTAGATTGTCGTCGGTAAGTACAACAATTTAAAGATAATTTTAAACATTAGTTAAGCATTATATGGAAAAAGTGTTAAGCAGGGAATTTGTTAGTCCTGTTTTAAAAGAATATGATAGGTTTTTAAGTCAGGTTTAGATATATAGCCTTTATTTTTGCAAGAAAGTAGATACGAGGTATCACTTAAAAAGAAAACAAATGAAATACAGAAGATGCGTGTTGTCACGTTTAGTTTAAACTAATTTTTGATTTTTTTTTTCAGATGATTATAAAGTAATATGAAACTTACATGCAAATACTCAGCCAGAACACGTAAAATGTTTGAAAACTTAAATGCTGAAAAAACTGAACCTGTGGCAAACGAAGTATTAACTAATAAAGAGGTGAATAAAATCAATCAAAATAGTAAAAACTCTGTCATAAATTTAGAAGATTGTAATTGGTATGACGAACTGGGTTGTGAAATAATTGCTTCTTCTAACACCGAATCAGCGAGTAGCTGCTGCGTGATTGCTCCCAGCAACCACTGAGACTTACCGACTCTAACATTAGGGACGATGAAACGAACATAATGCTCTCATTGAAGATATTAGAAAATACTTTATGTTTAGATATACTTACCGATTGTCCAGAAACTTGTAATAATCTATACTCTGAACAAAGTTATCCTGGCTCCCAAAATACCTTACTCTCAGTAGTGGGTAAAACTGATGTCGATCAAAACAACTTAATTTTAATGCCGGATAGAACAGAACTACATCCTGACTTAGTTAATCAGCATTCCCAAAAAAACAACAAGCATAACGAGGTTGCTGATAATCAAGTTTTCCAGTATTCTCCGTCAAGTAGTTCCGAAACTGAACGAGAATCTTCAGATAATGAAATGATAGAAGCTAAGAAAAGGAAGCATTTACCAGTGAAAGAAAATTGGAGTGATTATAAAAACAAAAGCACAGAATTATATGCATAAAATTCTGTGCTTGACACTATTTTAACGAAGCCATTTTTTACTCCAGTCATTAAAGGACGTCCGTCTGTTGCAACGGAACACAGTTTTGACAAATTTAAATTGTACTTTTGCAGAAGGCCATAAACAGCATTGAAAATATCCTTCCCGGTTGTTGTATCATGCAATGGTACTAATTCCAGTAATTCTTTATACACATTGATATCTGTATCAACCGCACGAAGAAAAACAGCGAGTTGCGCCACACCACACAGATCCGTACTTTCGTCACAGGCAATAGAAAATGCAATGAAAAAGTCTGATTTTGTTTTTATCTGATCATTTATATTGGCAGCCAACTCAGTAACTCTTTCACCGACAGTATTCCGGGACAAGGATATATTTTGAAATGCCTTCACGCTCCCGGAACTTACAATTTCCGCGGCCTTTACGAGGCACTCTTTTATAAATTCACCTTCAACAAATGGTTTTGAGTGTTTCACGATCAACTCCGACAGTACGTAGCTCGCTTGAAGGATAGATTCATTTTCTTGCTTTGGACGTGTAAACATAAGCTGCTGATCTTTCAACCGTGATTTTAACTTATTTAACTTTTCGTTTCTGATCACGCCTGTATACTTATCAAACATAGTTTTATGAATATCATAGTGACGTTTTATATTATATAATTTTGGGACACCGAGTGTACTATTACAAATCAAACAAATAATTTTTTCTTTCTTCACAGCAAAAAAACTCTAATTCCCACTTTTCTTGAAAGATTTGATGCTCATCTACAAGTTTCCTCTGACTTCCACTTGGTTTTGAAAGAGACATGTTAAAAACTGTATCCGAAATAAATTATAATAAGTAATGTTAAGTGTTGTAACAATAAGTGCGCAACTCAACTCGAAACTCTATCGCAACTGAACTCACGTCTTATACACGGATTGTGATTTCTCGAGTTCTTTCCAGAATATTCAGATAGCGTCATCTGTGTTTTTGCGCGATAGAATTTCATGGAACAAGCCAGATAACGTTTGTCTTTAGGTTTTAGGTTGAGTATGTGTAGTTCATCCTCCTAAACAGATCGCACTATGTACAATTGTACATTTTATTATACCAATCGTTGTTACAGTGGCGCGCGCTTTCAAAAACGGTTTTCAACTTGTTCGCGGGCCGCATTATCTGGCTGATTTCAAAACTGACTTGGGCCGCAGAAAAATGCTCACTGGGCTGCATGTTTGACATGGCTGCTTTACAGCCTTTATAAATATATTAGTTTTGCTTTCATTTAATTTTAGATTATGTGCTGCTGAGAGTTTAAACATTATATGTTCCTCCTAATAAATAGTGAGGTATCCCGAAAGCTTCCATTTCAAAAATACGTATAGAGCTGCGTACCATCAGCGTATTGACGAGAAAAGCAAACCTTCAAATACTGGCAAAAATCAGCCGTATAGATGCAAAACAACAAAGTTTTGAAAATACAGTCCTGGGGAACACCTTTATTAATCCCCGAGGACTACCCTTTTATGTCAGCCCTGAAGAACACCTTTATTAGTTTTGATAAAAGTGGAATATTCGTCCCCAAGAACTACCGTTTTATGTCTGGCGCCCAAGTAGCTTTGCGTAAAATCAAAAGATATGTCATCAAAACCGAAAAATTTGAATCTTGTTAACTAGTACTACGACTAATGATGTTATACGCTTTGATGAAATCTAGCAATATCAAAGAGGAAGCTTTGCTCTCGTCTTGTGCTTCCAATAAGTCATCCAATACCTTTAATAAAGCTGTTGTGGTGCTATATCCTTTACAGAACCCTGATTGAATATTTCGTAATCTGCTTTTTGTGACTAAAATATTCATTTATTTGTTGGCTTAAAATTATTCCCAAAAATTTTGACAAAGTGCACAATAAGTGGGGTTGGACTGGAAAATTTATAAGTTATGCATTTATTAAATATGGCACAAGAAAAGGACAGACTAAATGAAACCTTATAATATTAAAATCAATACTTCTAGCTGCATTCATTCTGATTTCAGAGATAAACTTAAATACTTTAGCCTCATCAATTTGGTGAATCTTAAATTAGGTCAGTGTTTATTTTCGAATATGTTTTTAACCATGCATGTTATTAGTAAAGAAAGTTACAGTAGGTACAGACTGCACAAAAAGATCAATAAAATTCCCAACTCCAGCCAAATCGGTACAAAAAATATTTGGTTTGGAATTTATATGCAAATATTTAATAGTTCGCAAAAAGTTTTAGGATTTGTTTTGAATTCATGTCTTAAATAAGCATTTATCTCATTTCGGACCGCCATAGCTACAGAGTTTCTTAATCCTTTATATTCATCCCTTGCGGTGATAGTTCTCAACTTTTTATAACGTGTCAAAAATTATTTCTTTAAATTTATTAAAAGCTTTTAATTTTCTGTCAAGAGCAGAAACCCAGGTGAATCTGGAGATTTGATTGGGATATGTAAATCAAAAGAATTTAAAAATTCCGTCTTCACCGAATTCCAGTTGAGAGTGTTGACACTAGTGAGATCAATTAAAAAGTTGTTGTAATTAAATTCGCGGTACGTTCGAACTATAGCAACTTTGGGATTACTCAATGTAAGTTCACATGAAACAAGGCTCTGGTGGGATATATTACTCATATCTATTACGTTTGTACCATTTAATATATCGTTAACTGTTCAAACGATTTAATCTAATAAAGTTTGGGAGATATTATCAAAAATTAATAATAATTTAATTTTCACTTATTTATAACTTTTATTTTATAGATTTTGATAACAGCATTTTTCCTTTTTTTTAGATTAGATCGGTCCAGCCTAATGAGTACCAGCGCAGGATCCCTGAAGGGTGATTGTATTTCACAGTAAGACTGTGGAGAAGTACTATTTGCCGTTCCTTCCGAAATATGCCAAAAATAAAAATTAAAAAAATGCTACTGGGAAAAATATATAAACCTTATTTTGAACAAAAAAATGTTAATTCTAGGAATGAGGATGAAAATTGGTACGTAAATGTAATGTGTACGTAAATTGATACTGTACATATTTTTTATGGTGGGAGTTATGTAAGTGTCCAAAAGTTGTTCATTCACATACAAAGAAGCTCGTATTTTTTCCTGTTTAGTGAGCAAGTTTTCTAAAGATGTTAGCTAGGTCAACACTTTTATTTCGAACACTTTTTATCTTCTGGTCATTTTCTTTACTTATAATATTTCCCGCAGAAATGTTTTTAATGATTTTATTACAACCACATACGAAATGTTAGCGTTACTGACTTTTTAAAATTTTGTAAATGTCACTTTCCTCTTCCATTTCCCTCACTAGTTTCCCCCACTCGTATTTTGCCGGGTAGACTTCTTTGGCTTAAATATTGCTTTGGCTATAAATATGCTTTTCAAAAAAGCAACGAGTTTGTTATATTTTAATATATCAATCATTTGCCTTAATTCTAGCTAGCATTGTCCGTATCATGCTGTAGATAGTCCAAAGAATAGATGGCTTTTCTGGCTTGCCATGTCGCTAAAATATGCCATCAAAACTGTCTCCGACGCGATTTTCTTGCCATTTTTTTCTTCTCACCAATCTTCATACATTTTCAATGTCTTTTCATATCATACCCTATTTTTCTCTGGAAGTAAACTTGCTTCTGCTCTTTCTGCAGAGAACTTTCTTTTTTTGGTTTGTCCAATTCAGATGAAACTTTCAGGGAACGACGCGGACTAAGAGACAACTAATAAAAACTAATTATTTTATTTGATTATTGATTCAATTTCAAAGCAAAAGAACAATGGAAATATATTTTTACTGGTACTTTAAATTTGTTACTACGAAAATCTAAAGCCTAGTCTTCATGCGGATTTTATTTTGCCGAATGGCTCCTATTGGTCCAAGAATGTTTGAATATTTTTGCGGAGTTTTTTAACTTTTTGGTCTTCGAAAAGAACCTAAAAATTTTCAGCACTGTCTTTTGCGAACTAATATGGACAAAATATAATTTTGCGCACTAGTATCACAAGAAATTTACAGGAAAACCTGTTCCAACGTATCCCAGTCGATTTTAATCAACCTTGATTTTAAATGATTGTGGATCACACAAACAAATTTTGCAAAAAAACAAATGTTACATGGGACATGGTAACATTTTGGTACGAATTTAAGATAGAAAAACAGAATGGTGGCCCATTAAAATGTTTGAAATATCAACCTGAAACTATTTACTAAATTAAGTTCAATTTTGTGCAACCATTCAGTGTGACATATAGATAAATTAATAAAATTGTGGTAAAATTCAAGATGGCGAACAAAATGGCAGCCAAATCAACGTAAGAAAATCTTTTAATATTTTACAGAAAAATTAAATATAAGACACAAATTGGTACAAATTCGACATTACGGACAAAATAGCGGTATTAAGAAAATCAATGTCAAAACTAATTATTCAATTTATTTTAAATTATTCCCAAAAATCAAGTGTGGCATAGGTAAAAACTGGTAAAACATCGATACTAATCCAAAATGGTGGAACAAAATGACGCCCAATAAAAATGTATAAAAAAAAGGACTAAATGCAGAACTAAATTGGGTCACACTTCACTATTCCTAATAAAACGAAAAATTCATAATGAGAAAAGTTTCGGGTAAAGGAAATTTACCCATTTTTTTATGTATGTACATCGACTACTCCGTGATGTTTATCCAATTTTGATGAAACTTTCAGGGAATATTAAGGGCATTGCCAGAGTGGTACCGTAGGTATTAAAACAATATAACCCTTGTTGCAGTTTCGCAGACAAGTGACACCTGTTTCATCCCTGTGTAAAATAATTTTTACGTGCCATTTACTAAGTAGAAATGAAATGAAACTAGGGCTGAAGCTCTTAAGTGTTCAGATAAATTAAGGTCAGATATCAGTCTGATACGCAGGAATGAAATGGCAAATTGTCATGACTTAACTGAGATCCATCCAGGGGAAGATGTTAGTGCCGAATCATTCGACTCACTCTTTAACTTAATGAAGGAAAAAAATACAAAATTTGGTACTACTGCCCAAAGCATGAAGAAATTTATACGAGGCTTAATTTAGTTAAAACAAAAAATGCACGGGAGAGTTTGCTAAATACTGCCGGAAGCTGCAGCACGCGGAAATTTAAAAGGAGGTCGGCAGTTCACGTGCAACCAACGTCTATTGCTAGACGAAGACCAGGAATTGTAAGGGGATACAAAAGAGCTCCTTTAGGTCGCCTAGCACAATGTAAACCCTTACAGAAAACGCCAAAAAGGCAGCACAACTTGGCAGAGAATGTCAAAGCAAATCTTCTTACTGCTATTAAACCTGGCTCTGCACACTGAAAGTTAATATTTCTCTTTTGTCTTTAATAATAAATATGTACGTTTTTTTACATGTTTTAATAAAAACTTGTACCTTATAATTTTTCTCTTTTAATTTTTTTAAATATTTTTTAACATCAGGTATTTCAAACTTAATACAATATATACTGTTTAATGCTAATAGTTCATAAAAACATTCTGACTCTCGATCTGGCGTACAATAACATTATGACCCTGAAAACAGAACATCGAATTTGATTGGTCGGTTATTCGTCGTACCGTGGTTAAATCTATGGTCAAAATGTTTTGATGCGTACCGTAGCAAACATTTTTTTAAATTCAGAACTGTTTACGCGATGAGACATTTAACCATTCTATCAGGAAAAAAGTATGTATGCTATCATTGTATAATAAGACATCTTATTATACGATGATGAAACATATGCAATGGACCCAGTGTCTATGTGTAAAATCTGACTTTTGCAATAAAACTCGTATAAATAGAACTAAAAACAGACGAAATAAAAATGTAAAGTATATATGCGATCATTGTATAATAAGACATCTTATTATACAATGATGTTAATTATGCAATGGACCCAGTGTCTTTGTGTTAAATCTGACTTTTGCAATAAAATCGTATAAATAGAACTAAAAAAAGCCTAAATAAAATTTTTTATAAAAAAATAAAACCAACTTCAAAAAATGAACTAAAAAAATTACATTATAAGACATTATACTCGTGATATTCGACATCAAAACACAAATTTAGACCAGGTCGAACTTGACAGTTAGTTGTAGGTTTAAGATGACATTTTTAACAATTGAACAAATAATTTTTCTAAATGTCAGAATTACAAAATGACAGAGACATAAGTGAAATATAACTGGCGAACTAAGAGTTTTAAGTACCATGACAACTAGACCTGGTCTATCTCTTAAAGCATTTTAGTGAATACGGGGGTCAATACCTAAATTTTAGTGCATTTTTTTGAAGTCTGATTTATTTGTATTTATACTTTTTTTTATTTAGTTAGACAAAATGGCTTCGATCAAAATTGCTGTTACCTGTTACGAGTCCAAATATATAATATTTATCCGTCAGGTAAGACAACACGAACATGGGTCATAAAATAGTATATTTC
The DNA here is from genome assembly GCA_030620095.1 of Kuschelorhynchus macadamiae. NCBI lineage: Eukaryota > Metazoa > Arthropoda > Insecta > Coleoptera > Curculionidae > Kuschelorhynchus > Kuschelorhynchus macadamiae. The sequence continues at coordinate 129,544 of JAUTXW010003430.1, forward strand.
CTAACTGGTGAGCAAAGTAGGTCTTTTTTTGCACACTGCAGTTGACCGAACGACGCGGACTAAGAAACGACTAACAAAAACTAATTATTTTATTAGATTATTGTGAACGATATTAGAAGGAAAAGAACAATGTAAAGCATATTTTTACAGGTACTTTGAATTTCTTACTACGAAAGTCTAAAGTCTAGTCCTCATTGCGGAATGCGGATATTATTTTGCGCAATGGCTCCTATTGGTCCAAAAATGTTTGAATATTTTAGGAGGAAATTTTTGCAGAGTTATTTAACTTTTTGGTCTACGAAAAGAACTTAAAAATATTCAGCAAGGTCTTTTGCGAACTATGTATGTTGTAATGTGTACAAGGCGTCCCATTAAAAAAGTGCGATATGTAAAAAACGCAGCTTACGATAATCAATTGCTCTTTTTGAAAACATCATTAAGAAATCGGTATAAACATGTTAAACACTCATCTTTGCTACTTTCTGATACCTTGGTAAGTAACATCAGGAGCATATGGGTTAGCATATAAAGTATTGCCCCTACATACTGTATATGTACTTATAAATGGCGAAAAAAAAATATTATTTTAAAAAAAATTGCATATTTATTAATTAATAAAATATTATAAAAAAGTATTATCTCTTACCGCTTAATACTGTTTTATAAGTATAAAAACTACATTCTATATAGACTGATGTTATAGAAGCTCACTTCCAGCAAGACATTATGTCAGAAGACATCTCTAAATTATCACAAAAAATATCACACAATACACCTTCGATACTTTCACTAGCGCATTCTACCTTTCATTTTTATTTAAAAGGTTATTTATTTTTTTGCCAACAAGACACAGTGCTATTTGTGGCTGAACCTACATTTCGTTTTAAATTTTCAAAGTTATTGATTTTGAAAAACTCAATTTAAAATACTTGCCGCTTTTTCACATGCTTTGTAAAAGCGCCATCACCTTCTAATGTTAATACCGGAATCGGTTTTATCCACAATACTAGTTTGTTAGACATTTTAAAATGCACAACTCGATAATACACTTTTCAAGATAAATAGTTTACATCTAAGTAAATGCAATAAAATATTTGCAACTGCCATACATTTTTTGTAAGGGAATTTAAACATTTTATATGCTTATCTAACAAATGGCATGGAAATATTACATTTGATCCAAAATATGCAACTCTGTGCAAAAGATGTTAAAATTTGCATAAATATGCAAAATATTAGCTTTAGAAATAAGAAACATCAAATCTGTACCTGGTCGCCAAATATTTTTCTCCACCTGCCAATCTATCATTTAATTTAAAATTTCCTTTTGATTATAATATATTTCACTATTCTTAATATTAGATGTAATTAATACTTAATTACATAACTAATGCATTAGAAATGTGGGATCTAAAAAAAAAATTTACCGCTTTCTTGTCGTAATGTAAAATTTATTCACTCGTAAACGCGGACAATTGTTAAAAGGTTCCGAGAGCTTATTTCGTTCTATTTGTAGTAACTAATTGTAATTAGGTTTACTTCTGATTGCTTGTTGTTCTTTACATAATCCCACAAAACAAAAGGATTAAGAATCCACTCTAGCTTTCATAACAATTTAATATAAATTATTACACCCACTTAACGTCCAAAGCATGAATAAACTCATTTATTTTAACAATTTGATAGTCTACTGAATTTTTGACCCACTACGTATCCAGACTAAACCGATTTCAAGCTAATCGGCAAAGACCTTTAGAACTTACTACGCAAAGAGGCCCTTAATGACTTACCCAGATACAGCGGTTCGCTTGACAAAAAAAGGATTAATTGAGAAACCAAATAAAAGCTAACCCTTTAAAGCATCCCTAAAAACCGTTTGAACAAGAAAATCCTGGAACTGGAGCTGCGTAAATTAAAATGTATATATACTATAAATTATTGACACTGGTGAAAAGGATTTAAAGACTAAGAACCTAGAAGAAAGAGTAGAGAGATGAAATAAATACAAGTTTTTTTAATATTTTTTTGTAAATAGCTTTTAGTAGTAACGGATTTAATTATACTTGTATTTAACTCTTTTAAAGGTATTCAAATCTTTTTACTTCCCTGTCCCTCGTAAGAGAAAAGTATTGTAATCGTGAAAAAATCACCCTCCGAGATTTTTGCGACAAACATGTTCTCCCATTTCAGTCAGCCTGTCTTTCTGTCATTCAGTCCGTACCCGGCATAGCTCAAAAACAATTTTTCCGATTGACGTCAAATTTTGTCAAAAATCAAGGGACATAAGGGAATGAAATGGTTACATTTTGGTCGTCACAAAATGCAAAAAAATCATTATTAAGAATGTATTTTTTCCCTTCAAAATTTGGGTAAAAATAAAGTGTAATATAGGGATAAACTGGTAAAATTATTAAGTAAATCCATTGTGGTAGAACGAAATGGCGGCCTTATAAAATGTTAAAAAATTTAGTACCAAAAGACAACTTATCTAACTGAACTGAATTTTGCACAAAAATCAAGCCTTACACTGGTAAATTTTTAGTGAGAAGTTCTTAAGTGGTTATGGCAAAACAAAATGACGGCCTAATAAAATGTTTAAATATTCGGTAAAATTCGGTTCTGGAATCAAATCTTTTTATGAAGAAAAATAATACAGGAGTTTTACAAGTTATTTTTTGTAGACTACATAAATAATGTTATGGATAATAAATATTAATATTAATAATAATAATAATAATAAAAATAATGATAATACTAAATTAAAAACTTAAAAATTGAAATAAAATACAGTTTACAGGATTTGTATAAAGTTATTACCAAATAATTTATTTTCCATGCACTAAATTTTTATTTTCTTAAGATATATAAAACTATTTTATTTCCGAACGTCCTCATATTGGACTTAAGGCTAAAACAGGGCCCTAAAAACAAGTTAACTTGGCCTTTTTATGTATAAAATTTTTTACCATGACACGCCGCGATTCGGAAATAGTTGTTCAACAACAAGTTAGTACATGTATTTACGCAGCGACGTTCAGGATACAACTCTCTTGTTTAGATATATTAAAGGTTCTCGTATTTAGCAGAAACATAATTTTATACAGAAAGTGATTTTAGATAGAACGTTTGTGTTTATATTTCTTACTCTTTCACTTATTAATTATAGACAAAAAATTTATACACACTTGTGTACGTGATATCGCCAAAGAGAAAGTTTTAAACAATATGTTGTTATGGTCGTCTTTTTTGTTATATGTCGAGTAGTTCGTAAAATAAGTGAAATTCGTTCTTTATAAAATTTTTTTTATAAGAATGGATTACTTACGTTTCATGCTTTTAGAATGAACATTTTGATAAATTGGCAATATATGTGACATCACTAATACTTAAGTCACAAGTATTTATTATTTCGGACCTATACCCAAGAAATTTATAAATATTAACAATATAAAAGGAAGGTTAAAAAATTCTTACCAAATCTATATATAAATGTATATATATATATATATATATATATATATATATATATATATATATATATATATATATACAGCTAGATTTTTCACTTCTTATATTTTTTGACAATATTTACTTTCATTGCTGATGGCAAAAAGGTAAAAGTAAAATGGTAGCAAAACTTTTTAAAAAAATACGGACATATTTTTGACGTATGGAAAAGTATGAAAGGGTGCCGTGTCGAGAAATTGTATTATTCAAGCCTAAAAACGTACAAGGAAATCTCTCAGAATAATAAAACCTCAGTATAAAATTCTTTCAGTCACATTTTCAAAAACTAATGCTAAATAAATTCTAATGACATTCAAAAAACAGTAAAAGACCTTAATATAATGTTGTCCACATAATTCTTAAATAAAACACGAAAATTCCGTCTAACTTAGTAATTTTCAAAAACCACTTTTACACTTAACAGATAAAACATCGAGCTTAAATGTCGTGGTATACACGGTCAGCATAAATTTTTCAACTGACACAGCCCCATTTTGACCTAAACCTATAATCCTCCATAAAACCAAAACTAAGATCGATTATCGATCAAACTCCTAACAGAAAGGTATAATTTCACCTAAGCTTTGTTTTGAATCCTAGCGTGACCTTTTTGGATAACTTTGATTTTTCATCTACCTATTTGAACTTTTTGAAAAATTAAGTTTCTATTTTCACTCACTACATCTAATCAAAAAAAAATAAAATATATTAAGTATCACATTCTCTTTCGAACTAAACAGATTCCCGATTTGTATGAAAAAAATTTTGATTTCGTAAGGGACTGAACAGCTGATCGATCGAAACCTCTACAATTTTTAACTTAGCGCTTTCGTTCTGGCATCAAAAGAAAAGGAAATAGAGGCTCTCTTTTATCTAGACTAACGTTTTTTTCAAATTTCCAACAGAAAACCTAATTTTGGTCACTTTTCGTTTCTCACTGACGCACGTACACGACAAAATAAAAGCTTTAAGGCTACGGCGACGATGCCCACATAAACTATATGTAAAACACGATTAAATAATTCTCCTATCCGTGGATTAAATAGACCTGGTTATTTTTAACAGAATTTAGAAAATCAAATGTATAGAAAAAATCCACAAAACAAATTAGTTACGAAGAAATAAAAACTGATTCTCCGGGAGCTCAAATTTTTGGTGCTGTTTCTACATGTCTGGGAACAAGGTTGACCAAATTCAGAGAGCCCCGAAAATCCGAATTTGCTCTGACTGGTCCACATCACACCTTTACCCGGAACTTCCCTCTTTATGAATCATTTCTTTTATCAATAGTGAATGTATGATTCAATTTAGTTCAGTACATACCCATTTAGTAACACTTATACACTGTCATTTCAAACATTTATATTGAGCGCCCGCCATTTTATTCCATCATGTCGGATTCCTACCAATATTTTGCCAGTTTCTACCTCTGCCATATTTATTTTTTGGGCATAATTTAAAATACAATTAATGCTGCAAACTGACAGACAGACACACCGACGGAATTGACAAAACATATTTTTTGGCATCTAGGAATGCTAAAAATATTTAAGACCTAAGAAGGTGATTTTTTCACGATTACATAAGTTTTATTTTGCCGCCATTTTGTTCCGCTATCATAAATTAGTACCAAAGTTTTTTTAGTGCATTTCTATATCACAGTTAGTTGAAGTGACTTTTCACGATTACAATACAGCCCTTTTACATATATCATATATAATATATATATATATATATATATATATATATATATATATATATATATATATGTATATATATATATATATATATATATATATATATATATATATATATATATATATATATATATATATATAATATATATATATATATATATATATATATATATATATATATATATATATATATATATATATATATATATATATATATATATATATATATATATATATATATATATATATATATATATATATATAAATACAGTGAAACCTCTCAATAACGGACAGTAGCCATGCCACAGAAACTGTCCTTTGTATAGAGGTGTCCATTGTGGGGAGTGAACAAATTAAATACCAATGTAGTTTTATTAAAAAAAATATTTTATTTTTAAGTAAAAAAATAATATGTTTAGTACAAATTATTAATACAATTGGTTCCTACGTATACACCAAAATCTTTTACATACATATACGCTTACAATAAAAATGTACTACCTAATATACAATATTATACTACCTACATACAGTTTGATACAGTTCTACTTTCTAGAAAGTTTCTATTTAAAAAAAAATTCAAATGTTGTTTGTCTTAAACAAGTTAATTTATTTTGAATAATCTGAGATTCCATTTTAGACGCAACTTCTGAGATTTTTTCCTTAAAACAGAATCTCCAGATAACATACAAAAGTTTTCAATATCCCTTAAAATTTTATATGATTCCTTAATGTTCTTAATATTGGAAGAAATAATTTCCTCATCATCACTGTCAGATGAAATCTGACCATTCTCACTATTTTGAAATTCCAAATCAAGGCGCTTACAACATTTATGGATTTCTCCAATTGTTCGGTAGATTCAGAATACTCCATGGATGACAAAAGTCGCTTGAATAAAAACTTTCTGTAGTGGTTTTTAAAATTTTGAATCACGCTCTGGTCCAATGGCTGGCAATGTGATGTCGTATTTGGCGGTAAAAAAAATATTTGAACATTTTTTAACTCCAGTTTTGGGTGAGATGCAGCATTATCCAAAAATAAAAGTACATTTCGGTTTTGCCTTTGCATTTTTCGGTCAAACTTCATCAACCAATCCGACATTATATCTCTTGTCATTCATGCTTTCTTGTTATAGTACTATTCAAAGAAGTTTTCCACGCTTGATGCTTTAAAACAACGGGGATTTTTTACTTTTTCCAATCACCAGTGCATTTTATTTTTCTCCATTTATAGCGGAGAAAAGTAAAATAGTGAGTCTCTCCTTAGACGCTTTCCCGCCAGCACATGTTTCGCCTTTTAAAGAAAACGTTTTATTTCGCAAGGCGCAGAAAAAGAGTCCCGTTTCATCGGCGTTATAAATGTCTCTCGGTGCACAGTTTTTGATAATTGCACATAATTTCGTCCGCCAATCAGTTACCACAATCGAGTCTACAGCCGCTGCTTCGCCACAGATGGATTTGAAAGAGATATTATCACGTTGACAGAACACCCATTTGATCCTTTAAAACCATCAACTTCTAGATTCTTCGCAATTTCTTGTGCTTTTTCCTTTATTATTGTACCCGATATTGGAATGTTTTGGAGCGTACTTTGCAAAACCAGTCGTAGACAATTTGGTCTATGGCAGCACCCTCAGTTTTCGCAAATTTCTTTTTCTCTTTCATGTTCCCGGTCTCTTTCACTAATTTGAGATTTTCCTACACAGAATTTTTCGGCTAATACTCTAACACTATGTAAAGTTTGTTTTTTTCCGCATACTGGATTATTTCAACTTTTTCTTGAAGACTCAAAGACTATTGATCGCACCAGAGTAGCATCAAAACTAAGATATTCTATTGATGAAGACTACATTTTATAAAAATAAGGTGATGTATTTATTAGGCAAGTCATGGCAGTTTACCTACAAGCTAGACAGCATAAGCCAGCCTAGTGTTAAACTAGTGCTAATAACAATAGGTAGGCGCCGCGCCGCTTATTGATATAGATCTAAATATTGCCTATAATGTGCAATAAAAATACCGGCATTAAATGTGGGTTTTTAAAAAATTATCTGAACATCTGTCCCTACTGAGGAGGTAAATTTTAGTGTTTTTATTAAAAATATGCCAAATTTTACTGTCTGTGTCCGTTGTCAAGAAAGTTTAATACACAGGAATACGTATATACAGAGGTGTCCATTGTTCGGAGGTATCCGTTAAGGGAGGTTTCACTATATATATATATATATATATATATATATATATATATATATTTTTTTTTATTTCAATTTTCTTGATTTAAGGTCAGTTTAAAACATTTACACATATAGTTTAAATCATATATTTGCCCATAAACATGATGTAGTTAGATAACGTTTCGACCGCACTTCGGTCTTTTTCAAATCTAAAAATGGAGAAGGGCGTAGAATTTTAATTTAGTATTTTTACATTTAATATTTTATTCTGTTAGTATTACCTTAGAACGTAAACTATTAAGGAAAGTACATTTATTTTTAATTTTATAAAAATGGAATATTTTCCTTCTTACCTCTATACGTAGGATTATTCAAAACGGCACAAGATGTCACATTTCCACATATATACATACACATCGATACAATTAAAACACACATATTATGTTAAAACATTAAGACATCACAGTGGTTATTCCAGTATTGAAATATAAAATTTACTCAGGTTGTTGACGTCCTTCTTATCGTTGATGGCATTTTTACTTTTTTGTATTTTGACCATCTCAAAAAATTCTCTTTTTTTAGTTTGCGGTTCGGATTTTAAGATTTTGGTGTTACTATAATCAAAGGTATGTATGTTTAAATGAAGAAAATTGAAATAAAAATATATACTCAAACTGGTCAAAGAAAAATTAAACCAATATAATATATATATATATATATATATATATATATATATATATATATATATATATATATATATATATATATATATATATATATATATATATATATATATATATATATATATATATATATATACTTACAACACAATCGAAGATTCATTGGGAAGAGACGCCGTAATTAATTTAAAAATGTATGGAAACTTATCAAGAAAGCTGTCCAATCAAAAAAATAGAAGAATTTTTCTACTACGGTGTAAATCAGAACAAATAACACCAACCTTTTTAAACTTTAAAACAGCACACATCAAATTCAAAAATGTAAACTTAGAACGTAAATTTACAAAATATATTTTACCAAAATTTCACTTAAATGTGATCAACTTACTAATAACTGAAACTACCCTTCATATTAGGGAACTCAATCGAGAATTAGACAGACTTAAAGATCAATTAATAGGATGTTTGCCGGAAAATACATTTAATAAATTCATACATCAAACATCGACCAATATTGAAAAACATTTTCAAAATATAAAAGAAAAAAATAAAAATAAAATTATTAACCTAATCACAAAACAAAGGCCCTCAGCTCAAATCACAACAACAACTTGGATTGAAAATTTGACAGATAAACATATTCCGGATTTTGCAACAGATGTACTCAGCTTAGGTCCCAACTTTGCGGTAGAAATAAATAAGGAAAAACAATTACCAACAGAAAACATAATTTGTAATATAGAAACAGGTATATACAATTTAAAAATGGAAGAAAAAGATCAAATCAGGGCAAAAACTTGCAATATAATTACTAATTTTAAAAACAAACTTAAAGCTCATAAAAACAACAATAATAATTTTTCTTCAAAAATAACGAAAACTAATAAATTCTTAAAAGAAAACCCTGAAATTAAAATACTTAGAGCCGATAAATCTAACAAAACCGTAATAATGCAAGCAACAGAGTATTCCAAAAAAATGAATTCCTTATTGAATGATACAAAAACATACAAAAAAATTAAATTGGACCCCACAAACCAATACCAAAAAAAAAATAACGAACTAATTGATTTTTGGGAAAAAAACAATTTATCTCTCCAAATACTGCTAAAAACCTCAAAATTCGAAACGCCGTGCCACCAAAAATATACGGATTACCAAAACTTCATAAAAAAGATATCCCATTGCGTCCAATAGTTTCTTGCATACAATACCCATACACCCCTCTATCAAATTACTTAAAAGGTATCCTCAGTAATATTATATACAAAAACAACTATTATATAAAAGATTCATTTCAATTTAAACAAAAAATAAAAAATATAAAAATTCCAAAAAACTACCTGCTAATCTCGTTAGACGTGATATCCTTATATACAAATGTACCCATACCACTTGCAATAAAAGTAATAAAAGAAAAGTGGTCAGAAATTAAAAATTATACAGATATACCACAAGAGGAATTTATCAAAGCAGTTGAATTAACCCTTAACTCCACATATTTTTTATATGAAGATCAGTTATATCAACAAACAGAGGGATGCGCAATGGGTGCCTCCATATCAAGCGTTGTAGCACAAATAGTCATGGAAGACCTGGAAACAGAAGTTTTAAAAAATCTAAACTTTGACGTACCATTTTTTTACCGTTATGTTGATGACTGCATTACTACAATACCAGAAAATCAAGTAAATAATGTCTTAACTACATTTAACGAATTTCATAAAAGCTTACAATTTACAATTGAAGTCGAAAAAAATAACAGAATTAACTTTTTAGACTTAACAATACACCATATAGGCGAAAATATGAAAACTGAATGGTATACAAAATCTACTTGGTCTTCTAGATACTTAAACTATAAATCGAACCACCATTGTAGGTTTAGCAGATCGCGCCATCATGCTCTCAGATCCTAAATACCGGAAGCAAGCCTTAGAAAAAGCCAGAAATGCTCTAAAAATAAATAATTATCCCGAACATCTTATAAATAAAACCATTAAAAGTAGAATCCACAAATTTTATAACTCGAACGACATAAAAAATAATCAGACTCCAAACACAAAAAAAATTATATCTTTAGCCTTTATAAACGGCTTATCCCAACCACTTCAAAAATTATTTAAACAATATAATATTCAAACTTATCACAAGGCTTCCAATCTACTATCAAATAATTTTTCCAGATTAAAATCCAAAATCCCAAAAAACAAAAAAAGTAATGTTATTTATGAAATACCCTGCAAAGATTGCAACAGTGTGTACATAGGTCAAACTAGCCAATACTTGAAAAACCGACTGAAGGGTCACAAGTATGACAAAAAAAAACGCGACGGCTCTAACAAATCATGAAAATTCAAAAAAACATACCTTTGATTATAGTAACACCAAAATCTTAAAATCCGAACCGCAAACTAAAAAAAGAGAATTTTTTGAGATGGTCAAAATACAAAAAAGTAAAAATGCCATCAACGATAAGAAGGACGTCAACAACCTGAGTAAATTTTATATTTCAATACTGGAATAACCACTGTGATGTCTTAACGTTTTAACATAATATGTGTGTTTTAATTGTATCGATGTGTATGTATATATGTGGAAATGTGACATCTTGTGCCGTTTTGAATAATCCTACGTATTGAGGTAAGAAGGAAAATTTTCTCTTTCCATTTTAATAAAATTAAAAATAAATGTACTTTCCTTAATAGTTTACGTTGTAAGGTAATACTAACAGAATAAAATATTAAATGTAAAAATACTAAATTAAAATTCTACGCCCTTCTCCATTTTTAGATTTGAAAAAGACCGAAGTGCGGTCGAAACGTTATCTAACTACATCATGTTTATGGGCAAATATATGATTTAAAGTATATGTGTAAAGTTTTTAAATTGACCTTAAATCGAGAAAATTGAAATAAAAATATATACTCAAACTGGTCAAAGAAAAATTAAACCAATAAAATATATATATATATATATATATATATATATATATATATATATATATATATATATATATATATATATATATATATATATATATATATATATATATATATATATATATATGTGTGTGTGTTTGTGCCATTACTGGATGTTAGCATTAGAAAATAACTATGATAACTGATGAAGGTCCCATTCAGACCGAAACGTTTTATCCTTTTATCAATAAAATGACTGGCTATTAAAGCAAACTTTGATTTTGGAACCTTATTCCCAAGAAAACATATTTGAAGTATGTATATATATATATATATATATATATATATATATATATATATATATATATATATATATATATATATATATATATATATATGTATAAATATATATATATATATATATATATATATATATATATATATATATATATATATATATATATATATATATATATATATATATATATATTTTTTACTTCCCTCGTAAAAGGGAAGTATTGTCATCGCGAAAAAATCCGAGATTTTTTCAGATCGCCACGTTTCCGGGTCCCTAGATGACGAAAAACAAGTTTTCTCAATTCTGTCTGTCTGTCTGTCTGTTCGCGGCGTAGCTAGAAATCTACTTACCCGATTGACTTGAAATTTTGGTCAAAAACTAAGGGTCATATGGAGATCACCTGGTAACATTTTGGTAAAAATCCAATATGGCGAAACAAAATGGCGGTTTAGTGAAATGTTAAAAAAATTTAAAAAATCGGCCTGAAAAACTGGTTAATGGTTTAATTCCAAATTGGATGCTATAACTAATTGTGGTATAGGGATCAACTAGTAAAACTGTGCTACTAATTCAAGGTGGCGGAACAAAATGGCGTCCAAATAAAATGTCTGTCTGCCTGTCATTTCGCGGCATGTCCTATGCCTAACCTAATCTAACCCGATTGACTTCAAATTTTGATAAAAAACTAAGAGTCATATGGGGATGATCTGGAAATATTTTGTCGAGTATGGCAAAAACCAAAATGGCGGCTTAGTGAAATGTTAAGAAAAAATATTATGAGACAGCTACTTGTTGAATTTATTTCAAATTTTGCATAAAGATCAAATTTTATGTTGGAATCAACTGGTAAAATTTTGGTACGAATCCAAGATGGCGTCACAAAAGAAAAAACAAGAAACTACTTAATGATTTCAAATTGTGTGCCATAACTAATTCTAGTATAGGGCTCAACTAGTAAAACTAGTTACTAGTTCAAGATGGCGGAATAAAATTAAGGCCAAATAAAAATTTTATAATCGTAAAAAATACACCCTCTAGATTTTACATATATTCACGTTTTAGCGTCCCTAGATGCCAAAATACATGTTTTATCAATTCCGTCGGTCCGTCTGTGGGTCTGTCTGACATTTCGCGAAATAGTTTAAATAAATATAGTAATCACCCGATTGACTTTAAATTTTGACCAAAAATTAAGGGTCATATGAGGATGACGTGATAATATTTTGGTAAAAATTCAATATTACTAAACAAGGTTAAAGATCCAGTAAAAAAAGAGTTTTTTTTTTAATTGTCGACGTTTCGGAACTTAATTTGTGCATCCTCAGGACACATAGATCATATGACATTCTACGTGGACATGATAACAACAAAATAAGCGCTCTGGTCCTTTTAGACTTCACCAAAGCTTTCGATATGCTCAACCATAAAGTACTTGTTTCTTTTATTAACTATGTCGGCTTTGGACACGGTGCTCGAAAATTTGTCTCGTCGTATTTATGCGGAAGGTCACAACAAGTGGTTTTGAATGCTACATTTTCTGAAAGGTAAGTGGTAACGTCTGGTGTTCCACGGGGAAGTATATTTGGTCCTTTGTTCTATACTTTATATGCCTCACAATTTCAGAAAAATATCGAACACTGTCATTATCATCTTTATGCTGATGACACCCAAATTTACTTGTCTTTCGATTCAGTTCATAGTAATGTGGTGAATCGCCACATAAATAGTGATCTTAATGCCTATTTAAAACCGCAACCGATCACATGGTAAAAATTAACCCTAGTAAATCCACCGTAATTCTATTCGGCAACCAAACACATTGCAATTTGGCCAAAGACACCCTAGATATTCAAATGGACAATGCTTTTATTCCTTTTGTTGACGCCTGCAAAAGTCTGGGACTACAGCTTGACTGCAACTTGCGTTTTAAGCAGTATGTAACTAATAAGCTGAAGGTAGCCTATTCAACACTAAAATTACTTTTTTCGCATCGCCACCACCTTACACTAGAGACAAAAAAAACTCCTTTGTGATTATCTGGTGTTATCAGTCTTCAATCACTGTGACTGCGTTTTATTTACGGAATATCTGGAAGAAACCATATTTCACATAAGTTAAAAGATGCAGGTTGGTTGAGTATGCATAATAGGCGAAAACTGCATATGGCTATGTTATCATATAAAACAAGGAAATATAAAAAATCTCAGTATCTTTATAACAAGCTCAAATTTCGTAGTGACGTTCACGATCATATTGTTACAATTCCGCAAAATCGCAAGGAGCTGTTTAAGAGGTCGATTTCTTATAATTTGTGTACTACCATAAACTCGATGCATTTTCTGAATACAGATCTGTCCTGCCTTTCTATTAAACATATTATAAAGAAAAAATTATTCATGAATCAGTAAATTTTCTTGGCTATTACCTATTTTTCTTGTGTTTAAAAAAAAACTACCGATGTTCTTTGAAACCTTTTGTTCCAAAGTTCTCAAATATAACCTATCATTTCCACCCCCCTGCTCTTCACTTCCTCTACTTTCTTAATTCTTCTCCTTTTGTGTCTTTTCTACATTCCTTTTCTTTTCTTTCTTTTATGACTTCAAACTACATATTAAATATATGTCGTAATCAGTAAATTTAGTAACTTAACTGAAAACACGTCATATACCTATTTGATTTTCTATGCATAAGTTTTTAACGGGCTTTATCAGTACCCGGACTTGTCTGGGTGGCTGCAATAATTTTATGGCCCTTTGTCTAACCGTCTAGCATAAAAACTAGAATATAATAAATTATTTGTGTAATATTGTACGGTTGAACAATAAATGTATTATTATTATTATTATTATTATTATTATTATTATATATTCTGCAGGAAACCTATATTATGAGTCTTTACCTACTCCGTTGGTCCGCAGATATTTCCTAGATATTAAGTTTCTAAATAGTATACGTCAACAAACATCTTGTTATTATGTGACAGTTGTGTATTATTTGGGGTTAGGGTCTAGTAAAAAAACAAAAGTCTATTTTTAATTAATCGACGTTTCGCAACTCTATTTTTGCATCCTCAGGACAAATATATAGTTTCTGTATCCAGCATGAATCCCATATAATCAGTCTTTACCTACTCCATTGGTTCGCAGATTAGTTGGGGTTAAGGTCCAGTAAAGAAACAAAAGACGTTTCGCAACTTTATTGTTGCCTCCTCAGACGTTGGTATGTTATAGTAGTGTTGGGGTTAGGACCCAGTAGAAAAAAACAACTCTTTTTTTAAATTGTTGACGTTTCGCAACTTTATTGTTGCATTCTCAGGACACATATATAGATTTTATATACCGCATGAAAGCCATATTATAAGTCTTTTGTTGGTTCGCAGATATTTCATACATATTAAGTTTCTAAATGGTTTTCGCTAACGAACTTCTTGTTGTTATAGTGGTGTATTACTTAGGGTTAGGAAATATCTGCAGGCCAACGGAGTAGGTAAAGACTGATAATATGGGTTTCATGTAAGATATATAATCTGTGTCTTAACGATGCAACAATAAAGTTCCGAAACGTCGACATTTTAAGCATTGGCTTTTGTTTTTTTCCGGATCTTAACCCCAAATAATACACTACTTTAACATAACAACAAGAGGATCATTAACGAAAACCAGCTAGAGACTTAATATTTGGGAAGTATCTGCGGACCAGGGGAGTAGGTAAAGACTGATAATATGGGTTTCAATTTAGGATGGCAAATAACATTTTTAAAAATCAATGTAAAAAAATCTTGTTCAATTGATTTTGCAGAAAAATTAGATGTGAAAATGGCATAAACTGGTACGAATTCAATATGACATAGCAAAATGGCGGTATGTGTCAATGTACTCATTAAATCAGGTGTTCCAAAGGTAGAAAGAAAATGGTAAAATATTGGTAGGAATCCAACATGACGGAAGAAATAAAAATGAAAAGCCAGTATATATAACACAGATATAGTGTGACTATGTACCGTATATATATATATATATATATATATATATATATATATATATATATATATATATACACATTTTCTTGTGTTTTAAAAAAAACTACCGATGTTCTTTGAAACCTTTTGTTCCAAAGTTCTCAAATAAATATATATATATATATATATATATATATATATATATATATATATATATATGTGTACATATTTATATATATATATATATATATATATATATATATATATATATCTACATATTATATATATATATATATATATATATATATATATATATATATATATATATATATATATATATAAGCAATAAAAAGTTTTGGTAAAAGACATAACTGTTACCTTCTAGTTCAAATTTGCTAAAAGATAAGCTTTTATCACTAAACTTATTTAATCACTTTTACGAGATAAACTGCGGTACGGGAAGCGCATTTTGTTTTCTATTTTAGTCTATAGTATAACTTGGCGTTAAGCGTAATGCGAGAGGATGTTTTAATTATGAAGTGTGATTATATTAGTGTTTGTAACCACATTGTGTCATATGTTTGCATATTTGAATAAATCATATCAGTAAGTATAACTAAATTTTATTTTTCCTAGAAGTATATTAAGAGTGAATCATGAATTCAAATCCGCCCGTAAAACTAGTATTTATTTCTCGGTAGATGTGAGTCGACTTCAAGATATTTTTGCAATGCTAAATAGATTTTTTTGCTCATAATTTGTTAATCCCGTCACATATTACACCTTAGTTGATCGAAGAATGGTGTATTAAAATTTTACCTACATAGTCTTGTCAGAGTATCTGCATTTTGAACCTTCATTTATACAATATGTATCAAAATTTAAAGTATTTATTAGGTTTGCTATTTAATATTTTTTTATTTACGAATTTCACGAAAATTGGGAAGTAAAAGGCTTTTTAGATGTCTAAATAAGACAACGGTATACAACTTCATCAAAATTTAATCTTACCACTCAGTCAACACTCAGAGTCATTGTCAAGCACTTCCCTTTTTTATTATTTTGGTTTTCTAAACGAATCACTACCACAGTTTTACTAGTTCATCTCTATACCACAATTAGTTATGGCACACAATTTGAAATCAGTCCATTGCGTATAGTTTTTAAATGTTTTATTAAGTCGCCATTTTGTTCTGTAATAATTTTTTATAACATTCCATTAGGCCTTCATTTTTTTTGCCATATTAGATTTTACTAAAATATTACCAGGTCATCCCCATATGACCCTTAATTTTTTAACAAAGTTAATCGGGTAAGTAGTTTTTTAAGTATGCCGCGAAGAGTCAGACCGACAGACAGACAGAGAGACAGATTGACAGACCAACAGAATTGAGAAAACATGTTTTCGACACCAAAGGACCCTGAAACGTAAAGATTTTATTACGTTTTTACATGCAGATTGTCCGCTTTGATAGTTAGATCTTATTTATCGGATTTCAAGGGCGATAGAGGAAATAGCTCCAAGACAAATAAAAATTGTTTTAGAAGAATTTCAAAACAGAATTCGTATGTAAAACATGTAACAACAACTGGAAATTAAAAAAAAGTACCATGGAATTTGTTATTTTAAATGGAAAACCCTGTATAATATTGTTTCATTAAATGGATCTCTTCTTGCTGATTATAAATGCACCTAGTCCGATAAAACTGACCAACACTATACCATAAGAGGCAATGTGCTCGAACGAAATACAACGCTGTTAGTTGTTCATTTTTTTAGAAAATCCTGGTGGTTCAGATGAAACCCTAAAACTTTTATTCCACGTTTTGCGTAGTATTTTATGGTTTCTTCGTTACCTTTGGGTAGTGCTATCTATCTTGGCATTCCTCGCTTTTAAATACATGTTAAATATATCTATAGGTATTGACAATAATAGTAGAATTCGAACAAATATTTAACTAGGACCATCAAGTAATTTTTCATATGTTAAATAGTGAATACCTAAAACTATGATGCTTATTTTATTTCCATCAAAGACAGATTATACTTCGGATAGACTGTATATCAAATACACAACAAATTCACCACTTTGAATCGTCCGTGGGGCCGTTTAGTCGTGGAGTTGCAGACTGTGCGAGATAGGTTTATTTGTTCAGAAATATTTATATGCGTGATTCATTCCGGAAGTACGAGACTGCAACATACTGGCCGTGAAATTGGGTCGAGCTAAGCACAAATCTCTAGAATATAGGTAAACATTGTAAAAGTCAATATCCATTTAGAGGTGTTTTATTTTTGCCAAAATTTTGCGGTGACCAATCAACGTCTGTCGCTGTACGTTGCCGAAGGTCGGAGATCGAACATTAATTATTTTATTTATTTTCGCATGTGAAGCAACAACTGTGGCAACATGTAATATTAAGTTGATGCTCTGTGAGACATTTCACTTTTTTATAGACTTTATCAGTTTTTAAATATTAAGTTAATGCTATATAATAACACAATGATTTTCAAATACTACAACTACTATTGCAATAAAAATAAATATGTAATTAAATCATAATAAAATTAATCATAAACAAATATTTACAAAGATTTATTGCATGTCTTCTTATATTTTAACAAAATATTTATTTACATTTTATTTAATAACTAGTTATTATTCTTTATGATACTTTTATTTATACATTGGTCTTCAGATTCAAAATATGTAAAATATAAACGGACCTGGCTTATTAGATATTTGTATTAATATTTTTTTGAGTCACTTTATATAACATAAAAAATATACCTTTATCAGGAATACGTAAACTTGATTGTTGATGGGATACGTGAGGTAGGCAAGTGAGTCAAAATATAATTGTCATATTTTGATTTGCACCCAAATAAATGAATTTGAAAATCAGAAATAGGGACTAAAGAAAACATATTTTTGTAATATTTTCATTTGTACAGAGATTTTAGTCAGAGGAGTGCACAAAAAATTCTCAAGCTTTATTAGGGGATATGACTAATTGCATCAGTAATATATCAAATATTAAAATAAACATAATTTCCCCTGAGTGCCTTAAGATTATATAAAAAAAGCACTTTTGTACTAAGGATGAATTATCTAAATACTTTTAACGAGAACTTAAGTTTTTCTAACATACTAATATTGACGTATTTATAAAGATGTATATTTTACGAGGATTAATAACGATATAATTATTATATTATTTAGGGTTTGTTTAGTTAAACAGAGTTGCTAAATTATAAAAAGGCGTTCCTTTTAAAGCATTTTTTTTATACAAAGCTAAGTCAATGAGAAGTGTAGGGCAGTTTTTGTTGACAGAAGAAAGAGATCGAGGATCCTTAATGAAGGATCAATAGAGATTGATTTTTAAAAAATGGTATGTAGTTGAATATTGCTATAAAAAAATACCAGCTGTCTTTTGCATTAGATGGGCGGCGCGCGCGGCGAGTTTCCAGTGAAAGTATAAGAATATGGGGCGCATTCACCACAACGTCAGGAAATGTTATTGAAGAAAAAGATATTGGTTTTTTTCCGAAAAAATACGAAATAAACAATACAAAAAATACGAACTTGCTGAAAAATCTGGCTTAGTTTTTTAAATATATAGATTATTAAAAATTCCTCGTCGTAACATACATTTATTAAGGTGCATTCGAAAATTATTACCTATTAAGATTAGATTTTTCCATTTAAATTAATATACTTGTCTTCGGGGAAACCCCCTAAGCATGGATGAACAGTTTATTTTACATAAAGTTTCTTATAGAAATTAATTAAGCATGTTTTCATTCCTAACAGAAAAAAAATGACAGTATCAGAATTGTGGTAAATGACGGCGGGAGGGAAATTGGAGGGAATTCGCTAATAAACCGTGCCGTCAACGTTAGCACCGCCACTGTTGCCCACTCGAAAATTTTTTATTTAGGTTTATAGGCCAGGCATATAGTACAATTATCATTTATGACATAAGAAAAATGACTGTGGAAGTTGTTTAAGGGCAATTAAATAATGTTATTTACAAAAATCTGTCCAAAAAATAATGAGGAATAATATTAACAATTGCCTAAGTGACGAAAATTGATTTTTTTTCTTCTATATTAAGTCCATACAGTTTCTACTTCCCTCGTAAAAGGAAAAATCAATCTCCGAGATTTTTTTAGAACTTCACGTTTCAGGTTCCCTAGATGACGAAAAAATTTTTTTATCAATTCCGTCGGTCTGTCTGTCTGTCTGTTCGCGGCGTAGCTAAAAAACTATTTACCCGATTGACTTGAAACTTTGGTCAAAAATTAAGGGTCATATGGGTATGACCTGGTAAGATTTTGGCAAAAATCCAATACGGCGAAACAAAATGGCGGCTTAGTGAAATGTTAAAAAACTTATTATAACAAAACTACTGATCCAATTTATCTAAAATTTTGCAAAAACATAAAGTATTAGGTTGGACTCAACTAGTAACATTTTGGTATGAATTCACGATGGCGGAACAAAATGGCGGCTTAATAAAATATTTCAAAATTCAGCCTGAAAAAATTGCTTAACGGTTTGATTTCAAATTGTGTGCCATAACTAATTGTTGTATAGAGATCAACTAGTAAAATGGTGGTACTAATTCAAGATGGCAAAATGAACGTTTTAGCGTTCCAAGATGCCTAAAAATATGTTTCATCAATTCCGTCGGCCCGTCTAGGCGTCTGTCGGTCTGTCTGTCAGTTCGCGGAATAGCTTAAATCGAGTATGGCAAAAACAAAATGGCGGTGAAATGTTAAAAAAATATTGTGAAAAAAGCTACTTGTCGAATTTATTTCAAATTTTGCATAAACATTTAGTATTATGTTGGAATCAACTGGTAAAATTTTGGCACGAATCCAAGATGGCGAAACAAAACAAATAAAAAAAAACTACTTAATGATTTCAAATTGTATGCTATAACTAATATGGTATAGGGCTGAACTAGTAAATCTGTATTACCAATTCAAGATGGCAGAACAAAATTGCGGCCAAATAAAATGTTTGTAATCGTGAAAAAATCACCCTCTCAGTTTTTACATATCTTCACGTTTTAGCGTCCCTAGGTGCCAAAAAACATGTTTTATCAATTCCGTCAGTCCGTCTGTCCGTCGGTCTGTCAGTTCGCGACATAGCTTAAATACTAGTTACCCGATTGATTTCAAATTTTGACCAAAAATTAAGGGTCATATAGGGATGACCTGGTAATATTTTGGTAATCCAATATAGCTGAACAATGTTAAAAAAAATTTATTAGTGTGGTGTATTATTTCAGGTTAGATCCAGTAAAAAAACAAGTCTTTTTTTAAATTGTCGACATTTCGCAAATTTATTATTGCATTCTCAGGACCCATATATAGATTTTATATCCTGCATGAAACTCATATTATCAGTCTTTACCTACTCCGTTGGTTCGCAGATATTTCCCAGATATTGAGTTTCTAAATTTTTCGTTACCGATCTTCTTGTTGTTAGAGTGGTGTATTATTTGGGGTTAGGAAATATCTGCAGACCAACAGAGTAGGTAAAGACCGATATTATGGGTTTCATGTATGATACAAAATCTATGTGTTCTGAGCATGCATTAATAAAATTGCGAAACCTCGACATTTTGAAAAAGTTTTTTACTGGATCCTAACCCCAAACAATACACCATTTTAACATAACAACAAGAGGATCGTTAACGAAAACCAGTTAGAAACTTAATATCTGGGAAGTATCTGCAGACCAACGGAGTAGGTAAAACCTAAAAATATGGGTTTCAATTTAAGATTGCAAAACAAAATTGCTGCCCAATAAAATTTTCAAAAAATCAACGTAAAAAAATCTCGGTCAATTGATTTTGCAGAAAAATTAGATGTGAAAATTGGATAAACTGGTACGAATTCAACAACACTACTTATTGAATTTATTTTATTATGCGCAACAGTCAAATGTGGCATAGTTAGAAAGAAAATATTCAAATATTGGTAGGAATCCAATATAATGGAACAAATAAAAATGAAAACACATTATATGTAACACATATATACTGTGACGATATACTGAACTAAATTGGGTCACACTTCACTATTCCTAACAAGTGGGAAAAAATCATATCGAGGAAAGTTCCGGGTAAAGAAATTTACTGACTTTTTTTCTAAAAGTTGTAAATATTTCAATACTGCGGTGAAAAATACGTTGATTAATTCCCGAGAAAATGACGAAAATTGCTTAAAAATGAGCTTTTTTTGCAAATGTCAATAACTTTGAACTTCAGGTTTATACCCCCGTATAAAGCAAAATATAAAATAGTAATCTCATGTTTGACAGGAATCATTTCTTATTTAATATTAAAATTATGCATGTTTGTATACAAAACTCGGCATGGGATAACTCTTAGAACTTTACAAAATTTCGACTTAAGAGAAATGTATTCTACTTTTCGATAAATATCCATGTTTATTACCCCTCAAAGTAGATATTTGCAACTTTCTGGATCCATGTCGGACTGAAAAGTCTGTCCTGTCAGAAAAAAATACTTATTCTGACATTAGCCAAAACAGTACCTTTTTTCTAAATTCGATTCACGCAATTTCTGGACTTCGGACAAAAGGAAAAACGTAAATCTATGTCTAATAGCAAAAATATTGATATTTTTATCTGTCGAATCGTTTTTTTCCCAGGTGGTAGAGATACGCCGCTACAAAAGCTTACAGTCAGGCAAAAATTTTCTTGCACTCTCAATTTCAAAATGTCCTAAAATTCAGCCTTAGCAAAAATCCGGCTGAATTTTATACTAATCTCTATAGGAAACCTTGGCGTTTCATCGACAAGTTCGTTTGGGTTCGATTGGAATGCGCAAAATTAAGTTTTTCTTCGACTTCTACGAAAATGCATATAGTCCGCATCCTTGCATTGAAAATTTCTTAGGATGTGACGTCACACTGTGCGAAATAATATTTCTCATAGTCTGTTCTGTAGCCAATAGCTGAACTAATAACACATCATACTTGGTTTAGTCCTCAAGTAACCCAAAATAGCAATTACCCTGTTACCTGAAACTTTCGACTAACTATGGAACAAAATTTGGAACAACGTTAATTGCAAGTTTCATGTCGATTTTACGGCTATCTAATTTTACAAATTAGATGAGTATCTTATTATTAAAACAAAAAAATAAAATAAAATAATGAACAGCGGCCACCGTGGCTGCGGAACCCAAGTCGGAATATCGGCAATTGATGTAGGGGAGATCGGGGTAAGATGACGAAGCTAAGGGAAAATGAAAATATAAAGCAAATACATTTATTTGAGGGTTAAATACATCAGTACAAACATGTTTATGACTTAGTGTCAAATTAATCTTACCAAAAGTATGAAAATATAAATGGGTTTTCTACAAACAACAAAAAAAAAAGTAGGTAATTTTCGTCAACTTACCCCATGCTCTGGGTAAGTTGACGAACCTATTGGGGTAAGATGACTATCCACAAAGATCACAATTAAAACTGCCAAAACCCTCAAAGTTGCTGCATGCTTCATGCCACCATGAGAGACACTGACAACATTGCAACCAATTTTCAGATGGTGGGTCACTATATTCCTCCTCACATCCAGGGCATAAATATTGAATGTCACTACTGGAACCTGCAATACCAGCAGCATTAGGCAACGGCGTTTTTCGATATTTTTGTGCTCTATTTTCTGAAATTGTTGATTTTTTTGTATATTCAATTGTTTCTTTTCTTGTTTCAATTGTTTTTGTTTTTCTTTTTCTTCATTCTCTCTTTGTTTTTGTTCTAGTTGCAATTTGATTGGCTTATAACAGAAGATGACATTTTCTTTCTAGGGTTTGAGGACCGTTCAGCCATTGCAATTGCATATCCCAGATAGAAGGAAGGCAATCACTGGAAGTGCCCTCGTCTGTAAATAGTTGACTTTTATGAGACTTTATTTGAAGTTTCTTTGGAGCATCAAATGTTTCTTTTGATGTGTTCTGCTCTCGTGTAGTAACCGATTTCATATTTTGGGCCAACACACTCAAAGGTATTTGATCCTCTTCATCAGTTGACGACGAATCTGCGCTTCCTGCTGTCGACCTAGTATTGTTAACCATTGAAAGAGCACTGTTATCCTCAGATTGTTCAATACGTTCAGTTGTTTTAGAAGGTGCGAAATCACTGTCGTCAAAAATCAGCGGGTTAAATGGCTCAATGCCACAAGCTCTGAAGCCTTTACAGCATTGTTTACATTGGCTGCCCTACAGTAAGCCTCTCCAAACAAAGGTCCGATATTTTTATCAGTTACTGAAATTCCTGGATGATTGATTAAGAAAGAATCACACATTTGACGGTAAAATGATTTGAAAGGGCCGAAAAAAGCGACGTCGAGAGGTTGTAGTCGGTGGGTCGTGTGGGGTGGAAATCCCACTAGCACAATTCCATTCTCTCGGCAAAAGTTTATTCCTGGGAGGAAATGTGGCAACTGTGGTTATCAACCAGTAATAATACAGGATCGTTAATAGATGGTCTTGCATAATGGGCAAAGTGTTTTAGGTAAGCAAGAAAAGTTTCAACCGTGATCCAACCTGAAAATTGTGCCCTACCATCAGAACCGGGAGGACAACCATTTAACAGTTCGGGTTTCATTCTAATTCGGCCAAATATCAGAAATGGGGTTATATATGACCCGGCAGCATTCATTGCACAAACCAAAGTTGTATTTCGACCTCTCTCGGCTGTCACTATTTTAGCAACTCGTCGCTGGCCTTTTGGAGTGATAACGTTGGGTAACTTCGTTGGTACAGTTGAAAGTCCGGATTCGTCCGCATTATAAATACGGTCTGCTTTAAAATTGTATTTGACTTTAACTTCTTTCAAAATTGAAAAAAAAAATTCGACAGCAATCTTGTTGAATCCGCGTAGCCGTGCAATTGAAGTGGCTTCAGGATTCCTCAGACTCAGGCTGTTACGTGTATTAAAAGTTTTGAACCAATCAGTCCCGGCTGCTTTTGTTTCTCTGTTGAATCTGTGTTCTATATAATTTGCTTCTGCATATTGACATGCAAGTTAACCCAAGACCTCGTTGATTAAATTCTGTTAGGTAGCTAACAAATTCTTTCGTTTGCTTAGCGTTGAAGGTGTTTTTGAAGCGGCACCCACCCTCCGGGAACTCTTTATTTTGAGCTTCTCTTTTTATGTATCTTTTCAACGTGGGTTCAGGTATTCCGTAAGTTATTGCGGCTGTTATAGTTATGTTATAGCTGCTATAAGAGAGTCTTCATTCCACTCCATAAAGAAGTTACTTCAATATATTGTTTGCTTGGGGCAAGATGACGAATTCGTCATTTTACCTCCATCATCTTACCCCCGTTGTATAAATTTATCCAATTTTAAGGTTAAAAGTAAACACAAACAAAAACATCAACGATTTTACTACTGATAATAACTATTGGTATTAAAGAATTTCTTGTAACAAATTAGGTTTACTGACTTACCTGATGAATGCACAAATCGTTATTAAATTCGCGAAAATATTACAAACGATACCATCAAAACAGCTGTTTACATATTACTGATACGATAGCGACCCGGCCGAACGAGTGGGCATTTATTTTAATACGAGACATTGGTATGTAGATGGCGCCAGTAGTAGCGCTGTAAAAATTAATTCGGTTATTTAAATATACAAGTTCGTCATCTTACCCCGATCTCCCCTATATTAATCCAGTTTTAGTCTTCTTTGGGAATTAAGTATTATTAAATATCTATATAAATATGAGATACATAACGGTCTCTCGAGAGGAGTTGCTATTTTGACAGTTGGTTAATGGAATTTCAGGAAACCCTTTTCATCAGGTCTTAAAAATATCAGAAAATCTTGCCAAAAATAAAAAGGAGATCACACAACAAAACTAGTTCATGTCAAACAAACATCACGTGTTTGAAGTTTGCTTTAGTCCTATACAACATCACCCTCTCGACTAAGTTGGACTGACAAAGGCGGTAAACTAACAAATCAGTTGCGAAAAAGTATTCGATGTTCTAGGTAACTCGTTAAGTTGCCCTCACACGTACACTATCGGACATAAGTATTGCAACAAATTGAAAAATTCTTAAAATTGCAAATAATAGAAAGGGTCCATGGTGCTTTATACTTTTAGAGTCGTTTCCTTGATAGACTAGGCTGTGACAATGAAATGAAAACGTTTTTGAAGCAGAATTTAAAGCAGTATGTTCAGGAAATAATTCTGAAAGTAATTTGTTAAAAAATAATGGCGACAAAAATATTTAACATTTTTTATTAAGGTCAACTAATTAAATAAACAAAGAACGAACAATATTATAAAACACTCTAAAATAACAATAATAATATTTAATATTATTCACGAGTTTAATAACCAATAGCATACCCATTGTTGGCTATAACTTTGTCACATCTTCTGGACATGGATTAAATTTTCTACGATATGAAGTGGCAGGTTTCTCCAAACTTCTGATATTTTATTCATCAGTGCTTTTTTGTTAGGAAACCATTCTGTTCGTATTCGTCGTCCTACTTCTTCCCATAGGTTTTCTATCGGGTTCAAGTCCGGGGATTGCGCAGGCCACTCTAAAACTCTAATATTGTTTTGCCTGAACCACTCTTGCACATGATTGGAGGTGTATTTGGGATCATTTTCGTGGTGAAAAATGAACCGTAGAGGCATTTGCCATTCTGCGAAAGGAAGCATCACGTTTTCCATAATGTTTCTGTACATAAACCTGTCAATTATCCCATCGATAAAGTGTATAGGACCAACCCCCCCAGATATAAAGCAAGCCCACAAAATAACACTACTCTTGCCATGCTTTACTGTAGGCGTTACATACTTGGGATTGAAACGCTGGTTTACAGGCCTTCTAACTCGTTTCATGCCATCTGAATTAAAAATATTATAGCGTGTCTGATCACTAAAAAGAACCTTTCTCCATTCAGCAGCAGTCCAGTCGATATGCCTCCGTGCGAATGCAAGCCTAGCAGCTTTATTTCTAGCATAAATTAAGGGTTTTTTTGCTCCTACTGCATAACCATGCCTGTACTAACCTCCTTTGAATAGTTCGGCAAGACATATTTACATGAGGTATTTCGGCTTTGATCTGAGGACCTGACTTCCACGGATCGTTTTCAGAAATGCGTTTTATCAACCTGTCTGCGCGTACATTTGTTTTTTTTTGGTCTATCTGACTTGGGAATAGAATCCAAATGATGTCTTTCATTTAAATATAAGATTATCCGTGAAACTGTACTGGGAATTTACGAAAACCTTCGAGCAGCTTGTTTCTCTCCATCTTGGAAAGCTCTTAGAACTCGTGATCTTAAATCTTTTGACACAGCAGTTCCTTTTCCCATTTCCTTTTCTGAACTGGCATCAACAAATTCTACGTTGCAGACTAAGATTTACTCCCAAAACTACTACACAAATACAATAAAATATGTTGGTTGCAATACTTTTGACGCTTAAAAAACAGCAAACCACTTAACGTCAAATTATTAAATCGTAATTCCCGATAGAATACTTTGTTATGTCAGATATGATCACCGCCAACTCGAAAAATAATGTTGTGATGTTTACAGCAGGCGCTCGTGTGTTCGCTATATACCATGCAAATTTTTGATTTTTTAATTTGTTGCAATACTTATGTCCGATAGTGTATATATTTTTATCTCGGAAATACCTATGATAAAGTATGTGCGGAAGTATATAACTCTTCAAGTTCTTCTTGCACACTCCTGTTAAAGTTTGTTACTGTCACTAAGTCACCCTTTTATTTTCCCTGTATCATACAGAGCAATGTACGTTTATACAAAGTAAACTATGAGCAGAAAAAGACAGTACTGAGGTAATCGGCTCACGTTTTGAGATAGCCACGTCTTAAAAAAAAACGTAAAATGTAAGTTGCACATTTCATTGCGCTTGAAAGGAAATGGATAAGAACACAGTTTTTTGCTAAAAAAAAGACATTTAATGTATTTCAATACATTTTTAATACTAAAGGAAATATTTAAAATATAAATTTGCTTTTTAAAATAACTGGATTCCTCAAAAGACACCCTTGTATTAAATAAAAATAAAGTAGAAGTAAAAAAAGTGATTGGAATTAGTTAATTCGCTATTTTTATTATCACTTTTTATTCATGGCTTTTGTATTTATATTTTTGTACCATATTTTTCATCTTTTTTAAATAGTTAGTTGTTTTGCACTTCAGCCTTTGTGTTCCATGCCTAATAAGTACATTTTTTTCGACAATAAGAAGCAATACAGTTGTTTTCCAATGCAAAATAAATACCTTTTTTCCGCAAAGAAGAAGCAATGCAGGATCAAAGCGATGAAAGCTTAAACGGTTTCTTTATTATGATTTTTGTCTTGGAAGTAAATAAAAAATGAGTTGAATAATCAGTTCGTTAAATTATTTACATAGATGAGAAAAAGTATATGTATAATCAAATTGCTAACTGTTGTACCTCTCTTTAAGATGACGTTGTGGCGAAGCTCAAGCAAATAGGACTCAAAAAACTAATACTGTCGAAGTTATTTAGCTCAGTTTAGTTTAAAATGTTTTAATAGCCTTATAAGTGACGGAGCCGAATGACCCAATTAAATCGAAAAAGTTCGTACAAGTTTGTAACTTCGTGTTTGACAGAGGTTGCTACGAACGCCAAATTAACTTTAAAAGATATTGTTTTCCTCGTGGAGGTCATCGCATTGTGACTTTCAAGTATTTAATTTTAATGAAGACATAACATTGTTCAAATTTAGGATAGTACATAAAGACTGACTCAAAAAGAACACGGAATAATTCATTTAGCTAAACAAATTTTTTTAAATATACGGATTGTCAGGGAATACTTCATAATGTTAGCAGTCTAGTATTTGGAGAATCAAACTTAAGATAAAGAAAGAAGCATGCCAACTGTTTTTTAAATTGTAGCTCTGAGAGCTCTATTGAACTAGTCAAAACCAACATTGCTAGACCCTCGGCAAGCTCAAAAAACAGCAAATATAATTTTTTTTGCTATCTGTAATATCATGTAAATATAATAAATAAAGATGAGAATACCCTAAACAAAAATATCCTCGTGATTTTTTGCTAAATATCGTAGTTTCTGAGGTAAATAGATCAGAAATTATAGTTAATTTGCTATCACTGCCAACTACTGTCAAGAGAAAAGTTTGAAAATTGTGCACGCCAGGGAAATTAATTTACATTAACATCACCAGAAAATGTTATTTTTTGATGTTTTAAAAATATAAATCCACATCCACAATATGTGATAGTTAGTTCTTAAATTTTTTTTTCAAAATGTTTTTTTGTCTAATCTTTTTACGGTTTTACAAATTTAATTGTTTTTAAAAATGATTGTTAACTCACTTCTATATGATATTATCTTAAAGAAAATTTCATAATTAATCACACAAAGTCTCATACATATATGCCTAGTTTGTGGGTAAAAATTAATTACCACATATTGTGTTTACAGATTTCCCCTCAAAATAATTTTGAAACATTAGCTTTGTATGTTAATTTCTGGCACTTTATTTCTAATTTGGTCTCCGCACGGGTTCACAGTTTTCCCATTTATAACTTGACAGAAGGTGTCAGTGTCAAATTAACTAGATTCCCATTGTTATTTCTTGGTACATTTTTATACAGGATATCCTAGTTTCCTTTTTCCATATTTACCTAATTGTTTCCCTTTTATTTTTGGAGAGAGCACGAAGGCCTGATGCCTAAGAATAATGATTCCGTGTCCTCTATTGCAGGAGCCAGAGTTTCTGTCGACGTTCTCCAAATATCGAAACATGCATTTGCACTTCACGAGACCTTATATAGTTATACTGCCACAGCCGTTATTGTATCACTACAACAACTACTTCTGTTGTTAGCTAGCAGCCCGTCTCTAAATGCTGAACCGTTTTCTCCGGGTGGTCACCAATCCAAGTTCTAGGTGTGCGCGATGATGCTTTAATTTCATTATCGTTCGAGTTCGAACCAACGGAAGTCAGATGGCAGATATGCAGAAAATCTGATTTTTTACAATTTTTTTTTAGCTTCGGGTGGGGTTAGCAATCTAAACTTTGCCTAACTAACTAAAAAGAAATTTCAAAAACCTACTGGTCCGCTCTTTCATTTTTCTGAAGCCTGAACTAAAAAATGTCTCTGGTTTCTGGATGATCTCAAATTTTGCACAAAAATCCAGTATTTGGTACGTGTTCAAAATGGTGGAGCAAAATGGCGGTTTAACAAATTATTTAAAAATTCAGCCTGAAAAAAATATTTAACGGATTGATTTCAAATTGTAGTAAAACTGTGATAGAATTCAAGATGGCGGAACAAAATAGCGGCCAAATAAAATATTTGTAATCGTGATAAAAGTCTGTCTATCGGTTAGCTTAAAAAGTAGTTACCAGATTGACTTCAAATTTTAGGCAAAAATTAAACGTTATATGGATATGAGTTAATATTGTGGTAAAAATCCAATATACCGAAACAAGATAGCGGCCTAGTGAAACATAAAAAAAAATATTACTAAAAAAACTAATAATCCAATTTACTTCAAATTTTGAACTGGTTATATTGTGGTATGAATCCAATATAGCAAAACAAAATGGCAGCCTAATAAAATATTTAAAAAATCACACTGAAAAAAACTGTTTATGGCGCCCAATAAAAATGTTTGAAAAGACAGTAGGTATATATGTATTACTAAATGACTATGTACAGAACTAAATTGGGTTAAGAGGTTTTAAGAGGCACTGAATGAAATTTTACCTGTAATAAATGTATTTTTACATTTACTTGCTTATTTTTTTACAGTTTTAACACATCACAATTCTTTCTAACAGCTAGCCAAATCCTCTAGTCTCGGCTGATTACTCCAGATCGAGTTTCAATATGTATTTAAATTTTGTTTTAGCTTCTTTCAGATTCATTATTTTGCTTAATTCGATTAGTCGTTTTATTTTACCGCCGAATTCTAGGTGACTCATCATTTGCTGTCTGATGCGTTCTGTCTAAACGGTTCTCAATGCGTCTGTGTTCTTATATTCTTGTTAATTACCACGGACAGTTCAGTCATTTGTTATTTTATTATTATATTTCCCTTTATGAATTGAAAATCAAAAATATATATTGAATATTTTATCTTTGTTAATATTCTGACTGTAAGACCACAGTAATCAATAAACGCAAACGTGCCTTTTCTTCGGAAAAGGAAGTGACATGGTTATTCAATTATGTAGCCAGAAATACGTGAGATGACATATAGTTTAGCTAATCTAGTTTTAAAAGAACAACCTAAAGCTATTTACTGAACAGGAGAATTTTATTTTAAATAAAAAGGTTACGTAATAATTTTATTGGAATTCTTCTGACTTAAAATGCTTTAATTTTCGTCATGCAAAATACATTTTTATTCATTCTTAATCAGGTCTCTTAAGTTCAGTGCTTTTTATTATTTTTATTACATCCTATTCTGGCTTTAGAGGCAATACGCTTAAATGGTTTGAGTCCTTCCTGACTAGGAGAAGACAGATTGTAAGGTCACTGGTGTGTCATGTCTGAGACCTGTGAAGTGAATCATGGAGTGCCACAAGAAGTGGTGCTTGTCCTAATACTTTTTCTACTCTATATTAATGATCTTGTCGCTCTTGATATACGAGGTTCTTTTACTGTGTTTGCGGATGATACAACTATTTTATGATCTCATCAACAGCAAGATGAACTTATTGACATGGTTTCTGAAGACCTCGTGAAGATGAAGCAATAGTGTGATTGTTTTAATGTTAACAAAACAAGTGTGCTTAGCTTTAAGTTTGCCTTTTCTGGTTTAAATAATGATGGTTACGAATTAGAAAATAGACAAGTGAACAGATTCCTAAGCATTAGGTTCGATGACAAGTTTAAATTTCAAAATCATATTGAGGCACTCGACAAAAAAGTTGCAAGTGGGCGCTATGCTGTTAGAGTTGTCTCTAATGAACTGGGACAGTCTGTTTTAGATCCGTTTATTTCTCACTTGTGGAGAGTCATCTGCCTTATGATATTGCTTTTGGGGATTTTGCAGCCAGCATCTTTTTAATACTGCTTTTGTACTACAGAAAAGAGCAATAAGGTACATTTGCCAGGTAAATGAAAGGAAGTCTTGTATTGTGTGGCATAACTAATTGTGGTATAAAAATGAACTAGTAAAACTGTGACAGATTTCAAGATGACGGAGAAAAATAGCGGCCAAATAAAATGTTTGTAATCGTGATAAAAATCACCCTCTCAGGTTTTATATATTTTCACGTTTTAGCGTCTCTAGATGCCAAAAAATATCTTTTTTCAATTTCGTCGGTCCGTCTGTCGGTCTGTTTGTCTGTCTATCAGTTCGCGCCAAAGTTTAAAAACTATTTACAATCTGGACTTTAAATTTTAGGCTAAAATTAAATGTTATATGGGGATGACCTAGATGGCGGCTTAATAAAAATATTTAATCACCCTGAAAAAACTACTTATTGGACTAATTTCAGATTTTGTGCAAACATTTAGTGTAATATAGAGATACACTCGTAAAGTTGTAGTACGAATTCAAGACGGCGAAACAACAAGGCGGCCAAATAAAATTTAACAAAAGCTTATTCAATTGACTTTAAAAATACAGGAATAGTATTGTTTTGCCTGGAACTAATAATTACAATACTAGGCGGGTTA
Source organism: Kuschelorhynchus macadamiae (assembly GCA_030620095.1). Lineage (NCBI taxonomy): Eukaryota > Metazoa > Arthropoda > Insecta > Coleoptera > Curculionidae > Kuschelorhynchus > Kuschelorhynchus macadamiae. Next base: position 161,526 of record JAUTXW010003430.1, read on the forward strand.
AAAATTCACCATTACCAATTCTTCGAACCGCTCTTACTAAGAACTCTCTAATTTATGAAAGTATAAAACATTTTAATCACCTGCAAAGTACCATTAAAATGTCATCCACAACAAATTTTTTATAAAAAGTCTCGTCACGCCTTAGGCAAAAAGCCTATTGCAGTTTATTAGAATATTATAATGATGACATGACAGAAAACAGATGTGATTTTTGAAATGTGATAATTCCTCAATTTTTTAGTGTGTATATCTAAATTTATATTTTTTTTTAGTGTTATATTTGACTTTTTTATCAGTTCAAGTGGGCATTGATTGTTATTTATCGAATGATTTTGTTTAAATGGAGATTGAATTTAATTTAATTTACGATTTTCTTTTAAGAGCTTTGTTAACGAATACACTGTATTTACGACAAAAAAGCATTTTTTGAATTAAAATGCCTCATGCTTTGTAATTCTATTTACACTAAGACTGATAATTTTTTTACTTTTCAGAATCGCTAAATGATGACGAACATCGCAAAGATATCTGTCGAAAAATTTGACAGCAAAGAACAAATCTTGTATGATTTTGACAAAAGTAACGGTCTACAAGAAAATGTGAAAACTATTTGCAAGAAAGTTGGTCTGCCAGAATCCAAAGTCTATGGTCTAAAATATCTGCCTACTAATACAAATGAGAAAAACCATTACATATCCAAACACAACTTTGAAGATATTAAACACAGCGACTGTCTCAAAGTTGTTTTTTCAGTAAATTATATCATTAATCGTATTGTAAAAAATATTAACGAAGAAAACTTAGACCTGAGAAGAATAGCTTTCGAAGACATCTGGAAATTAAGCCTAGATCCTGTATTCATTGAAGAACTAGTCGAATTAGGACGCGATAAGATACTAATAGATGTTTTCATAAACGATCATTTATACTCTCAAGAACAATTGGGTCTACTTAGAACTATAGTTCATTTATTTTCGAAAGGATACGTAGAAGATATTTCGCAAAATATATTACAAAAGGCTATCAGTATCTTGAAAAACTCAGACACAACTAATGAGGAGTTACGATTTACTCTTTCCTTATTGCACAAAATTTTAATATGCACTAAGGAAGCGTTCGATCCGTGGAAAGAAAAAATCGTTCGCGACATTCCTATTAAAGATCTTAACCCATATATATGGCGCGTTGATTCTCGCGATCTACAATACAGTGCCTTGTTACTCATAAATACAATTATAAAAGTATGTAAAGGCGACAAAAAGCAGCAATTAATTAAGGAAATGAATTTAAAAAGGACCAGAGAAAATATATATAACCACATTATAATGGAAGGAAATCTGGACAAAAACATTGAGCATGAGTTGTATGTATTACAAACTTATTTATTAAGCTTATTTAACGAAGCTTTAAATAGCAAAATTTATTTGGATGACAACAGCTTTTTTAGGCGTGAAGAGTTTGAACTATGTTCCGAAGATATGAGAAGAATAACGATTCTCATGGATTTCGATGAGGCCAACTTTCAAAATCATGGTTACTTTTCAGTAGAAAATTTAGCCTTTAATACCAGAGACTCCAGAATATCTTTAGCTTCAATGAGATCAGTTGAAAGCCTTCGTCCATCGAGTAAACGCAGTTCTACAAGACATTACTCGGAAAATGACGAACGATTTGATAATACTATAAGCCATTTGACTCTAGAAGCACTTAGACACTATAAAAATTTGCATCCTAAGAATTTCTACCAGTCTCAAATTGAAGAACAGTTATATGAACCTGGTATATTTGTAACAAGTGAAAGGGTAGTGAAAATGCTTGCAAAAATGCTAAATATTGGGTTGGACCCTCCAGACAGTAGAAGCACTTTTTATCAGCCAGTGGTTTTTTACTGTTCATCGAAAACCCCATTTTTCTTAGAACTTTTCTCACGGACTATGTGGTTACTATCCAGAACAAGACGAGAAATGAGAGCATCTACGTTTGCAGACTACGGAAAAGTTATGTACATTTTGCAAAAACAAGTCAGAGCGGGATTAAAAAATAAACCCAAAGATTTTAAAAGTTTAACAGCTGAAATGACTAATACTTCTTTTAAAACTGTAATGGAAAAAATACAAAAAGACAAAGAAGAGGAATTAAAAAATATTATAGAAAATCATCCTTGTATACAGGAGCTCAAAACGAAGTACCTTAAAGAAAATGAGGCATATATTTTTCAACAACGTATTCGTGGATTAATACAAGGAGCACATTTTCCTAAGGTATTAGAAAAAAAAGTACATGGCAACTTTTTCGTAAAACTAAGTAAAAACAGGAAAGACTTAATGGTGTATGATGTAGCAGATGTAAGAAATTCAGACAAATGTTCCTTTAAAGAAAAAATTGAGATTGCCAGTATAACTCATGTGGTCATCGGCAAAAATTGCCAACACTCTAATTTATGCGCTAATCCCACGTTAGCTTTTTCAATTATAGTTGAACATGAAGAAAAAATTAAGTTTATTGCAAAAGATGAAAGAAGTGCGTGTTACTGGACAGACGCACTTTTTCTATTAATCAATCAGGGAACATCTGAAAAGCTAAGCAAATATTATACAGAAGAGCTGTCTGAACTAGTAGTAATGGACATCAGACTTCAACTTCTTGAACTGCAGAACGTTTCGATTCCTAGGGATCCGCCTCCAGTTCCACCTCCACCTGAGATCGTGAAGCCAGATGTCCCACCTAGACCAAAGCCAAGAAGAACTAATTTTCGAATAAAATAAATTTCAATTATTTTTTGCTAATGTTCTTTATTAAAACAGTTTATTAAAATTTCTACTTATCTACTCAATATAATTAGCAACTTCAATAATATACTCTATGGTATATTGATGGATGGCAATAAATTGTTAAAAAGAATAAATTACAATCCTAAGGAAATTAATATTTAGTCTTACGTTATGCCGTAAATTTAATTTAAATCTAAACTTACTTGTAGTCAAATTTGAATTCCAATTAACTTTTCAGGTGTCCTGGTAAATTTAGCATGGATTGCTTTAAACTGGATGCACATGAATTGTGGTCAAGATGTAAACAAGTAAATTTACCTTACTGTTGGCCGTTTAATAACTTGCTGCGAGTTTCCGCATATGCGCCATGCGGCATGTTTTGTTTATGACCGATGTCTGTGCAACTGAATTTAGGTAAAATATCATTAAACAAAAGAAGACACGTTTGTTTCCCGACGGTGATGTACTTCGCTAATGACATTGGTTTCAGGGGTAGCTTCAAATGTACTTGTACAAGGCGAAATTATCTTTTGTGTTTTGTCATACGGCACCAATCTACCATTATGCAACATAATATTAACAGTAAACTGTATCAAACAAGCGATATTACGTTACTAATAATTAATAAGAGTCATCATCTTATGCTAGTGCAAATTTGGCTGTTTAGGTGATGATGGCAGTGAATGTTTTTTTTTCCAAGGTAAAATGAAAGTCGCGACCACAAGTCGTGGGTATTAATTGGCCAGGCGGTAAGACATCAGAACTGTAAGTAAAGGGGATTAAAAATATTGTTACGTTTCACCAGACCTCACTTGTTTTCGCCACAAATATATTAGATTTCGTGAATAGTTCTGTGGATACGTTTTAATGATATATCATTCTTCCTTAGAACAAGTAAACATCGAAAAGTTTATGTTTTTTAAATTGAACACCCAGTATATTATATGCTCATTAAATAGTTCTTGTTTTTTTATTATACATACACATGCCATGAGAAATAATGTGTTAAAGAAAGCATAATTGATATTGCATCAGCTTTAATATTCCAATAATTTAAATACATTTGTAGATTCTCTAAGAAATTATTCTCGGTTTTAGTTTATTTCCTAGAACATTAAATTTATATTCAGAGTACAAGAACTATTTAATCTAAAAACTAATAAAGAATGACTTTCCGAAAATCTTACATAAGATTTTTCTCTGCCTTCGGTATAAAGCAGAGAGTGGTAATTAACCTGAGGATACTACAAGAATATCAACAACTTGTTTTTTTCTGTTTCCTTACATTTTTTACTTATATTACATATAAACCGACTTATTATATTTAAATTATATTCCTTAAGACTGTCTCATTTTCTATAAAATTTTCATTTTGTCACTAATACAGAGGTTTCCAGTTTCTTGGGAACTATTTGCCTTTTTTAGTGCTTTTTTTTTAAATTAAAATTAAATATTGTTCTCCATTTTGCTCACTATTATTGAGGCTAATAAAAATTCATATATATCTTAAAAACGAAAATAAAACCAAATTCCATAAGACGCGGGAGCGAGACCGGACATGGTTCCAAAAAGGTTTTTAATTATAAATTTTGTGGCTCTCCTCTCAGTGGCGTAACTACAAATTTTACCACCCCCCTCAGCTCCACTACTCCAATATGCTATATGGTAGTTCCGCCACTGCCTAAGGTCCCCTCCTGACAGGTAAGCCCGGGCGCTTTGCGCTCTTCCGCTCATCGATAGTTACGCTACTGACACCCCTTCAATATATATATATATATATATATATATATATATATATATATATATATATATATATATATATATATATATATATATATATATATATATATATATATATATATATATATATATATATATATATATATATATATATATATATATATATATATATATATATATATATATATATATATATATATATCTATATCCAACAGTATCAATTAATCTAATATACTTAAATGAAAATGATTATAATTATTGCACCAGTTTTTGGATATGTTGTTCTTCAGATCAAGACACGAAACATGTTTTTTTCCGCTATACAGGGTTGCTGAAAAAAAATAAATTAAAATTGTTAAATTGGACTTCACCATATTATATTTTTTTCTTTCCCTCGTAAATAAACCTCCGAGATTTTTTCAGATCATTCCCTTTTAAGATCCAGAAAAACATGTTTTCTTGATTCTGTCTGTCTGTCTATTCGCGACATAGCTAAAAAACTACTTATCCGATTGGCGGCCTAGTGAAATATTAAAAAAAATTATTACGAAAAAACTATTAATTCAGTTTACTTCAAATTTTGCAAAAAAAATCAAATATTATGTAGCAAGTAACTGGTAAGATATTGGTACGAATCCAAAATGGCTAAACAAAATGCCGGCTTAATATGGCGGCCAAATAACATTTTTGTATCGTGAAAAATCACCCTCTCAGGTTTTACATATCTTAGTGTTCTTAGGGTCTTTAGATGCCAAAAATATGTTTTCTCAGTTGCGTCGGTCTGTCTGTCTGTCAGTTTTCGGCGTAGCTAAAAAATCACTTACCCAATTGACTTAAAATTTTTGTCAATTCGAAGATGTCCTGGTAATATTTTGGTAAAAATCCAATAGGAATGAAATAGCGGTCTAGTGTTAAAAAAATTATTACTAAAAAAATAATTATTTAGTTTACTTCAAATTTTGCTCAAAAATCAATTATTACAAAATCCGAGATAGCCAAACAAAATGGCAATCCAATAAAACGTTTAAAAAATCAGCTTGAAAAAATTCTTATTAGATTAAGTTCAAATTTTGTCCAAGCATTAAGTGTGACATAGAGATAAAATGATAAAATTATTGTACGAATTCTAGAAGGCGATACGAAAGGGCGGCCAAATGAGAGGTAAAACTCAACGTAAAAAATCTCTTTTTCAATTCACTATAGACGCATAATTATCCATAGACATTTATATTTAGTTTAGTAAATATCATTTCTAATAATTTCTAAACCAATGGGAATGAATGTTTAACAAGTTTTCGTCGCAAGGGGGGGGGGAGTAGGAGACAACTGTTACCTCATCCCTTATTAATTTAATTTTAAGTTTTATTTACAACTGTCTGCTCATATGCTCATTTTTTAATAATTTTATAAAGGAAGATCTCAATTAAAAGCTTCAACTTTCACTTCCCTAGTAAAAAGGAAGTATTGTAATCGTGAGAAAATCACCCTTCGAGATTTTTGCAGAACTTGCGGATTCACAATGCCTTTTTCGTTAAAAGCAATATTTGTTTCTGTTTTTAAGTGATTAAAAGTTTAATTTCTTGAAGCAATACATTTAAAAAAAATTATACCAGGGTGGTTCCGTTCATCTGTAACCCTTGATCTCTGTTGTTAATAGTCATTTAGATTATTTTGTTTAAATGTATATGATAGCTGAAGTTCAAGCAAAGACCACTTATATTTGAGTAGAGAGCCCATCATATACAAATAAATTAACCAACATTAACTGCTCGTGTCACAGTTTCATTAGAATACATGCAGTAATACGCGGTTTGGTGTTGCCAGAAGCGTCTATTTGTTTCACCGCGTTGTTCAAGGGCAACACCGTCGGTCCAGGGCGTTGTGCTACGCAGGAATCTCTCGATTGTTCCCATTTATATGGAATACAATACAAAGTTGGGATTCATTTAGAGGTTAATATATTTTACATTGGATGGATTGTCTATTGAAAGTTATCCACCTTTGGCTAAAGACAGAAGAGTAAACTTAAAGAGAAAAACAGCATTATAGCACTCTGCGTATCTCAGCCCTGCAATCGCTCTCACGCATTTTCTTTGTGCAGTAAATACTTTATTTATTAACGGGTAACCCATTTTAAAATAAAAATAAATAAAAAGTTGTATAATATAAATATACTTTAACTAAGCCCTAATGATGTATAAATTAACCTAAGAAGCAAACACATGCAGATGAAAAGAAGAACAACTAGCATGAACGAGAAATCCAGCTTCCGGGGAGTGTCCTCAACCCAGAATAGCATAGTTAAGATGTGAGTTGTATAATACAGGCTCGTAGCCAGAAATTCAATTCGAGGGGGGGATCATAATGTGACATACTATGGACAAAATTAATAAAAAACAAAATTTAAAACTATAAAATTCTTGTATTTTTATTACTTCACCTAAGTTGGTCATGCTTTTGTTTATCAGCGCTTTAAAACTTTGACATGTCATGTCCTGTCGAGAATCAGGCTTAGACGCGGTAATTATTATTTGTCAAAGTTACTTTGAGTACGTTAAAGTGTTATAATTTTTATATAATATGAATATGAATTCTGCTCAGATCGGTAAGTACTTTATATTGTTATAACTTATTTTTGCGTACCAACTTTCATTGCGGAATTTTAACGGTTTTAAATTGTTTACCCAAATGTTTGTGGATTTTTCAGAATTTTTAACTTTATTCAATTAAAAAAAAAATCACCTATAAATTCTTCATACGTTAATAATGCTTAACCAAAAAAAAAAATTGAATCACCATAGGTTACCATGCATTAGCGGAGTTTTTATTTCTTTTAGAGGTGAATGTCATAGTGAAAAGCAAAGACTTGATAGACCTTTGGCTGGTTAATCCAAAATGACTTCGACAAAAAGTGGTGTAGGACAAAACTGTATCCCTTATTAATGTAGACGAACCTTCAAAAAGTTATAACATGAAATTATAAAATGTAGTAAGTTTTTTTTGTTTAAAAATGCCCAATAAATGGCAAAAAGTAGGTTGTTCCCGCAAACAATTTTGGCAAAACGGGTCGATTTGGTTAGAACAAATTATATATTATGGTGATAATTAACAAGAGGAGCCATCTTCGGATACAGATCAATCTAAATCTAGCTTAAGTCGGAGAGGAAGACCTTGAGTTGCTTTGAAGAGGCATAAATTAAAACTAAAAAAGGCGCGTAGCTGAGTTAGAGGACCGAACTCCAGAGGAGCTAGAGTTTGCTGATTTGCTGCACAAGTGGTATCAGGAAATGGTCGCATTCAATCTGCCACAAGTTTTATTACTACTGAAGGCTTCTTATGTTAGACCTATATATATATATATATATATATATATATAAAATACATGATTCTTAGATCGGTTATTAAGGTTAAAGGTTAAAGCCCAGAACTGCCTTTCCAATTACTTTCAACTAAATGAAACAAAAAAAGAATTTTTACCTTCTAAAATATTTTTATTTAGTGGCCTTATTCATTTTGGACATTAAGGTCCAATTTCTCCTAAAACCCCGATTTACTGATGGAATTCAATAAGTTCCATATACGTGGTATTCTTGCTTGGCCTATTTTGGATAGTACAAAGTCTTGCGGACTTTTTCTCTTGAAAACACACCTAACGTAAATCATAAGTTTTCCTCAGGGGAAATAGAATATGGCTATTACTTGATGGGTTTTTGTTCTGCGATATACTTTAATGATTTTCTAGAATAAGTTTGGGGTTAAACGAAAATATTCTCTAAACTATGTGTTAATTTATTGTCGTATTTTGTTTTTTTAAATATTTTAAAAATATTATTGTTTTGATGACCTACTTCCATTAGTAGTAATTCACCATTGTCATCGTATATTCCTATAACTTATTTTCAAAAACACTCAAGACGAAAGTTTGCATCGAAATAATTCGTTGCACTAAAATTACATCGCTGAAATATTTCGTCTCACTCTCTTTAATAAAAATCAAGGCTTCAAATTTATGCTGTCGCTGCATAAATTTGCAAATTATACTTTTAAAATTAGGAAGAAATGCTGTCTGTGAGAAACTAAAAATATACGTGTTACTTTTAATGCTCACTCAGGCTTAATTTGCCATTGCCATTTGTTTATTTTAAGCAAATCTTGGCAACTGGGATAAAACTTTAAAATTTTTCTAGACCACGTTTAAAATAAACTTAGGTTCTGTTCAGTACCTGTAACTGTTTGTTTCTCAGAACTACTACGAAAAGAACATTCCATTCGCCATTGTGTCGAGAATTGACATGCGCAAGTTGTATGTATAATGCAGTAAGTACTAATAGTATTTATTAGATCTGCACTTTCACCAAAATTTGTTTGAGTGGATTTTTTTCTCTAAATACCACATATATAATTAGCTCACCTACAATGTTTGACAAAACGGCACACTAATTCAGGCACTGACGCTTAGGCAAAATGATTGTCCCTTTAAAATCTTGGATTATTGAAATATCTTAAAATCAAATTAAATACGACTTCAAAGAGATATTGCTAAAATCACTTTTTAAAATTTAAAAAGTATACAAAATGGCGGCTGTATTGTTCGTAAAATATGTGTAAAAATTATTGTCAGCATCTTTTATTTAGTCTAAGGTCAGTATTGTCTATATAAGCAAGACATTTAAAAATCCAATATAACTATGCGAAAAATGGTTTTATACAAAATAATATAATTTGGAAAAATACGTAGAATTAGATTCTAGACGCATACACAATTTTGGTCCCAAATTTTAACAATTAAGAAATATGTTATCTACCCCCGCTTTCATATAAAACAATGTACAACTTTTAAAATGGAAATAGCATGAATGAGATAGTATTAATTGTTTCGCAGTGATGTCTGGAGCTCTAAATAAGAGTTACCATATTAATTGAGTTGAGTGCAGTTTTGAACTTTTTTAAAAAATCTTGTTCTTTTCTCCTATATAAAACTCTCATTATTATCAAAGCCAATAATTAAATAAAGTTTTTAAAATAACTGTGGGAAATGAATAACTCAATAATGCAGCCAGATAACAGCATTAAAGCGGTACTTTGAACAAAAACGGCAGCTTTTAAATAAGGTTTTTCAATTTTGTATGCCATATCTTATGTATAAGAGGAGTCGAGAGTGTAAATACATTATTCAAACTTATAGATACACCACTGTAATTGAAGGTATAGCTTTAATAGTGCAGAGTAGAGTTACCACTTTTCAGAAATACAAACAACGACATATCCGACCTTTTTTAAATTTCATAGAAACCCTTTTTTTTCTAGACATATCTACAGTATAAATTTACATTCTACGATGCTAAATATGGAAAAAAATTCAGGCACATTAACTATTTTGTCAAATATGTTTTATTTTATGTGCAATTACTACAATTGCAAAAACCAAAATGTAACAACCATAGATTTGACTTTTGAGTACCTATATGATACACATCTTATTAGAAGTACAGCCAGGCAGTATGTGGTTTTCGGGGGCTCTAGAAATTTTGGGCCCTCCTGATGATTCTAGAAAGGCTTCATTTTCGCACTGACAATTATTAGACAATGAAAAAAAAACGCTAAATATTTTTAAAGCAGAAAATGTATTACAAAACTAACAAAGTTTTTTGAACAGAAAATCGCCCAATAAATTGCTAAAAGGGAATCGAGAAATAGCTGGTGATTAAAAAAAAAGGTCATACACTTGTAAATAAATGTACCCCAAACGCAGGGTCGGAATATATCTGATGACTAAGAAAATGTAATATATACTCCTGACCGGGCTCCTATATTTCCTTGGGGACCATAGGCTTTAGCCGCCTACTCCACCTTCTGGGAGATTCGCTCCAGCTGCTAGGGAAGGGAGTATGTAAACTTTGCCGGTTTACGTTAATAAGCAACTTTAGTTTTAAATACATATTTAACGTTTAATTTAACAGCAGTTAAAATATTTTTATCAGTTTTTGCATGTCCATCAAAATGTTTCTTCAGAGCCCGGCTATTCGAAGGTGCCTGGATTTGTTCAAACATCATGAGTGCGTGCAGTCAACTTTACTTTATTTTGTAGTTGCCGGTGATACAGACATTGAAAATATAAGGTGTGGACTTTTTCTTTAGTTGGCAATTTTACAATTAGTAGTTTCAGGAAAGGGATAAAATAAAGATTTTGATTTTTTTTTAGTAGTCAAAACTTTCTTGTGGCGCCGCATGTCATCCCCAGGTCCTGATTTTCTTTTGACGGTTCTGGGTGTAGTAATGATGGAAGGACAAAATGCCAAAAATAAATAAAGACTATCCCTACCAAGTAAGCACAGATGGCAACTACCAAGTAAGGACAGGTAGCACAGTATTAACCTTAAATTATATCCAATTAAAATTTTAATAAAACATTATAAAAAAATTAATATCAAATTATTAAAAATTAACTGATTTTAATCATTTACGTTAATATCTCGAAAATTATATATATCCAAAACCTGCGTTCCTTAAATATTTTTATAATGTAATCTTTTAAAAATCTATGATCTAATTAATTAATTAACCACATACAGGTGACAACACCTAGGTGTCTTTCATAACACGCTGAACATGTATCTAATATGTCGCAAGTCGAAGATAAATGTAACATTGTCCTAATTTAAGTGAAAGCCTAGACGTCGCTGAACGAGGGTTACCTAACCCTGTCATGCAGATAAGGTAAAAATTAGAGGTCACTTAGGATTGAGTTATGATGAGGGTGCTTACCTCCGTCATCGTCGGGTCGTTAAGCGGTCTTAAAGTGGTTATTAATTAAGGGGTCATTAATTGTAACAAAAAAAAACAGAGTTGCCCTATCCACTCTCGCCGTTCTCACAGGCAACCTAATTAAAGATGATTCATTTAGGTCTTCTTACGCCATCGTTGTCGGGGACCAAATGAAAGATAATACTTTTGTTGTCTATATATGTACGAATGCAATGGGTTTCCTAGCCTCGCCTTAAAATATTCAACCTATTGACGAACTAACATGCGAAAATTTTTGAAAGCAGGCCGCGCATTTTGTCTGCAAGCGGAGAGTAGGCAACCCATTTTATTCACGCAGTACTACTCAAAGCTATTCATTTGAGTCCCAACATAAATAACGTAAGAAGTGACCCTACATTTTTTTATTAAATAAATTTACAACTCATGTATAGGTTAATACTTTCGAAACTCATGCAGAAGTGCAGGTTATATATATCGTAGGATGGGGTTAACCAACCCTTGTTGAGTTCACTTACGAATTCACTCATATTTATGTGTTAACCTACAAATATACAGGGCGTCCTTAGTAAAGGCAATCGACCAAAAATAAACATTACGTTGAAACACCCTCTTTAACTCCGTTTTGGCGCTAGTAATACCACATCCGCTTCCTCGCCCTAGACACGTCCTTGTAAATATAAAGCCAAAAAGTTCTTACCCAAAACAAAGTGGGTTAGATGCAACTATTCATAAATTTTTCTTTAGTTTCTTGATAACTAAAAATATTTTATGGAAATGCGAAGTAAATAAAAAATCGGCAAATTTCCTTTACCTGGAACTTCTCTCGTTATGAATATTTGCATTTATCAGAAAAAGTGAAGTGTGACCCAATTTAGTTGAGTACATAGTCATTTAATAACACATATATACTGTCTTTTCAAACATTTTTATTGGGCGCCATTTTGTTCCATCATATTGGATTCCAGCCAATATTACACCAGTTTCTACTTACGCCACACTGGATTTTTTGGCATAAAACAAATTCAATGAGTATTATTTCCATTGACACACACCGCCATTTTGTTAGATCATGTTGAACGCGTACCGGTTTATTCCTATCAAGATTAAGATTTTTGATTTAAAAAATATTCAGCCGCTATTTTGTTCTGGCATCTTGAATTCGTACCACAACTTTACCAGTTTACACTTAATACTTGCTTACATTATGAAATTAATCTAATGAGTAGTCTTTTCAGGCCGATTATTTAAATATTTTATTAGGCCGCCATTTTGTTTTGCTATGTTATATTCAGCAATATATTACCAGTTTATTCCTATGTAACACTTGTATTTTGTGCAAAATTGTTCCGGCATATTTGATTTTTACCAAAATATTACCAAGTCATCTCCATATGGCCCTTAATTTTTGACTAAAATTTGAAGTCATTCTGATTATTAATTGTTAAGTTATGCCACGAACTAACAGAGAGACAGATGCACCGACGGAATTAATAAATATAATTTTTAATATCTAGGGACGCTAAAAATATGTAAAACCTGAGATGGTAATTTTTTTTCACAATTACAAATATTTTATGTGGTCGCCATTTTGTTACGCCATCTTGCATTACCACCACAGTTTTACTAGTGCTTCTCTATACCACAATTAGTTATGGCACACAATTTGAAATCAGTCCATTAATACTTGATTTTTGTGCAAAATTTTACATAAATTAAATAAGTAGTTTTTCAGTAATCATTTTTTTAACATTGCACTAGCCCGCCATTTTGTTCTGCTATATTGGATTTTTACCATGTTATCCACATTTGACCCTTAATTTTTGACCAAATTTTAAAATCAATCGGGTAAGTAGTTTTTCAGCTATGCTACGAACAGACACGCCGACAGACAGACAGACAGACCGACGGAATTGAGAAAACATCCTTTTACCAGGGAAGTAAAAAGCATATATAGTTTACAAAATGTTTATTACAAATATTCACGGGCAAGACATTTGAAATGAAAAAGTGTGTATAAAGGCAAACACCCATAGCCTATAGGAGTTTTATATTTACATTAATTAGCATTTGCGTTGTGTGGGATAATATGGGCGCTTTTATTTATTTTAAATATTAATTAATACAGTCGGCGCGTGCGGCACGTACGGCTCCTGCTAGTGAGCGCTTGTAGTATATGCTAAATCTACAAACCTCTACAAAAACTGGGTTCGATATTTATATAAATTTTATTTTGACTTTTTTCAAAACATTTGCCGTTTTTTACTGAACTAACTAAAAAAAAAAGAGAAACAAAAGCAAATTTCCATAGAAGCACGAAACCCTATGATATAACGTTATGAATTCAAACATATTGCTCCCGAAAAGCCTTCTAGTGGAGTATAGGAAGTTAGTTTTTACTGGAATGGCCATATACAGGATATTTCGGTTTATAGGAAAGTCCTTGGCATAAAATAGGTTAAATATGGTTTAATTTTCAATATAGAGCTCTCATCTTTTCCTTAGGTACTTTAGGGTCAGTTAAGTTGCCCCCCCCCCTCACCAAACTTTGTAATGTTTTTTTAAAGCGATTCGAAAGCACGATTTCTGCACATCCTTGCACACCTATTGCCGATTTCTGCACACTTGCACAGAGGGAGATATTCTACTTTGTGAAAATAAAGTTAGCCTCCCCACTAAACCTCATAAGATTTTTTTGATGCGATTCGAAATTACGATTTTTGCACATTTTGCCACATCTATTGCCGATTTTTGCATACTTGCCCAGAGGGAGATATTCTACAATGTGAAAATAAAGTTAGCCTCCCCCCACTAAATATTTTAAGGTTTTTTGATGCGATTCGAGAGTACGATTTTTGCTTATTTTTTCACACTTATTGCCGATTTTTGCTCACTTGTCCAGGGCGAGATATTTTGTTTGTAAAAATAAAGTTAGCCCCCTCCACTCAACTCTTTAAGTTTTTTTTTAATGCGATCTGAAAGTATGATTTCTGCACATTTTTGCACACCTAATGCCGATTTTTGCACACTTGTCCAAAGCGAGATATTCCACTTTGTAAAAATAACCACTCAACTTTTTAACGTTTTCTTAATGCGATTCCATAGAGAAGTAGAGTGAGCTGGGTGGGAGGGGTTAGCGAAAAGGGCCTTTTAGGCATAGTTGCTGGGCTTGTCCCCCTCATCTTACTACTACTACTACTACTACTAATGCGCTTCGAAATTATGATTTTTGCACATCTATTGCCGTGACTCTTGTGCGTATACAAAAAAAGCGTTACTGTGTGTAATCGCCCTGTATGTGTCCGTATCAAACTTTAAGATTTTTACTAAGAAGGCATAGAAGACCTTAACATATCAAAAACTTGATATATCATTATTTTAAATAAATGATTCAATTGATCTTTAGGATAAACGATATTCTTTAGGCACTCATATTTGCAATTTTTTACGAGATAGAGTCTTTGTGTGGACATGTGCTTTTCGCCACCATAGTTTCGTAAGTGGTGAAGAAGACTAGTGGAATATCTCGCTCTAGACAAGTGCAAAAATTGGCAATAGGTGTGCAAAAGTGTTCAAAAATCATATTTTCGAATCGCATAAAAAAACCCTTAAAAAGTTTAGTGATGAGGCTAACTTTATTTCTACAAAGTAGAATATCTCGCTTTGGACAAATGTGCAAAAATCGGCCATAGGTGTGCAAAAATTGTACTTTCGAATGGCATTAAAGAAAACATTAAAATGTTTGGTGGGGGGGAGCTAGCGTTAACTTAGCCCCACCCACTTAAATTTGTTCATAGTCTCCTGAAAGTTGATGTGCAAAAATTTTAATATGGTGTGAAAATTGTGCAAAATGTGTGAAAAAAGGTCACCTAAAAATTATTTTAAAATTCTTACTGGAGGAGGGGGGTAACTTAACTGACCCGGTTTTTTAGATACATGAGATTCCGACGTTATTTTTAAAAATAATTATTACGTTTTGTATTAACCAATTTGATAACTTTAGGCTTAGAGATTTACTATGGTTGAGAAACATAATGACTTGGCTAGTTTACTGGTTCATCAAAGTTGACGTCACTGAATGCTTAAGCCGCTGATAATAAGGGCGGTTGTTTAAGGCCAAGTCAAGTCTGGTTTGCTTTGAAAACCGCGTCCCAATTAATATTCACAATCATGGTTACTCTTTATAGTTTGCGCCACAAGTTCAATGTTAATTACTTTATGTTTTGTAAGCAAACAATTAGCTTACTAATTAGTCTGGCCAAACTTTATGCCAAAAAACTATTATGCTGAGCCTAATTGACAATATACTTAAATAAATTAAATCAATTTGCAATATAATCTCTTAATTGTAGGCAGTAAAAACTAATGTATGATGACAAATCTTTATTCACGTCACCACTATTTTGCATATAACTAATACGATATATTTTATTTATATATATTATTTATACCTTAGATATATATAATGTAGTGAAAAACTAGTAAAAAATTTAGACAAATGGAGGGCCAACGCTACATCCCACTAATTCAAATTAAGATCTTTTCTCTCTGTTTTAAAAGTGAATGTCGAAATTCCGTTTCCTCAAAAAACCGCACAACATGCGTCTAAAGTCGGATTTACGCGTTGTGCCAAAAATGCATCCCGCTAAACTGGTACGCCGATATACACTGCTTCACCAAGTTATGTCTTGGATGTATACTGCTCAACAAAAGTTGTAACTTCATTAAATATAGAAACTCTGAAACATTAATCCTTAAATAACTTTGAAAGTCAAGAAATGGATTTAAAGGCCCAATTCTGCTTTTTTTTTAAACTGAGTATGTCTTTATATTACTCCTAATATTTTTCGATTTTTTTGAATTTAGATATTGAATTTCCTTAGAAAACATTTCCTTTTGAACAAACTGAATGATTTTTATTAGTGAACTGTATAATTCTTCAACCGAAAGACGACAACTGAGTTTTTCACCTCTCTTTAAGTTATTGATAAACCTAGGATAAAAGGTGAAAGATGGGCTGCAAGTAAGCAAGCAAAAGTAGAATATTCCCCCCAGATTATTAGTGAAATAATAGTAGGCTTTTCAATTTCAATCAATTTATATTCTTTTCCTCAGGTACTGAAGAGATTGAAATATCTAAAAGTCTGGTGATAAGTCTATATTTGGATTTAATAGAAACTTTAGCCCGTGCCACCAACATTCCTTTGACATAAGGTCAATTGGAGTTAAACTACAAGACACATAATCCGCAGAATTATCTTCCGTTTTTAACTACCGTACTTCGAAATTGTTGGTAAGTTCCTGAACCTCCGAAATGCGATTCGCCACAAATTTCGTCTACCGAGATGGTGGTGTCTTAAGCCAACACAGGACTATTTTAAAGACCTTCCATAAAATTACCTCTTCAGTTTTTATGGATATTATTGACAAGACCTTATGAAGCAGTTTAGATAGCAACAACGTCCCATAAGGTTCAAGGCAAGGTAGTGAAATAGTTTTAAGTGGCGGCACTCGCCATTTTGAACATAGGAACTTACAAGTAATTTCTCCTTTTAAATTATAACCTCGAACCTAAACAGTATGCTGCCGTGGAAGAATCTGAAAACCCGTGTATCTCAACCTTACTTATAGAATTTGAATTAAATATATAACAGGGTATTTGCAAATTTATTAATTTTGAAAGATCCTTAGAGAATATTTTCCACTATTTTTTTAAAGCTTTGCTAGCCCAATGGGTCAAACATCTAGTGTGATGTGAGATAAAACATGACGTTTCGTAACCTTTTGTTTTTCCGGAACTGAAATACTGAGTGTTCTTTAAAGGATGCTAAGCAAGAACCACTACCTTATTTAAAATATTTAATTTTTATTTAATTTCCTCTTTTACTATTCAACGAACATCTATGACCTATGTAGCACAAATCCTGCCTGTTTTAACATTGTTATTAGTTGATGAATCAACTCTTGTGTTTCATTTATTGAGTTAGCACATTTTAAGATATCCTCCATGTAACACTGGTTCAAAATAGTATGAGCTGCAAGAGGAAAGTATGACATTTCTTCATTTGCCAACTGACTTACGCAACGAGTTGCTAGATATGAAGCTGAGTTTATACCGTATGTCACCGATTGTAGTTCTAAACATTTACCCCCGTATTCACTAAAAAGGTTTAAGAGTTAGTCCAGGTCTAGTTGCCATGGTATTTAAATCTCTTAGTTCGCCAGTTGCGTTTTGCTTATGTTACTGTCATTTTGTAATTGCGACATTTAGACAAATTATTTGTTCAATTGTTGAAAATGTCATCTTAAACCTATAACTGTCAAGTTAGACCTGTCCTAAATTTAAACCTTCTTAGTGAATAAGGTTGTTAAATTCCTGTTCTGGTGAATCACGCCATATGATGTTTTGCAAAAATAACTGTTTAGGATTTATACCAACTATTCTATACATATTTTGAATGTCTGCTATAGTGATATAACATGATATGCGAAATCTGACCAAAATGTCAAATAATTCTGGCTGGACCGGAAAGCACGATTTCGTTAAGTAACTACTATCTAGGATTTTTTCACGAAGCGTTCCATTTCCTTAATAGTCGAATTTGCTTCCCTGAGAATGCAGTGATGTGGAAAAAATACTATAATTCTCTGAACTCGGTAAAAATCAAATTCTACATATTTATCATGACATATATTCATTAATCAAATTCTTATATTGTGAAAACAAATAGATTCCGCTGAAATGTCTTTTCTAATGCATAAAACCTTGTCTTTGCTGTAGACAAAGAATCCTCAAGTTTTCTGTAGTTGCTTTCATTTCGAAAAGGCACATCGACCTGAAATTTCCCATTACCTGTTTTTGTTTGGAATCCAAAAACCAATCTTGCAACAATCTTATTCTGCATGCACTGCCGCGCCGGGGGGATAATAATAGTTGAAACATATTGATCATATCTGTATGATCATTGTCCATTAACCAGTTGCAGACTTATCGTGACCAGTTACCGCAAAATGTAAAAAATCCAGTGAATATTGTTTAATAACACTCAGGTAAAATATCCAAAAGTTTAAATAATTCGGCTCGCTTGGATTATTTGTTTATTCACGTCACCGCAATTTTACCTACTTAGTAATTTTAGATATGTATAATTTAGCGAAAAATTAGTAAAAAATATAGACAAATGGGGGGACAACTCTCTTTTAAAAGTGAAAATGAGAACTCTCGTTCCTCAAAAGACCGCATAGCACGCATCTAAAGTCGGATTTACGCGTTGTGCCAGAGTCTTTCGTTTGACAATCCTTGTTTTAATATAGATACACTTTTTATATAAATGCGCCTTTTTACATTATCCCAAAAAAAGGACCTAACAAGAGCTAACCTAAACACAATCCGCTTTTTAAAACACAATTTTTTTTTGTACCAACAACAAAAAAAAAGAATATTTCAACCAAGACTCGGCGGATGTTTAAGAATAAAAAATTTTCTTGCGCCCCGATGTAAACTGCTTCACAAAGTTAGGTCTTTATGTAGATATGTACTGCTCAACAAAAGTTGTGACTTCATTAAATAAGAAAGGTTAGGAAACTACAACAGAAAATATGAATGCATTTGAATTAGAACATTGCAAAACTCTGTTTTATATTATTGAAAAAGGAAACAAGGACCATTATACTGACAAGCTTTAAAGCATTTTCCATCTCTCTACTCACAATTGACGACTTATATATATATATATATATATATATATATATATATATATATATATATATATATATATATATATATATATATATATATATATATATATATATATATATATATATATATATATATATATATATATATATATATATATAATATATAAGATGTAAAATAAAGATGTTTTCAGATTTTCAAGAAAAGCAAAATGAGTAATTTATCGTAATCTCACAAATTAAAAAACATTGTTTATCCGAATGTTATTGTTGTTAAATGGTGAGATAAGAAAACCCAGTTTACTTTTAAAATATTTATTATTTGCAACTCAAAAATTTCTGGTTTTATCACAAGTCGTACATAAATAAACTGAAATTGTATGTTCCTGAGTATTTAAAGTAAATATTGTTTAGTCGGTATTTAAATTAAACAAACCAATTCTGAATTATAATCTTTCTTTTCAGTTAATTACCGTGATAAAAATTTAGACATTTAAAAAAAGATAAATTCAAAAAATATGTCAGATAATGCCAGAGCCAGACTTAAAAATGTTATCTTTTTATCAATAAAATGACTACAAAGTTTATTAAATATTAAGTTATTGCACAATTGAATGTAATAAAATAATTATTCGAGACACTATAAAACTAAACCTATCGTTCAGAAAATTTAGCCAATTTTCCGATTCGGTTGATTGAAAATTCATTCTGCTTCTATCCTCTTTGTATTCAAATGGATGGATTTTGCATAAAGCTGGTCCGAGATTTGGACAGAAATTTTGAGGATTACAGTGACTGTATTTCAGAGTAATTTAGAGTTAGTAGTTAGCACATATTCCCAATGTAATTAAACATAAGCTCTTCCTAGAAAGTAGTTCCCTCGCTAGTTCTATTTTAATGTTTAATTTTATGATAAATGTAACTTTTTTAATTTGAATAAATTAATATATAATGCCGTTAACATAATATGTAAAATGTATTAAATAAAAATTATTTGGATAAAGTGTTGCATGTCCTAAAACTGCAAAAAAGGAATCTAAGGTAGCAGAATTAGGAATAAAAAGTATAAACCCATTTAGTAGGGGCTAAAAAAGCTTTTACCTTAGAAAGGTGGGGTAGAAATGATGGTATATATATATATATATATTACGATATATATATATATATATATATATATATATATATATATATATATATATATATATATATAAAATATCATTCACGATAGAGAAATACTTTGCATTCAAAAGTTGTAGGAGATCAAAAGCTGCATAGTGTAAAATTATTGTGGTCCAAAAAAAAGTTGCGCACAAAACATAAATTTGTTTAAATAGAACAACCAATATATTGTTGCATATTTCAATTCATCGCAAAATTTTCTCTATCACCATATTTAGTTTAGCACATATTTGCGACGGTGCCAAAAAATTCGGGAAAATCCCTAAATTTATGAAAAACATACTATGCTAAAATGTTTAATATTTTTTTACTAATAATAATATAAAATCAAAGTTACTGACAAAATTGGAGGAATAATGATTGAGAAGGGCTCTTGAGGCGCGATATATTTAACATTTTATACAGGATGTTTTCAATAGATGTACCAATATTACGAAATTCAAACCTAATTTCCACTGGTTTTTCAAATAGAACATTCTGTATTTTATCACTTTTTCTTTTAGGGATTTTCATCCTCTTTAAAATTTATTGATGTCTTCCTATGCCTATCTCTTTAATTTTGGCGGTATTTTACTTTTTATGAAAAATCTACTGAAAAATTTTACATCTAGAATCAAGCTAGCCATGACTATACATCAAATTTGCGTATTCGCATAAAAGTCAGTTTAATTATTTTTTTCACAAAAATTAAATTTTAATAAATAATTGCAATATTGGGTTTTTATAACAATTTAAATTCAAACAGATTTAAAATACAAAATATAGCATTAATAAGGCGAATTGAGTTTATAAAATTTAATAATGAGAACTCAAGAACTAACTTAAGGTAGGTTTATGTAACATCTTCATGTTCATGTTCCTTTTCATTTTGCTTTTAGTTTTATCCGTACCTTCACATTCTTAATGACTAATAACCAAGTTTATTCTTAAAACTTAACTGACAAATCACAGCTTGATTTGTAAAATTAAAATATAAAATTTATACTAAAAACCTATAAATTTAGATATTTTACAGCACCTATCTTGCAGAAAAAAAAAACAGATTAATTTGTGGAAATCCCTATTAATTTATAAAACACGTTAAAAAACAAAAAAATTACTTACGTTTGCAAATGTGTCACATCTAAATAGTCAAATAGCTACGCGCATGCGCATACAAGTGCGTCGATATTTTTTTTCTTGTGGGGATAATCATGTTTATTCAGCGGCACCGTTAGGATACTTCATGGGGAAGGGGGTCGAAATGGCAAAATGTGTGTTTACGCTACTGCAACACTGAAACAGTGCAGTTTCTCATTTCTCAGCATTTAATACTGTTTTCTTCGTTGAAAAAGATGTTAATCTTCCAATGTAACATATATATTCACATACCACGATGTCAAACCAGTAGATGTTGCATGCGATAAAGCACAATTTCTCGTTTGTGGTGGGGATATGGAAAAGGAAAGTTTGGAAGACAATTTCCACTTTTCCAATCGATAAAAGAAAGCAAATAATTTAATCTCGCTTGATTACCACCAACGACTAGTTTATATAATGAATGATAATAATATTTCAAGTTTTGCAGTGTTTTTACGTAGTGTAGAAAAAAAATTGACAAACATGGCATTTTGTATAAATATTCTATTCAGCTTTTTTATTACAATCCGTCAAATCATGTTAAAAAATGGTGTTTTGCCATTCATAGAAAAACAGGTTAACTAAAAATTCTGAGGCATATTGTTTTCATATATTTTACTTGCACAATTCTAGAAGTATAAAATTACGTCAGAAAGCTCAACACGACCTCTTCCCTTCCAACGTCACTCCAAAAAGCTTGGAAGTTTCATCAGCGGAGAGCTGAACGACTGAACATACTATTCCCGTAATCCAAAAGAGTAATTCGAGTTTTTTTTATTAACCTTTTACATCATTGGAGAATATTTTTGGAGCCCATTTTTCGGAAAAGACAAATATAACCAAACCGCCTTGAAAAGCACGTGATAAGAAAATAAATCGGTGAACCATCGTAACCCTAAAATATAAAATACAGTCCACTTTCTACCCTACAAAGAAAACATTTTTTCTATCCATTCGGGAACCACCATTTTTAAGGGACCGCGGGCAGTGGTGTGCTTCCAAATAAAGAAAAAAAGCGAATTATACAAATATTAAATAGCATGGAAATCTATATTCAAAACCTTTCACAAATATTCAAATACCTTGTTTAGAATATTGCGCCAAGGTATTGATTGATTCCTACATAAATCAGTTTATGGTGCCAATCCAAGATTGTGGAACAAAATGATGTTTTAATAAAATATTTAAAAATTCAGCCTGTAAAAACTACTTTATGGATTGATTTCAAATTGTGTGCCATAACTAATTGTGGTATAGAGATAAACTAGCAAAATTGCGGTACTAATTCAAGATGGCGGCAAATAAAATGTTTGTAATCTTGACAAAAATCACCCCCTCAAGCTTTTTATATCTCCACGGTTTAGCGTGCCTAGATGTCCAAAATTATATTTTATGAATTCCGTCGGTCAGTCTGTCATTTCGCAGCATAGCTTAAAAACTACCTACAAGATTGATTTAAAATTTTAGTTGAAAATTAAGGGTTATATGGGGATCACCTGGTAATATTTTGGTAAAAATTCAATATGCCGGAACAAGATGGCGCCCTAGTGAAACGTTAAAAAAATTATTACTATAAAACTATTTATTCAATTTACTTCAAATTTTGCAAACAAATTTTACATAGGAATGAACTGGTAACATATTAGTATGGATCCAGAATAGCAAAACAAAATGGCAGCCTAATAAAATATTTAGAAAACCAGCCTGCAAAAACTACTTACTAGATTAATTTCAAATTTTGTGCAAGCATTAAGTGAGATGTATAGTTAAATTGGTAAAGTTGTAGTACGAATTCAAGATGGCCAAACAAAATGACGATCAAATAAAATGTTTAAAATATCAATGCAAAAAATCTTCTTATCCATTTGACTTTAAATTTTGCAGAAAAATTATATGTGATAGGGTAAGGCTGTTTAATATGGACCACTTTTTTATTTAATTTGATTTCGTATGAACCAAGTACTTTTTTTGAAA
This sequence comes from Kuschelorhynchus macadamiae, assembly GCA_030620095.1. Taxonomy (NCBI): domain Eukaryota; kingdom Metazoa; phylum Arthropoda; class Insecta; order Coleoptera; family Curculionidae; genus Kuschelorhynchus; species Kuschelorhynchus macadamiae. The sequence continues at coordinate 184,766 of JAUTXW010003430.1, forward strand.
AACCAATAAATTATAAGGATTATATAGTTCCTTTTTATACTGCGAAAAAAATATTAACAGTCAAAAACAATAAATGCTATTATATTTTAAAAAATGAAAATATCTTTACAAAAGTCCAATTTAGGATACTAAATTGAAACACCAGTGTCCTAAATTGAACCGGTTATAATAAATGTATTAAACTTAAATATATTCTGATCATTATAAAAATAAACATATTGTAGGGAAATGATTAAGCTTATTTACAGGTTACGTTTTAATTTTTCTTGAAACATTAGCACATTTGGTATGATGCCACACGTCGCACTTCAAACATTTAATAATTTCTTTAACAGTTTCTCCTTTGCAGATTGCACAATACCAACAGTCAGTTTTAATTTCCAGTATTATCAGTTAATCCCAAATTTTCCTGCTCGGAACCAATATAAGAATTTAACATCTGTGAGGCTGCTTTCATTAAAGACATTTCTAACAATTGGCCATATGCCAGCAGCTCGAAATGGACTTGTAGCATTTCTAGCATTTCTGACAGTGGCAGCAAGTCGGTAAGCTTCGCTTATCAGAGCAGACACCTGAAACATACTAACAGTACGCTAAACATTACTTCTTAGCCACTTTTCAATACACTGGCTGTAAAAATTTTGGATTGAGCGAAAAAATTCTATATCCACCCTTTCCATGCTAAATCTTCTTGCCCTTCCCTTCGATGTTGATTCTGGTTGGCGTAGTGAAAGTTTCTTATGTCTTCTCATGAATGAGTAATACCATTTCTTCCCTGCCATTCGTTTTTCTTGGTTAACATTATTTTCGAGTTTATTCGTGGTTGTTATCTCAAATGCCAATTTCCGCACATCTCGTATTGTCAGTCCAAACATATTCTCTTCTAAGGTTAAGATATGATTAACAAGCTCATTTTCAATTTGAGAGAAGAGAAGAGAAAACTTGAAATCTACCCATTCTCTTTACGCTGCCATTTGAAGTTTATTTTTATTTTCTAGGTGCATTTTTAATGTGGGTTTTGGGTTTTTCTGAAAGTAAAACCAAAATATCATTCTTGAAATGGCTCCTAATTTGGACCGGCTCAGTGTCCTAAATTGAACCGGTCCAATTTAAGATACTAACGTCGGTCCAATTTAGGCGAATCTGCATAAATTTAACGTGTGAAAATATTTGAAATATCAAGGATAAACATATATGTGGGGTTATGGTATGAAAACATTCAAAACAAAGCTAGAAAACTATAAACTAAATTAAAATGTAATAAATTGTGGTTATACGGGGTTACGGTGTTTTACACAAATAGTAGATATATTATACCTTTTCTGTAAATTTGCCGATATTTTCTAACTCCCGCGCTGTACTAACAAGATATTCGGTAAAAGACGATGTCATCGAGCATAGCTAAATTACGCATCAACAGATGGCACCACCTTTCTTTCGTATATGAGAAATAAGACCGGTCCATTTTAAGAGTGGGTCCAATTTATGCAACCTTACCCTATAGGGATACACTGTTACGAATTTAACATGGCGTTACAAAATAGCGGTTTGTGTCAATGTAAAAACAACTTGTTGAATTTATTTAAATTATGCCTAAGAATCAAGTCTGGCATAGGTAAAATAATTGGTAGGAATTCAATATGATGGAACAAAATGGCTTCTAATAAAATTGTTTAAAACGGCAATATATATGTGTTACTAAATAAATATATGTATTGAAGTAAATTAGGTCACACTTACCTATTCCCAATAAAAAGAAACATCCATAACGAGGGAAGTTCTGGGTAAAGGAAATTTACCGATTTTTTTAAAACTAGCGTTAGAATGAGCTCTAGCTTTATAACCCGATGAATAGTGAAAATCCAAGTAATAAATCTATTTTGGTAAGTATTTACAAACAAATCACAAGAAATTGCCATTAAAATATCATTGATTCCTGGAAGTTCGTAAACATCTACTTTTGCAGGATTCAATGTTCTTATTCAAAGAACACATTGATAAGCTGTCACGAGGGACTCTCATTCCTCGTCTAAGCCTTAAACTTTTTTTAAAATACGTGCTTGCCGTTTTCTGTACAGAAGCTTTTTTTTGGGAGATGTATTGGGTTTGACACTCCCACATCTTCTCATTTTCTTGCCCCGTAGATCTAGATAAGCTTTGGATTTTCCTCTGTCAGAGTCAGTGTTGATAACTTAAACCTCGTAAATCTTTAAAAGACCTTAACGAATGAAAAATTAAATACTCTTATATCTTTATTTTGTATTTGCAATTTGCAGTCGTTTAACTCATGTTTTACTTAGTTAAACCTGCTTGTCGCTAGCAGTTTTGAAATTTCATTCATAATAATTAAAGTGAAAAATAAACTAATAAACATGTTAACTGCGGTTCTTGTTAATTTTAGACAACATTTATTAATTAGTATAATATCCCTTTACTGTAAACTAGTTGCTGTTAATTACAACTGAAAAGAGGCAAGTCAGATCTGTCCATTTGAACAAAACCAAAGCAGTGATTCAGCTCAGAGATTCAGTAAAGCATTTTAATTAAAATACCCAAAAGCCCGAAATTTTTGTCGGACTGAAACTCTATCTAGTATATAAAGTGGCGAAATTCATAATCCAAGGGCAAGCAAAGCAAAACTATGAAAATAATAACGCAGCTAATAATTAAAAGTAGAAAAATTAATTCATTTGGGTACAAAGCAAAAAGTGATTGACCCAAGATCTTCATCCGTATAATTAACCAGTTGGGAGATGAGCACAATTAGCTTTAAAAACAGGGACGTCCCTAGCCCCTTGTATTACAGTGAGTTCGGTACAAATGCCGGTTCTGCATGTTTGTAAGTGTGTCTAGTAATTTGCCAACTCGAATACAATTTACCCAACTCATCACGATTTAACCAACTGGCCCAATATAAAATAAATAAATCCATCTGAAGGCGAAACTCATAACCCATGAATAAATAAAGCAGGAATATGAAAAGAATAACAAGACAAAATTATAAAAGTAGTAAAAGACAAATCAAATTTGTGTCACCCACCTAGATTGATCACCAAGAGAAAATCCGAAATCTTTAATGAAATTGACATAATATGTTACATGGAATAAGTTTAATACACATAATTATTTCGTCACCGACATTAAGTAATTTACTAGACATAAGTATAATTTTCTTCAGATTAATACACCTTTGGGCCGTGAAAATAAATTTTAGGCGAAATGTTAATAATTATACAGTACGGTCCTGTTATATATAAAACCATAAGCCAGCAACAATATTTTGTAGTTCGTTAGCCTAGGAGAGAACAGAACGTACAGATGGAAATAGGATCCGTTATGTGATCGTACCGTGAATTTGGCAAGGTCGACAATTAAATCAGTCTTCCATCAATTGGCGTGTTGTGAAACCACTGGAGTGTTGTTTACAAGCGGTAATAGTACGATTTACATTTTTGAAACTTATTTAGCTTTGCATGAAATATTTGTATCTTTGTTTGAAGAAGTTATCAAACAACGGTTTTACTTAATATTATGTTTATTTAGTTTATAAAGAGGTAAGTTTATTTGGATTTTAGTCATTTAAGGATTTTATATCTCACGTCTCTAGCCAAATTTCAATGTGTTTAATGGTCAAAAAATATTGTTTTATTACTTTTATAATTCTTGCTATATATATATATATATATATATATATATATATATATATATATATATATATATATATATATATATATATATATATATATATATATATATATATATATATATATATATATATATATATATATATATATATATATATATATATATATATATATATATATATATATATATATATATATATAATTTCTTTGGGACGGCCGCTAAAGCACATTGAAATTTGACTAACTATGGACACGTGTTTCCGACTTAAGGTCTTCATCAGTACAGTTGAGAGATGAGTACAACTAGCGCCAAAACTTAATACAACAAAACCACACCAGAATCACCAACAGGAGCAAAACCAACATTTGTGGTTACCAAGTAAACATCCGAAATCTTCGCCGGACTTTTTTTTATTAAGTTTTGGCACTGATTGTACCGGTCTCTCAACAAGTTGCTTGTACTAATGAAGACCTTAAGTCAAAAACACGTGTCTACATTTGGCCAAATTTCAATGTGCTTTATAGCTGGTCCCAAAAAAAATTACTTTCCTACTAAATAATAGTTCCTGCTGCGTTAACTTTTCCTACTTTTATATATATATATATATATATATATATATATATATATATATATATATATTATATATATGCAGAATGTGGCAATTAATTAAAAAATGCGAACTGTTTAACAGTTAACAGATCTTAACATGTATGAGATATCTATTTCAAATTTTACACAAATACAGAAAATATAATAAAAAGTCATTATGTCAAACCAGAGTTTTTCGATTATTAAACTAGTGTTCAATAGCAAAAGACGGAATATGTGCTAAAATAATTGACTTCGAACACGTCTAAGGGATGGAGAGCTATCTTATATGAAAACTTAGTTACTATCTGAATCTAAATGTCGACATTCTGGTAGCAATCAATTCATTACGTAAATGGATAATATAGTTGTGTGATTCAATTTTAATCACTTGATGATCTGTAAAGAATAATGTACTTTTTACATTCCAGGAAATAACAACGTATATCATCAATTTTTTTAAAAATCTTGATTTGTAGTACAGGCGATTTGTGGTAATTTGACTTTTTCTAATCAATGAGTAAACTCGATTATTTGGTATATTCTGTGGGACTTACGAAGTAAAGCCTTTTTTATCTTGAAATATCAGACGCCTCATGTTAGCATTCGTCAGAATCGTCTGTATAACATAGAAGCTTGCAATAATTGGCGTAATTTCGCTTCAATTGTAAGTGCTGGTGTTTGAAGATGTTCGATGCATTTTATACCCAAAATCTTTTGTATTGTTTAAACCGACTTGTGACAAATTCTCAGCCTGCCGGCTACTTTGCCCTGGGATATGGGTATCTGGGCTATTTCATGTCAACTAAATCGATTCGGCCGATACTTGGTGGAATTGAAATCCATAACTAAGATATATGAAACTAAGTAAAAAAAAATCGGTAAATTTTCTTCACCCGGAACTTCCCTCGTTATGAATCTTTTCTTTTATTAGGAATGGTGAAGTGTGACCCAATATAGTTCAGTACATAGTCATTTAGTAACACATATACACTTTCTTTTTAAACATTTTTATTCGACGTCATTTCATTAGATTATATTGGATTCCTACCAATATTTTACCAATTTCTACCTATGCCACACTTGATTTTTGGGCATAATTTAAAATAAATTCAATAAGTAGTTCTTTTTATTTACACTAGAGATGGGACATGTAACTTATTTTAATGATGCGCTTCACTGACTCTGGCTCACTTTACTGAGTCAGCTCATTGAGTCGGCTCAATTGAGCTGCGAAACGAAGGAGCGAAATACACTCCTAACGTCGTTTGACAAAACTTCTAACTCATGAATTGACTCCCGGAACACGGTTCTGCCACCCTGGCGGCTCGTAGTTGTAAAGGACAGTGGATGGGATATCGCGCTTGGCTAGTACGGCGAAGAATCACCGCAACGAATTGGTCAAGTTTAGTGTTTTAATTTTTAACGTTATATAGTCTGAGTGTGCAGAATTTCTGTTGGAGATTTATATATATTATATATATTATAGATATTTCAATAATTTTATTAATATTAAAAATGACTTCACGACATTAATATTCAATGACTTCAATTGCCGAAAAAAAAGTCATCATATGTTCTTTTCCATAATGTTAGAATAAATAATATTTAAGTTTATTGCATTTTTCATTATTTTCTTAAAAAGTAAATCGCCTTATTTTGTATGCGTATTTACCAATAGGAAGTTCCAACCATATCTAAAATTTATATTTGTATTTATTTTACATCTAAACAACCGAAATAAAAAAATAAAACCTAAAGAGTTAAATCCGCTAAGTCGCGCCGCATCGCGAATGTAACAAACAGCACATATTGCAAAGCAAATCGACTCTTTCGGTGGTCGGTGACTCCGCGGCTCTTCATCGTCGCAAGTCGTTCCCGCTCCGTTATGCTGTAAGTGAGAGGTGAGTCAGAATCGAAAAAGATCTGTACCGCGGAACTGCTTCAGTGACTCACTTAAATGAGCTGATTCTTTGAGCCAACTCACCCCAGTTAAATAACTTATTTCTTTAACTTTGTTTTTAAAAACAATTTTTATTTATAAATAAACTTTAAAATTACACAATAAGGACTTAACTACGTGAAGTTCGAAAATTAAGTGGTGCGTTACAGAAAAGGGCCCTATTTATATGCTAAGGTAAAGTAAACATCGTAGATAAGTAAATATACAGATAAGGACATTTCTGGCTACATAACTCCTCCCTCCTTAAGCTCGGAAAATAGAGGTTGACGGTTTTCCGGCCGTGTAAGTGTTTGGAGTTCGATATCCGTCTGGTTTGAAGGGCTGATACCCATCGTTTCTGGCTTGTCAATGTCTATCGAAACTTGAGGGTTCTGTTTAGGTAGGGATCTCCTTCGGTTGTAGTAATTTTGTATGAGTTTCCAAAGGATCGTCGAGAGTCCGAATGTGATGAGTGTTAGCAGGATAGATAATGTTGAAGTCCAATGGTTGGCGAAAGTTCCAGGTGTTTGTAGTTTGTGAAATTTTATTGTGGAAATCATCTTGTTTGCTTCGTGAATTTATTGGTGATTGACTTCCTGTAGCTTTTGGTGAGGTAAGTTTTCCTGGTCTTGGATCTCGATTCTTGGGATGTTTAAACTGTAGTACAGGTTGTTGGATTTTTCAATAGCGTATTTTTGACCATTGATTTCTACTGGACATTTGTTCAACGTGATGAGTGCATATTAAGGAGGATCGCTTCAGCTCTTGACAATTGCTAATTATTGGCACTGGTCTGGCGCGAATAACTAAGATTTCTTTATCGTTGATCTTCGTTACACTTGAAGATGTATAGTGTACTTTGACCATTGGGCATGTGTTCTGGTTATGCGTTAATATTCTTGGTACGCAGGTATTTTCTTGGGAAAGCGCTTCTTGTGGACATACGAAGATGTCTTCAATCTTAGGGCATTCTAAGTTGGTGGAAAAATATTTTTCTTCTGTGAGTAGTAAGTAGGGTTTGGGTATGACTAATGTTTGGGTCTGGATAGGAATGGGAAGTATTTTATACAATGTAAATTGAGTTGGGGATACCATTGGTATATGAATTGCAGAAATTATGAGCTTATTTATTACTTTTACTTCAGGGGTCATTATTTTATAATAACTGATTAAATTCGAGAGAGGTATGGTATTTTTCTCGGGGATATTTTGTAAAATATTTTTCAGTTGGGATTCATTTAGGATGCTATTATGCATCGTATTAAGCCTAGCGAAGCTGATAGCAGTTTCAATATTTAATAGTATTGTTTTTATTCTTAAAAGTTGGTTATGTATATTATCGGTTATTAATGATAGGTATAAGGTATCAGAGAATGTTATTTGTTTTAATTCTAAAAGAGTAAGTTTAGAGTAAATATTCTTTTGGTTCTCGTTGATTTTATTTAAATGTAAGTCGTATGTTTGTGTTATATTGGAAAGTATAGATATTGATTGTTTTATTTCGTTTTGTATTAGTTGCTGATTATTAGAAAGAACATTTAGGTATTTGTCGTATTTTTGTTCGTCATCTGAGTCGAGTGTACCGAATAACCATTTATTGAGTTTTCCTACTCCGTCAAACAATCCGCGTTTTTGTTTATAGTTTTTGTCAAATAAAAATATATTTGATTTGAGGGAGTGTAAGAATTCGTGCGTCTGATTCATTTTTTGTAATACTAGATATGGGAAGTCTGCTGCTTGGTGTTTTTTATTCAGTATTACTTCTGCCGTAATTAGAGATCTTTCTAAATTGTTTAGACATATTTCTATTTGTTCTATGTTGATGTGATAGTAGGCGGTATGGTGTAAGTTTGTAATGTATGTGGGTCCCAGGACAATGGGGAATATTGGGTTAATGACTTCTTTTTCTTCGTAGGACCATACTGTGGGAAGAGCGAGGACTAAGAGCAGGATCCTCATCATCTGAAACAGAACGTTGTGGTTTCAGGCGATTGATATGGATTGCTCGTTTTTGGGCGATTATTTTTGTGGGGTATGCTTTTATGGGGACATTCAATTTTTTGTATTTGTTTGTTTGTTTAGTCTTTGATTTGATTGGGAAGGTTTTTTCGTAAATGGGTTTTTTGGGATCGATTTTAATTTCAGGTTGCCGATTTTCGTTACGTTTTTCTAAAATTTTAGTTTGGTTTGTTTTGAGAGTGTCAAGTATCTGGGAATTTAGTATTTTAATGTTTTTGGAATGTTCTTGCATGTAGTGTGTTAGTTTTTCTTCTTCTGAGAGTTCAAGAGGATTTTTGTAATCAAGTTTACCTTTAATGATTTGAAATGGTGTATATTTCAAAGCATTATGGGTGGAATTATTGTAAGATAAAATGGCGTAATTCATCAGATTGCAAATGTTTTCTCTGGGTTTTTCATTTTGAAGGGCTAGTATCGTTTCATTGAGAGTCGAATGAAATCTTTCTACGTAGCTGTTGGAACTGGGGTTATGTGGTGTACAGTAATGTATTTCGATATTATGGAGCATGCAAAATTTTTGTACATTTTCATTTTTGAAGGATGTTCCGTTGTCGGTTGTTATCTTCCTGGGTAATCCGTAGTGATTGATGTAGTGTATGAGCTTTTCTAGAATTTCGGGACCATGGCAAGTTAGTAGGGGGTATGCTTGACCTAGTTTTGAGAAGCTGTCTAAAATTGTTAGAAAGGTAGTATTGTGAGTTTTGTATGTGTCTAAGTATATGTGATCAAATGGTTCATAGCCGAAAGGAGTTGGTTTAAACACTAATTTGTTGGGATGTCTTTCGTATTTTGTCTTTTGGCATATTTCGCACATGTTTACATAGGTTTTAACGTCGTTCTCGAGGTTAGGCCAGTAAAATCTTTTCTTTAGTGCGATTATATTTTCTTGAATACCTCTATGTGTGGTTTTTGTTTCGTGGTAATATTTTATTTTCAATTGTTGTTCGTCAACGTCCGTTATGTCATCTAAGAGTAGTCTAGAGATATAAAGTTTAAATGCGTTATTTTTGAAGTATGTTTGAAAAAGGTTTATTATCAGTGGTTCTAATGTTTGATTTATAAAGTATAGACAGTACGTCTTCCCAAGTGCAAAATTCTCTTTTAATATTTTACAAAGAAGTTCTTCTGATGGGTCGTTGGGTAGAAAGATAATTGTCCGTTGTTTATCGAAAATTTGTGAACGTTCTATTTTATCTTTGTTGCCTCTCGAATATCTAAAAATGACTTGGTTTTTATATGTGTTTAGTGCTTTATTGACATACGGGGCGCCGATAATGGGATTTTCGTGGCTAGAGTGAACTGTTTGTGTGTCCGTTTTGTCTAGGGGTTCCTTTTGTTTGTTCGGTGTGATAGTGATATCAGATATGACATTTATTTTGGTTTTATCTTTTTCTACGTTTAATGTTTGTAGAATGTCGTCGAGATCTCTATGTTATTTATTTGATTGGGGATACGAGATAATGCGTCAGCGTTTGTGTTATTTTTGCCTTGCTTGTAAATTATTTCGTAATCGAATTCTGCTAATTTGAGCCTCCAGCGGACTAGCTTAGAATTTGGTTCTTTAATAGCGAATAACCATTGAAGGGGTTTATGGTCAGTTATTATTTTAAATTTCTTTCCGAATAAGTACGGACGGAAATATTTAGTTGCCCATACGATGGCAAGTAATTCTTTTTCAATTGTGGAATAATTACACTCAGCGGGATTGAGGGTGCGTGAAGCATATGCGATGGGTAAGTCTTTTCCTATTGGGCCTTGGGACAAGATAGCTCCAATTGCCAAATTTGAAGCATCTGTAGTTAGATTAAAGGGTTTTGAGAAATCTGGGTGTTGCAATATTGGATCGTTGGTTAGAAGAGTTTTGCATTTTTCGAAAGAATTTATGAATTCGGGAGTGTGTTCTACTTTGTGGTTTTTCTTTAAACAGTTAGTTAGGGGTTTAGTGATCTTGGCAAAATTTCGAATGAATTTCCTGTAGTAGCCTATGAGTCCTAGAAATGACTTTATTTCCTTGGGGTTTTTAGGAATTGGAAAGTTAAGAATAGCTTCAATTTTCTTCGGATTTGGTTTTATCCCTTCTGGGGTAACCACATGCCCTAAAAATTCAACCGTTTTGCGTAGGAATTCTGATTTGTCCAGCTGTATTTTTAAATTATTATTCTGTAATCGTTGGAACACTAGTCTGATATTGTTGATGTGCTCTTGTAAGGAAGTGGAAAAAATTATGATATCGTCCATATACACTAGACATATTTTTCCCTGTAAATCCCGCAGGACGTTGTCCATGACCCTTTGAAAGGTGGCAGGGGCATTTTTTAGGCCGAATGGCATACGTATGTATTCATAATGGCCATTTTCGACATTAAAAGCAGTTTTCGGTATAGATAAAGGGTCCATTTCGATTTGGTGGAACCCTGACGCTAGGTCGAGGGTTGTGAAATATTGACATCTGCCAAGTTTGTCTAGAATATCGTTGATATTAGGAATTGGGTACCTATCATCAATGGTTTTTTCATTAATTTTGCGATAATCTATCACAATTCGCCATTTTTGTTGGCCTGAGGCGTCTAGTTTTTTGGGGACTATCCAAACGGGGGAGGACCAGGGGCTTGAGGATGGTCTAATTATTCCATCGTTTAACATTTGGCTGATTTGTCTTTGAATCTCCTCTTTGTGAATATAAGGATAGCGATAAGATTTGGTGTGGACTGGGATTTCGTCGGACGTTTTGATTTCATGTTTAATTTGATTTGTAAAGGTCAATTTGTCGCCTGGTTTATGAAATATGTTCGGGAATAGAGAGAGTAAATTTTGCAGTGCTTTTGTTTCTTCGGGATTTAAATGGTCTGATCTTATCAAGGAGAAATCGATGGGCGAGTTAGAATCTAAAGTTTCGGAAAATGTATTAATTTCGGACACAATTTGTTCCATATTAAAAATTTCGTTTTCGGATGCATTAAAAGGGGTACATTTTCGTTCTATATCGTGTGGATTGAAATATATCAGAATACTGTGATCTTTTACATTTTTTATTTCGAGGGTAACATAATTATTTTGAACTTTTAAAAGGGACGATGGTATTTCAAAATCTTTTGTTCTTATGTGCGGTATGTATAATTCTGAATTATTTGGTAGGGCAGTGTAAATATGTTTTAGTACGCTTGTCTTGGCTGGGATTTCAACTTTTTGAATATCGAAATTGTCTCTATAAGATAAGGGGATATTTACTATATTTAAATTTAATCTCCTTAGGTCTTTCACACCTAAGATACCGTCGAAGTAATCGTAGAAGTTAAACAAGATAAATTCTAGTTCGTTATCAATGTTAAATTCACGGAGAAGTGCGATTTTTGCTTTATTGTGGGTATCGGTTTTGCCTATGCAGGTGACTAAGGTGTGTTTAGAATTAAATATTTGATTAGGAAAATTCTGTTCTGCAATTATGGGTCTTAAGAGAGAAGTGTGGCTGCCGGTATCGATTAGTAATTTTAAAGGGGGTTTTTGGATTTTTATATATGGCAATGAATTAATTTGAAAGGCGTTGATATCTAAGAAGGACTGTCCTCTAGGGAGGCTTCGTTTGGAAAATTTTCGCAGGTCTCTGTATTGTTTTGATTTTCAAGATTGATGGCTTGATTAAAATATAGGTTGTCGAAATTTTCGTCATCAAAGTCTTGGGGATAATGTGTATTATTTTCGTACATATTGTCGTATTCGAAGTTATTGTATCGGTTTGTATTTGTGTCGGCATACTGTTCTTGATAACTAGTATTTTGGGTTGGGTAATTGTTTTCTAAGTGAGTGAGTTCTGTGAATGTGAAAGGGTGAGAGTTTTGTCTCCATTGGTTAGGTTTGTGATTTGAATTTTGGTTTTGGTTTTGGCTGAAAGGTCTTTGTAAATTTCTATTTGATTGAAAGCTTATACCAGACATAGGTTTGGGCGTATCTAAAGATTTGTGGGGATTGTATTTAGGGAAAGCGTTGGCTGGTTTGCCAAAAACTTCTCGGTTAGTGGGAAATTTATGTTGGATATGTCGAGGTTGAACATTAATAGGTGCTCTGGGGAATGGTGTTGGTCCGTTTTGTGAAGGGTTAAGGAATGCATTGTTGGAAAAGGATGTTTGATGTCTGTTAAAATTGTTGTTGCTCGGGTTCGTTGAATAATTTTCGCGAGTATTGAATGGATTATGTTTTGGTATGTTGGGTTTATGATTAGGAGTTTGCATATTAGCATGGTGTCTCAACATTTGGGTTCTATTATTAAGTTGTTGTTCTACAAGAGAATGATTTAGAATGAGTCCGTAAGTATCATCGAGATCTCGAGGGTTATTGATTAGCAGAATAGTTCGAAGTTCGCTATTCGCGTTGGCTAATAAGACAGTAATTGCAGTTTGTTCTGTTTGTTCGATTAAAGCAACTTTTGTAGCTTGAACAAGATTTTCTGTATTAATTTTTAGAGCTATCCTATTTTTTAAAATTTTGAGCCTGTCTAAAAATTCTAATATAGATTCGTTTTTGTTTCTTGTGAGAAAGTTAAGTTGTTGTAATAGTGTATGTCTGTTAACTTTGTCTCCAAATTTGTTTCTCAATTCGGTTTTTATTAAAGGCCAAGTTGCCAATTCGGGATGGCAAAGTAAATGATCGCCTGCTTCGTCAATTATTTTAGATTGAATAGTTGCGATTACATATTCTTTCAAGGATTCGTCTTGGGTAGTAGTATAATATCTATTATAGAATTTGTCAATAGAGTTGATGAAAAATTCCAAGTGTTCAGATCGACCTGAAAAAGGTTTTAGAGTGTGTGCAATTTCTTTTGCTGCTGTTAGAGTGGTCATGTCGTCGAGTTTGATTTTGTTTATTAAAGTAGCTAGTTCGGTTATAGTCCTGTCTGTGTCACTATTGTTGGTTGCGTCTATGTTTTCGTTCATCAAAAAAATGCAGAAACGATTTTTTAGATAGAATTAAGAAGTTAGCAATATAGTTTATAACACTCAAGGAACAGTAAATAAATTAGGGGATATAGCAAAATTTCAAACAAAATAAATGATAGAAATTAAAATCATATACCAATTTACAAGTTTCAAAGGTTTGGAAAGGAAATGTTGTCTTACTCTCGGTTCCTCCGAAGTAGTTGCAGCTTTCCTACCAGGAATGGGGGGGATCTTCCTTGATGAATGGTTAAAACCAACGGCCAGGCAGCTTGTCTCAGGAAGTTTGCACTGTGCACCTTCTAAACTCACTTTTGCTGGTCTTCAAGGATCCGTTACGACTGCGCCAGTTAAATAACTTATTTCTTTAACTTTGTTTTTAAAAACAATTTTTATTTATAAATAAACTTTAAAATTACACAATAAGGACTTAACTACGTGAAGTTCGAAAATTAAGTGGTGCGTTACAGAAAAGGGCCCTATTTATATGCTAAGGTAAAGTAAACATCGTAGATAAGTAAATATACAGATAAGGGCATTTCTGGCTACATAACTCCCCTGAGTTACACATCTCTAATTAACACACACCGCCATTTTGTTACGTCATGTTGAGTTTGTTCCAGTTTATCTCTATATTACATTTAATTTTTCTGCAAAATTTAAAGACGATTGAATAAGATTTTTTACGTTAATTTTTTTAAAATTTTTTTTGGACTCCGTTTTCTTCGGCTATCTTCAATTCGTATCACAACTTTACCAGTTTATATCTATATCACACTTAATGCTTGCACAAAATTTGAAATTAATCTAATAAGTAGTATTTTTAGGCTGATTTTTTAAATATATTAAAAGATCTTTTTACGTTTCACTAGCCAGCCATCTTATTCCGGCATATTGGATTTTTACCAAATTTTATCAGGTCATCCCCACGTGATCCTTAATTGTTGACTAAAATTTGAAGTCACTCTGATAAGTATTTTTTAAGCTATGCTGTGAACTGACAGACAGATGGACAAAGCGACGAACGTACCGACGGAATTGATAAAACATATTGGCCTCTATACTCTAAAACGTGAAAATATGTAAAACTTGAGGGGGAGATTTTTCCACGATTACAAATATTTTATTTAGCCGCCATTTTGTGCTGCCAACTTCAATTAGTACCACAGTTTTACTAGTTTATCTGTAGACCACAATTATTTATGGCACACAATTTGAAATCAGGCCCTTAAGTTATTTTTCAGGCTGCATTTTCGAATATTTTACTAAGCCTTCATTTTGTTACGCAGCCTTGAATTCGTACCAAAATTTTACCAATTGATTCCTACATAATTGATTTTTGTGGTAATTGATTAAGTCGTTTTTTAGTAATAATTTTTTTAACATTTCACTAGGCGCCATTTTGTTTTGCCATATTGAATTTTTAATACAATGTTACCATGTCATCCACGTATGACTCCTAATGTTTGACCAACATTTGAAGTCAATAGGGTACGTAGTTTTTTAGGTATGCAGCGAACAAGCAGACCCACAAACCGACAGACATGCGCAATTAAGAAAACATGTTTTTCAGCATCTAGAAACCCTGGAACGTAAAGATCTGAAAAAATCTCGGACGATGATTTTTTTACGATTATAATACTTCCTTCCCTTTTACGAGGGAAGTACAAACCATTTTTACTTAAACCTTCCTCTATATTAAAGAAAACCAACTTGTTTCGCCCACACTGTGGTTTCATGGTTTTTCGTATTTACTTAAATCTATCATCAAAAAATATTTCTAAGAGGTGAATTGTGATATTATAATATTTTAAAGAAAAAAAATTATAAAACAACTATCTGTTCAGTTTACCCTCATTTAAAAGGCCCTTCCACTAACTATAAATGTATTACGTACCATGGAAAATCCAGTAACAAAATAGGTAGTTAAATGTGAATGTAGCATATAAAACCAATAACCCCTTAGGCAAATTTATAAAAAATAACAAATCAAAAATAATTTTAAATAATAAATCAGGTGTCCATAAATTAACTTGTAAAGATGGTCGAAAAACGTATATAGGTAGAAGCTTAGAGTAAGAATTAAAGTAGAAATCACAACTCATTCATAAATCACGGTGGAGGTATGCGCCAACATGCTTCCCCTATTTTTCACATTCTATCGACCAATTTTTACGATAAAACAAGAAGTGGGGATGGCCTATGCCCAAGCCATGGCCATTTCTTAACGAATGCCAGTGACGGCGTGAGTTTTCACTTTCCGCATAAGGAAATATCATTAATCGTGAAAAATTATCGTTCCGGGTTTTTACAGATCCTCATGTTTTTCCATTACTGTCGGTCGGTCGGTCTGTTCCGGTATAGCTAAAAAATCCACTTACTCGATTAACTTTAATTTTATTTAATTTTCCACAAAAATTACGTCTGATATTAAAAAAAACTGGTAAAATATTGGTATGAATTCAACATGGCGAAACAAAGTGACGACCTGTTAAAATATTTGATGTACGAAAATGAAGAAATGGACCATGCTTCATTATCGTTGACAAAAAGAAGGATTCTTACCTATTCCTTAATGAGGCAAATAGGTATTTTTACAAACTTCAAAGAAATAATCGTTCTCTACTTCACTATCTAAAATCAAACCATTAAGTTAGGTAAGTTTAAAATGAAATTAGTGATTTATATATTATTAAACTTTAGTTTTTAGTTATGTTTGCCTTATGTCACTATCATTTTGTAATTGTGACATTTAGAAAAATTATTTGTTCACTTGTTGAAAATGTCATCTTAAACTTGTTACTGTCAAGTTAAACCTTGTCTAAAGTTAAACCTCTTTAGTGAATACGGGTGTTAGAGTTTTAAACTAATCAATCAATAAATCAATGCTTTTAACTCACTTTTATTGGCTTCCTAGTCGTCTGATTGTATGTTTGTATGTCTGGTTCAAATCTTGTAATGGATTTTTCAGCAGACTATTTTCAAATTTGACATACATACACTTTCAGATATAAAAAATCCGAATTTTTTTAGTCAACGTTTAGAAATCCGAAATGGCTGCGCCAATACGGCCTACGAATTTTGTTACTTGTGTAGCCAAAACTGAAAATTAGTGCCTAGGAAAATTTAAAAGTGTCAGCATTTAAAAATTCAAAATAGCGGTGTCAAAATGACAATGTCAACAGGTCAACAAAAATCAAAATGGTGGCGCCAATATAGTGGAAGAATTTTGTCATTTGTACAAATTCGGCTGAAATATCAGTATCTAGAAGTATATAAGAATAAAAGTTATGACATTTTAGTCAATATTTGAGAATTAAAAATGGCGGCACCACCATAGCAGACGAATTTTAAAATTTTTCCATATTTGATTAAAATTCAAGATTGTAATGCAAACATGGCGGCGGAATTTTAACATTTGTGTAGATTTGGCTGAAAGAAAGTAGGAATCTGGGGGTATTTGAAAATACATATCATACATTTTTAGTAAATATTTAAAAAATGAGAGTAGGAAGGCCTAGAATGCGAGCGAATTTTAATATTCATACAGATTTGATTAAAAATCAATATTAAGTGAGCAATTCATACATTCTTAGTAAAAAATATTGAAAATGGGGATGCCATCAATCAATCAATCCGACAAGTACTTTTTTCAGATATTGTTAAACATTTAATTAGGCCACCGTTTTGTTCCCCCATTTTGAATTAGTCTCAACATTTTTATCAGTTTATCCCTATATAATATTTGATTTTTGAGCAAAATTTGAACATAATCGATGTAGTAGCTTGTAGGCCGCCATTTTGGATTTGTAGTAAAACTTATCAGTTGATGGTCATGTCAAACCTAATTTTTCTGCAAAATTTGGATAAAATGGATAAGCAGTTCCTTAGTAATATTTTTTTAACATTTCAATAAACCGCCATTTTGCTCAGCCGTATTGGATTTTTAATGTTTTAATTAAAATGTCATCATCATATGACCTTACAGACATACAGACTAACCGACGGAACTGAGGAAACGTGTTTTTTTTGTAACTAGAATACTTTCCTCTTGCGAGGAAAGTAAAAAAAAGCGAACGCTATCAGATACGAATAGAATAGCCAATTGTCATATTGTTTTTCCATGTTAATAGCTAAAGTTTAAAAAATAAAAGATTTTTTTTAATTTTAAATATCTTAAATCTTAAATTCTAACCAGTTTAGAACATGTTTACAAACACATTTTTACTTTTAATACCCAAAGAATCACCATTTAAATTCTTTTACCTGACAAAACTTATATAATAAAATTGGCCCAACACAAGTGAAAATTTAAAAACAGGCGTGAAATCATCCGAAACTTTATTATTTCCCCAGATTTCATCCAAAATCTAGTGATTTTCGAAATCGCAGTACGTTTTTTTGAGCGTGAGACGCCCTTCGACTATTTTAATATAGTATAGGTATATTCTATAATTATTTTAATTTTCTGATAGGAAAAACTATTGTAATCGGCAAAAAAATCACCTCAGAGTCTTTTTTGTATCACTTTGCTTCTGAAGATTCTCACATGACCCCCGACGAAATAAACGTTATATTATACTGAACCGGATTGGTCAATAGGTCATGTGACCCAAAATAAGTGAATAAGGTATCTTCCATTAGACATGTCTCTTGGAAAAGGTTAACTAAAGCTCCTAGTTTCGCAATGTCCAAGATAAAGTAAATAAAACTTATTTATTAAATATTTAAAAAATTAATGTTCTTCTAATGTCACCGCACCTTTAGAACGCTGCTTTTTGAAGTAAGGCAACATATAATTAGAAGATTTGAGCCATATCAACAAATACACAATAATACATTAAAACACATGCAGTAGTGACGCTAAGAAAAGCTTGGTATCTAATAAAATATTCTTTAGCAAATTAATTTCTTTAATGTTAAATCTTATTGTAGTTCCACGACCCGCTATTGGTTTTTAAGCCACGCCGGTCACATGACCCTGTAACAATGTTTACTATAGAGTATTATACTTTTTTTACTATAAGGATCCCTTGGCAATGAAAGTGGGATGGTCTAATACAGTCTAATGGAGTTGTCGATCGGGTTTGCCATAGCTAACTAAAACTCTTGTTACTGGTGAAATCTATTTTGCAATAAAAGTAATTTCTTTATACTGCTTAGAAACTAATACTGGCAATTTATTGTATGGTATTGCATCATGTTTAAACATATTCACCGTAATATAAATTGGTATAAACATTGGTGTTCCTGGCTAGGCTTGGCATCGTCGTTATCGACCTTATACTGTGAGGTAATCTTGGCAGTGGCTAAATATGTAAACAATGACCTCAATTTTTGTTCTTCCTCTATAGGTAGAAGTTTCGACAAAGGGATAAATGAACATTATAAATGCTTTGTCAAGGGGGATAACGGATCTAATTATGCTTCTCATTTAAAAGTTTTACATACAGAAAAGAAAGGCATAAAATTAAATTTACTAGAATCTTTAGATCTAAACAAACTTAAACACACAGGTCTATTACTTAATGATCAAACTGAACTGAACAATTCACCTCTTACAAATATATATTTAAGTAAATATAAAAAAACCCATTGTAAAACAAGTAAAATAGGCTACGTTCGTTAATTTTATTTGCATTCCATTTGTATCATCGGATGAAGCTACAGTGTTGGCGAAACATGACATAAGTTTGTTTTCTTTAATATAGTGGAAGTTTTAAGTACCTTTTTTTACTTAGTGCCGTATATCTTATTTTCTCTGACCTTTATATAGGAATATATTTAGTGAAGATGACTTTTATATTCGGTGGTCACAGATAGACCGCAACAAAACAAAGTGGCGCACAACTTGAAAAATCCACCTATTCACTAATGCCTCATTAAAAGTTTAGTGTTGTTTTATTTCATGTGTACCCACCCTACTTCTAACGGATTTTCATTTCATTTGACACTTGCTCAAAGAGTATCCGTTTAGGAAGTACCTAATACAAACAAACAGACTGGGATTATGCATAGTTAAAAAAAAACTCATTTTAACTTTATTTAACAAAGAACTATCGCCAAAAACAACTTATACTTGACACTGTACCCCCTCTCTTCTAGTCTACGGTGGGCAATTTGTGACTTAAAATGTTATGAGGGTCAGTTTCAAAAATGTCGACGCAAATACGGCTTCTATTCGGCTTTTGATAACCCTCCATGGGTAAATGCAAAGAAATTCGTAAAAATCACTCTTTTTTTAGAATACCGCCAACATCATGTTCTGCGTGAAGTGCAACTGCAACAGTTTACGTGAATCTAAATTTCTTTTAAAATGGAAGTCAACGGAGAGATATTTTATGAAGACTGCTGTGACAAATTTGAAGAGGATGGAAGATATTCCTACTGCAAAAGGTAGATACCTAAATTTTGTATGTTATTGTTAAAATCTTTTACAATTTTATGGCTATTTATTTGAAATCAATTTATTCTGATATAAATAAATTAATAGGGTATTTCATGCTTTACATAGCAACAAAAGAAAAACGTGACTGCTCACATAATTTAATGAGTTGTTGGGAAAGTGGGACACCGAACCTTAACGATTCGCACTAAACACAAGACACGCTGCACCATGGTACAACAAAATTTACTTAATCTTGACCTCATAAGAACCGTAGTTAAATTGACAAATCATCAGCTTATATTATTCCATAAATATCTTACTCAAAAATGTAGTAGGCAGTGGGTAAGAACAAGCCAAAGTTGGCTTTGCTTCGGACACATTCGTATTTCATTTTTTCTGAGAATTTGTAAGTGATGTTTTTAATGTGCCATTACAAAACGCTTCTCCTTAGAGTTTATTTTCATTATGACTGATGATAGTCAAGTTAAGGTTTTTTTTATTTATATTAAGAAAATAGGCTTTGACTTAAGTTTGAATATAAATAAATTTAAAGTGTCGTCCAGTGCATTTTTTTCAGAAACGTAAGCAATCATTAATTTTAAATAATGTTATAAAAAAGTCAGACCTAAGATTGAAGTTTTTCGTTTTTTTTTGGAATATAAACTAAATATGTATTAATAAAAAACACGTAAAAAATATTAAATTGTTATTATTATTTATTTTCCTATCTGATGAACTATGCACGAACCCAAAGTGAAATCAACCAATGAACGAGGACTGAAAGGAGCGAATTTAAGCAGCAAAGACAAACGTTATTAATTGTTACGCCGAATTCATAGACTTTAAAAGCAGAATACAAATCTTAAATACTTAAATTTGACTATTCGTTATTGTCACATGGTGATATACACATTTTTGTGTTATGGTTTGTCGAGATACATTTAAATAGACATTTTTATTTTGGCTTCGAAGCTACCGCACGCTCTATTGGTAAGGGTACGTAATCGGCGGAATATCAACATGTTTATATAGATATGTAACTAACCCTTGCTTATATGTTTACGGGGTTATAGGCGCGACGGGTCCTATACCGGCTTTGGCATGAATTTCCAGGGGAGAGTTTCTTCAGCCTCTGCTTATGCCATTTATTTTCGATCACTGAAATATTTACTGAGGCCACTATCAACAGTACGCCTCATAACACGGAGCTCTTAAAGTATCTTAAAGGGGCCATCCGCAATCAAAAAACACAATTTGGGATACCGTGCTACGAGCCGGACCTTGCTTGTTCTACTAAAACTGATTAGGGTATGTTGAGTTGAAATCAAAATCGCAACAACGAAATCATGTATACTTTAAAAAAGAACGTTGAATTCTAATCAAAATATTGTTTAACTTCTTGGGTCAAAATTTATTTAAACATATAAATAAATGTAAATTGAAATTGTTTGTTGAGAAAGAAAATCATCAAAATTTTATATTTATTATATAAAATGTATTTATCTATAATTTGCCAATTTATCTACACTAATATTAAATAACTATTAATAATAAGATTGCAACAATTAATAAAAATCTATGCTGCAAAAAGGAAATTTTTCACCACTACAGGCTCAACCAGGTGTAGAACCCACGACCTTGTCTGCTTTTTAAGGCAGCATGAAACCTTTTTGCTCGATGGTCCGAGAGGGCGGAAAATCAATGCGTCAGTTTGCAAAAAAAGGTGGAATACCATTTAGCACTATCCAGAAGAGGTGGAAGAAAGCCTACTTTTACCGAAGAACAAGAAATAATACTGGCAGATCATTTGATTAAAATTTCGAATGTGTTTTTTGGCCTAGACACCAGACTTCGAAGGTTGCTTTTCGATGAAATGCTCAAAATTACTCATGTTTCTAATAAAGAAACTTAAACAGCTAGTTTTAATTGGTTAAACGGGTTTTTTAAGCAAAATCCAAATATTAACATCCGCAAACCCGAAAGAACAAGCATAAATCGAATTCAAGGTTTCAATAAAAAGTTAACCGATTTTTTACAAACTTAGAAACACTCATAGCTAAATATAAGTTTTTACCCCATCAAATCTACAATATGGATGAGACGGGTGTTACCACTGTTCAAGAACCTGAGAAGATTTTAGCAAAAATGGGGCAAAAATTTGTGGGTGCTGTGATTTCCTGGAAGCGTGGAAAGACTATAACTGCAATCTGTGCAATGAGTGCTGCAGGGAATTTTGTCCCACCACTTTTTATTTTTCCGCTACAGCATCATTCTCCACTTCTTGGAAAAGATGGACCACCAGGTGCTGCTTACGAATGTTCTCACAATGGATAGACCAATGAAAATATTTTTATTAAGTGGTTCAAACATTTCTCGAATGTTACAAAGCCTTCCGAAAACATGCTCATTTTACTTGTTTTAGATAATCACAATAGTCATGCTACTCTAGATGCCTATGAATTTTGCAGAGCAAATAATATAAGCATGCTGTCTATTCCTCCTCACTCATTGCATAGTTTACAGCATCTTGATATCACATTCTTTGGACCTTTCAAACGGGCTTATCATCGTCAATGTGACTGATTTAAAATAAAAAAACCTTAATAAAATAACTCTGTATGACGTAGCTGCGCTATTCCAAAAGGCTTATGGCAATATCGGGCTTTCGTAACACTGGCATATTTCCCATGAATCCAGAGGTTTTCACCGAAGATGATTTTCTTATTCGCAACTGTTCAGTGACCATGGTTGATGATCCCGTTCCTTCAAGTTGTAGCGCTATAGATCCAGTCCGTTCTACAAGCGATGCACCAGGTCCAGTTCCTTTTACAAGCGGTGCATCAGATCCGGTTCCTTCTACAAGTAGTGCAGCGGATCCGTTTCTTTCCTTCAACCAGCTTTGTCACAAATATTTAGCCAAATTGTATTTCGAATACCCCAGCCGATATTCCCATTTTATTAGACACAATTTCTCCAGCGATATCCAATGATAATAAGGAAAACAGAAAAAAGCAGCGTTCAGAAATACTTACCGGCACGCCGTTTAAGTCTATATATTAAGAAAAAAAGATTAAAAATCAAAACAAAAATGTGCCAATAAAAAAAAAAGGTTTTAAAAACTAAGTTCGAGAAAAAAATATAGACAAAAAATCATGAAAAGGGAAAACGATTTTTATTACGCGATGAAGATAAATCAACATCGGAAAAGTCTTTTGTAGATGATATTGTTTTATGTGATGATGACAGCGATGATGACCTCGAAGACGCGAGCAAATGTATTGTTTGCTTTGATGCTGGAAAATCAAATGAATTTTGTTTAAGAAAATGGTAATAATTTTATCTATAACTATGTTATACTGAAACCTTTTTATTTACGCTACATGTTTTTTTTTGTGTATAACTTTACACTTTTCATGGTAAAACTGAGTTGATTATTATTTTCGTTACTTTTTGCACGTAAGTTTTTATGACTCTCATTAGCCCCAACCGTGACTATCATTACCCCGAGACTTAGGCAATGAGAGTCAAAGCAACTTTTTTTTAAATTACAAAATGTAGTTCTTTATTTTTTTAATGTATTTCTAATAGAGGCATTGAACAGCTTAATAAATAAACTAATGAAAGCGCGAAAGACGCAAATATAAATTAATTTAAAGCAGTTTTTTTAAGTTGTCCTTTACTGACCACGATTCCCCCTTGCTCCCCTACATATTCAATAAACGTGTACTTTTCGTTAGTACAAAAACTAGTTACCGATTTCCATTATTCTAGCATATGAACTAAATGCAAAAAAAAATAGACAATTATCCGAATGAGGTAGGATACGCAAAAGCAGGTATACGAAAGAAACAGCAGGTTTAGATATGAAAAGAAAAGAAAGCATGTTGCAGCGTGGTATCGTAGTTCCCTGCAAAATTAAAACTCAAATAAAATCTACATAGATGTAGTAAATGAGCATTTGAAGATAGTTACCTGGCTGCCAGAAAACTTATAGGTCAAACCAACAAATTAAACTTAAAGAGGTTTCCAGTCACAAAATGGCCACCGGTGCATACAAAGGTCTGCTGGTACAATAGTTCACAAATTCTGTACCAAATACATTTCAGGTGAGCAGAATAGTATATAAAAAAATGTTCCCCTTTTTCAATATGGAAGAAAAGGTTAGGTTAAAATAATCTGTCACTATGAATTCAGAAGATGATATGTATGTCTTACCTACTTAATTTTACTTTGGATAGAATATGTGAGGCCTAAAATACAATTAAAAATCAAACAGGTATCAATGATGTTAAAATTACTAAAGTTTATGAACCACCTATTAATATTGCCATGACGATACAACAAAATACATAAATATGTATTTTGTTGTATACTAGTTTCAAAGATTCAGTAATTAAGCTACGTATAGAGCAAACCTATAATTTGATTAGGTTGCAGTTTTAATCGAGGGTTGTGAGACCCTTCATAATTGATTAATGAACCGAGAAAATAACGGTAAACTATCAACCAAAAACAATGTATAATGCATTAATAATTATTTTAGGTACCATTAAATTAAAAAATTACAGGCAACCTTTGTAGAATCAGTCAGCTAAACGAGAAATTAATAAACATGGCTACACGCAGCAATGTAATCATATATACTTAAAAAAAGAAGGATAGTAATCATTATAATCTCGAAACAATGCTGAGGTCCAGGGTTCACTGTATCATATATACACAGCGTGTAACAAAAGTAAGGCGAAATATCTCAGGTACCGCTTATCTGTATTTAATGAAAATATGTACATATAGGTATGAAATTATGCCGGATTCAATGGGGTTGCTGCCAAGTTTACCGTTTTTCTGTTATAAACGCATTTTTTTTATTGGAACACCCTATATTAAATTACTTTTTTAAAATCTCTATAAAATTCTCAATATTTTTTGTTAAGAGCACTTTTCATAAAAGTGAACAGTTATTGCGAAAATAAGGGTCTACTATCCATTATTTAATGTATTACCTTTTATTAAAATACCTTCACACAAAAGGTTACATGATATATTTGACAATGCCGGTTTTGTTGATTTACAAAATGGACTGTTTAACTGAAACCCAAGGAATTGAAATTTTAATTACACTTTTAAAGTCTCAACTTTAAAAGTAGGTTGGAAAAAAAACGGAAACAATACAATATAAAAAATAAATACCTAATACAACGAACAATAAATTAATGGAGGTAAATAAGGTGTTTAAAATGTTGTCCATTTACTTCAGTAGACCAAATACTGTGGGAAAACATTTAATACATTAAAAAGAATGCTCGTCTTATTCGGCTTAATTTTATATAACACATTTTTAAGGTGTCCCCACAAAAAGTGGTCGAGGGGCGTCAAGTCCGGAGACCGAGTTGGCCACTCTAGTGTCCAATCCATCTTCCAAAAAAAAAACATTGTTTAAATATTCCCGAACATTCTGAACAAAATGATGTGAAGCACCATCTTGCTGAAACTATACTTGGTGCACCATTACCTAAAAAAATCAAGTTCAAATACTTAATACAGCAGGTAAAATAAGAAACTTACGGTTATTCGGAAATAGTTCTGCAATAGCTGGGACAATTTCGGTCCTTAAAAGATTCAACTATCTTTTTTCAGTTAATGTGTCTTCCATGAAGAAGGGGCCGATTATTTTTCACCTAACCTACCTTAATCTTTTAGAGAAATTGGGTATGATTTTTCACGTATCCAATATGGATTTTCCCTAGCCCAATATCGGCAATAATGCCTGTTATCTTTTTTATTAAAAAAAAAGTTGCTTCGTCAGAAAAAATAATTCGATTGAGAAAATTTAGATTGGTATTGCAACGTTGCATCATGATTTCACAAAATTCCATTCCGTCTATTGTGATAATCCTCAGAGAGTTCTTGCACCAAAGTTATTTTGTATGAACTTGAACTTTTCTCTGTCTACGGACATGTGTGAGACGTCATTTTTTCTTCCTAATGTTCTGGTAGAAAGCTGCGGATTTTCTGCGGAACCTACAACATCTATTACATTTCCAGTTTCACGAAATTTTTTGTTAGTTTTACTTACGGTAGATTTAGTTATTGGATTTTTGTCATTAAAAATGTTACAAACATCTTGCCGGATATGCATTCTATCCACATAACCCAGTATAATTAAAATTTCAATTCTTTGGGTTTCAGTGAAACGATTCATTTTTGTAAATTAACAAAACTGACATTGTCAAACATAGCAGGTAACCTTTTTTGTGCCGGTATTTTAATAAAAAGCAGTACATTAAATTATGGATATAATAGCCTTATTTTCGCCAAAACTGTTGACTTTCATAAAAAGTGTTCTTACTAAAAAGTATTGAGAATTTCACGTAGATTTTAAAAAAGTAGTATAATATAGGGTATTTTATTAACAAAAATAATTTTCCTTTAAAAAAAAACGATAAACTTGGCAGCAATGCGGAATGGATCCGGCATAATTTCATACCTAAGTGTACATATTTTCATTAAATTCAGGTAAGCGGTACCTGACATATTTCACCGTTTCCTTACTTTTGTATATACATATATATATATATATATATATATATATATATATATATATATATATATATATATATATATATATATATATATATATATATATATATATATATATAATTTCAAAGATGACGATTTAAGGTTATTAATCATTAGATCAAAAAAATATTTCTGTCGTTATGATGTGTTTAACTCCTATAGCAACAACCGACTTGTCTATCCATAACTTTTCAGGTTTACCATTCTTCGGTACAACATTGTCACTTATAATGGCTGGGTCGACACCGAAACTTCATCGATATATTGACAGAAGACATAAACAGCTTGGGCCGATTTTTAAAGAAAGTATTGGACCTGTACCGTGCGTATTTATTTCTGATCCAGAAGCAATGAGACTTGTGTTTGGGCACGAAGGTAATATGATTTTATGTTTAATACCTTTGTCTTTAAAATCCTAGACCAGTTTAAGGAAACAATATTATACAAGGTGTTCCATTTAAATAACAAAATTGAAATTCATTCTTTTACTTGCCAATTGTCAGGTTTGTTTTGTTAACAAATCTTTAATTGAAACTTATTTAACATTTTTTCTATTTCAAACATTTTGGTTTATTTTTCAAAATGAATCTTGTATAAAAATATAGGTTCTCATACTACCTTTTTGCAAAATGTAAAATATAACGCTATCACAGTTTGACTCTTTTAGTTACAAAACCTTAAATACGCCTGGGACTCTACCAATCACAACATAGATTGTTCAATGTACTCCCTATTGATTCATCGTTTATTTCCGCGGAGCATAAACAAGTTTTGCTGATTGTCCAGCATGGACTTCTTGAATCGGTTGTGGAATACTCGGCTTTGCATCCCGCACATGTGTCGAATCCCCAATCCGCCAATCGCTTTTTTAAGTTTTTTTTTAACAAAACTTATAATTAATAAAAATGCGGATTAGGTTAGGTTAGGATTGTTTTAGATTTGCTGTAAAGTTTAGTGTATGGTTAGCCCAGGTTCGTCGATAAAACTAGCATTTAAGCTATAAACCATCATTAAAGCGATACAGTGACACCTCAAATTATCAAATAAAATGACGTGATTAGTAAAGTCCAAGGCGGCTTTAAAGTCTTGTCTTTTAATTTTAGTAAAGTTCTGGTTATGTTTAATTTATGACATATAAGTGTCGCGAAATTTTTCGCCAAGAGATATCTTGTGTCACTGAATATAATTAGTACCTGCATAATGTAGCTAATACCCCAAAACGAAAGTAACTTTAATTTATCGACATGTCTAGTTTGAGTTTGACCTTTAGAACATTCTGAGGGAATCCCATTTTGAGGCAAGGGGGGGAGATAAAATCCTCGTCAACCGCAAAGTCCTAAATATTCGTTAGGTATTTTCCTTACCAGAGAGTCGTATTAATTATATAGGTATTTTCCTCAATTAATCTAAACTAGTTTTACTTTAACTATTGTGGATTCGAGTGGCTATCTTAAATTTATACGACAAAACCGTCATATTTCTATTATGACTTTAAAGACGATTATGTTGACGAACCTAGGTCCAACCCGGTGCGAACGCACGAATGGCGAACATGTGAGAATATTTGTAAACACCCGAAACGGGACCATACGTTATAATCTACATTACAGTATTAAAGTGAGCGAAATACCTCTCATATAATTGAACTCTTTCGCTTACGTAGGTAAGAAGGGATCTTTGACGTGGAAAATATACCCGCCCGCCTAGCATAACTTTTAATTAAATAAATTTACTTTAAAACAGTCGACACTCCTTTGCCACTCTGGTAAATTTTAACCTTAAGAATTTCCTATGCTTCGTTATCGCTAGCATTTATAAAGGAATTTAGCCTCGTGGATGTCATGGTAATTTTATTCGAAAATTGTTATATTCAAACAAAATATTTGTGTTTCATAATATGTTTATAAATCTTAATTTTCCTCGTTATTATTGTTTCTTGCTTTTATGCCTTCAAAGTTCAAAAAAAAAAGGAATAGATTCTCAATTCGACATTACATATTTATGTATTAATGTATGTAAGGGTTTTTCATTGTTGGTGCACCTCCCAAGTATCTGTCGTATTTTCATAGATTTCGTGGAAAATATTAATATTTTTTTCCTGTGGTTATTACACGAAAAATTACTGAAGGAAATATCAACAAACCTTATATAGTTCGGGATCGGAATACCAAAATAATGTACAGCCTAAAGAAACTTTTGTTTATATCTATAAAAATATTAAAATTTATTTATTTATAACCAAAAACCCTGTAAACAGATCACCCAGAAATAGTGTTTTTCTGAAACTATTTAGAATAATCTTGATTCACATCCAATCCAAATGGCCGTGTTTAAACTATTTTTGGGACATAGTTTCTAAGGCCTCTTCGAATTTGTTAGCTATTTTCCTTAAAATTTTGTTTGTAAAAGTTTTAAATAAAAAGAAAAAAAAATTGAAAAGTCCTTGAAACACATTCCACTGCCAAAAAAAAACAGATCCTTATTTCTTCGGATATTTTGTATCATTATTAATTTTTTATTTTTCTGCACGCGAAACTTTTGATGCGTCAGATGTGAAATAGAAGAAAATTGAAAAATGTGTTTTGGGCTTTTTTTGCACATGGGCTTTAATTTCATTATTGTTTTAAAATTTAATATTTGTATGTTCATTTTCTATGGGGTAGCTCAAAACGGCCGGAACGGTCAAATGATTTAAAATCTGCTACACCTAAATGCTTCGAACTTAGTATGCGTGAGTTATTGAATATAACGCATCTTATGATGGTTTTGGCAATGCTGCTAAATTTATCAGTTTTGCAGAAAAATTAAACTTCGTTTTTTTGTTTAATATAATTCATACTCATTCTCATTACCTCCGGTTATCCATGCCAATGTTTTTAACATTTCACTAGGCTGCCATTTTGTTTCGTCATAATTTATTTTTAACAAAATGTTACCAGGCCATCCCCATGATACCTTTAATTTTTGACCAAAATTTGAAGTCAATCAACTAAGTAGTTTTTTAACTATGCCGTGAACTTCCAGACAGACAGACTGATAGACCTACGAAATCCAGAAAACATCTTTTTCGGTACCTAAAGGCCTTGAAACGTAGATCTGAAAAAATGTGGGATTGTGATTTTTTCATGATTACAAGACTTCTTTCTCTATTCGAATATCGACTTAGAAATGTTATAAATGGTTTAAATTGAGAGTTATTACCCGTTGAAGTCATTAACAAATTAATGTATTTTGACAACATTTTTGACGTATTATTTTGAAAATTTCCACTCTCTAAACTAAACAATTACATATTGTAGAACTCGTCACGATGAAGGAAATGAAGTTTCGTAGACCTGCTTTTGTAGATTGCCCTTAAATTATTGTTTAAACAATTCCCTGCGGCATACACAAAGTTATAATTAACTAACAAATGAAGTCACAGCGCCAAACTTTTACACACATGTAAAGCATCTCGTAGCGTATATTTGACCCGAGTTTAAACTAATCAATGGTTTTCCATAGGATGTATCTCAAAATATGGGTTTTGAAGTATCTACAAAATGTATAAAAGTATTTTTTATAGGATGATTCCATTTTAACAAAACATTTTTCAACTCTTTAACAATTTTTTTATATATGTCCCCAATTATTTTCTTATTTGTATTAAGATTTTATGAAAACTAACAATATCTACATTTACATAAACAACTCGCGCGATCAGTTTCCTTATATACGTATTTAAAAAAATGTCTATTATGTGTTCTATTTTCCTGGACTATTAAACTTAAATACACTAAATTTTGTATACAACGTTTAATTATTAGGTAAAATGCTTAGACCACGCCAACGTTGCCAGATGAATTTTTATTCATAGAGTTTTCACTAATATCTTACCGCTATTCTTCGACGTAATACTGGGTCATATACAAGAAAGTTCCTGCTGTAAATAATGCGATGAGATCTGTATTTACGCGTGGCGATAAGTGATTCAGTAGGTTCTTGTTGTTGTACTAACGTCTAAATAAGTAACGCAGGATTAAATTTAAAAACTTGTAACTTTGTACGTATTTTTGTTTTAAAAATCGGATTGTGTTGTGGTTAACTCTCGTCAGGCCATTTTTTTCGAGTGATGCAAAAAAATGTATCTATTTTAAAAGAAAGAATTAGGTTTCTCAATAAAATCATCATTAAAGCTATAGAAGGTAACAATCTTAAAGATCATACAATTCTGTTTCATGTCTTATTGGATAATGATATTGGCAATGATGCCAAATTTATTGATTTCCCGGAAAATAAATTATTTTACGTTTTTTTATAATGTAACCCGATAATATATTTATTCCTCTGGATTGCTTTCGCCAACTTTAGTTTATTCACGGTAAAAGTATCTTTTGTCTGTTCTCACGAAAATATAGGCAATGAGGTCAAACATGGGATTTTGTGCAGAAAATACGTAAATTTATTTTTTAAAATCTATCTATAACACCAAATTTTTGTCTTCGTTGTTTTCCTTTGCTAACATTATTGCGGCCCTATAATATGAAACTTCTATTTTATTCTTGTTTTCAGGTAAATAGAACACAGGGATTCTATATAGCTATACTTATTAATTTGAACTGCTGCCACTAATTTTAATTTAATTGATATGAAAAATCGAACATCAAGTTTCTATTTTACTACAGTAGGTACTTACTCTTACTTCACACACGACCTTTGATATGTGTTGTCGTACCTATCTAAAACACAAATAACAGAGGTAATACGTCAAAATAATACTGGTAACATATGTATGTAATAGCTGAATTTTAAAAATGTAAGTTTACTCGTATTTCAAGAATATATTATCGTTAACTCACCCATCAAAAAAAATTGTAAAAAAATTTGTATACTTAAATGTACTAGATATGTAACCGTTGCTGTATTTACAAAAATTACGGTATTGTAATATCTTAAAAAATAAGTGAAATACAAACTTGATGTGTTTGGATCAAACTAAGGTTGGCGGCGACAATCCAGTGCAATAAACATAGTTATATGGCTATCCATCAAAACAAAATATTTATTTCTTGGAAAATTGGTAAATCTGGCATCATTGCAAGTATCATCGTCGAATAAAACTATCAATAGATATGGTGTACAGAATTTAGTATATTTAAGTTGAACGAAATATTTGATCATTTCAGTACTTTTTACAAAAGAACTGTGTTTTCATATCTTGAGAAAGAAGTCAAATATATATTTAATATTATAGGTTCGCAGTAAACTTGGCAGAAAGAATTAACATTAGGCATAAACATAAATACTGTTCATTATCTAACAAAAGAAAGTTTACTTATTGTCCTTCAAACCGGAATAGTTGACAACATTGCCAACAGCATCGTTAAGTTGGTTAAGCCCGATTTGGTTAATGTAATTGCCATAGGTACCGAGATGCTGATCATATAAGATAGGAAAAACAAGTAAAAGGAGAATTTGGTACTTTGTGATCATAATATCTCTGGCATTCAATATCATCATAAGATGATTAGTTTGAAATCATTTTGTTTTCAAACTGTTAATGAATACGAAAAAATATGTAAGACATTTGGTAGGGAAGACTATGTCATTGTATTTACTTCCAGTTATATTGCGTAACGAGGAATGGGGATAACTGAAGGTTGAACTTAATAAGCTTTTGGTGTGTACATTTTTAACTAATTTAATTACAGTAGGCTGCAGCCATTACGCAAACAGACCGGTTTTTAATGAGTTATTACACCAACAGAATGAGTTTATAAGCTCATTTTTCTCTAATAAAAATGATGTATACGTACCACTTATTAGCACCAACAAACAATGCAGAATAGATTTCCATACTAAGAGGGAATTGATTCATAACATGTATTTTAAACATTATATATAAAATGCATCCGGATACTAGAAAAAAAAATTTATACCATCAAAGAGTACAACCTGGTCTGTAGCACACCAACCTAGAACCATCTGTGGTTACTATCAAAACGTCGGAGTAATCAGAACAAAAACATTGCAGCTATTGACATCCATACGAGCAGCAGCTTACGATTTTATAACACTAACAGAGACTTGGCTTACAAGTGACACTCTTATTACTTACGGTATCTTTACCGAGATGTTTGAATCTAATTACACTGTATGCAGATCAGACTTAAACTACAAAGCCTTGGGCTGTACGAGAGGTGGTGGAGTCTTGACTACTGTGGGGTCTGAACTTAATTCTTATCAACTGGGAAACTCTAATGATCCAACATTTAAAGACTTGTGTTGTGCTGCAGCTAAATAAAGCAACTATAATCGTCGGTTGCGACTACATTCCATCAACGTTCAATCATATAGGAACTTTATACATACTTTAGAGAACTTGAGCCATAAGCATAGAAACGCAAAGTTTATGATTTTGGGTGACTTCAATTAGCCAAATCTGAACTGCCAAAACGATGTCGGTACTCTTGTGCCAATTGATCTATCATTACCCGCGGCGGATTGTCTGGTAACGGGCATGTTTTTAATGAATTTCAGCAGGTCAAGGATTTGCCCAACGAGTTTAACAGACATCTAGATCTAATATTCTGCGACGAATTTTCGGATGTGACGGTAACTTTGCCTCAGATTTCTCTCGTTAAGGCACTGAACTCCAATTTTCTCTCTTAACTACACCTGTCTTAGAAGATGACAACGAGGTGGTCTATAATTTTAAAAAACGAAATACCAAGACCTTAACGGATACTTTTCCGACATCGACTGGAAATGCTTGGAGGCACGTGTGGATGTTGATTGTATGGTTGAGAGATTTTATCGAATTATATTTTACGCCATTGATAAATTTGTTCTTAAAAGATGTATAAGGAAAAATAAATATCCTGTATGGCATACAGGGGAGACAAAACAAATACTAAAAAAGAAAAATAATGCATATCAAAGATACAAGTGTTCAAGAAATCCAGAGGATTACGTATACTACTCTAAACTTCGGAAAGAGTCAAAGTATCTGATGGAGTTGAGTTACCTCCTTTATGTGTCCAATACTGAACTGATGGTGCCTAAAAATATTAAATTTTTGGTCTTTTGTAAACCCTCTTAAAAAAAACCTTGGTGTTCCCAGGATAATGAAATTTAAAAAAGAGATGAAAACGACACAGCAAGAAATTGCCGATGCTTTTGCACAGCGTTTTGAGTCCTGCTTTAAGGATTACTCGGGTAGACAGATTGGTGTGTCATCTTCCCAGGAGTCTGTTGTACTTATTAAGCATTGTTTTAATTTAGACGAGGTTCATAAAAGGCTGAGTACTGGATGTGACTGAAAGCACTGGAATATCTAAAGAATTGCTGCAGATCGTTAGCTACTCCATTAAGCATATTCTTTCAGTCCTCTTTTGATCGGCGCGAATTTGCATCCTTCTGGAAGCATTCTTGGGTTGTTCTAGTCTTTACGTCCGGGTCAAGAAAAGAAATTCAGAATTACCGCGGAGTTTCATTGCTACCAACCATGTCCAGGGTGTTCAAATGTATGGTAACAGAGGAACTTTTTGAGACCTTTAAGTATGGTCTGACGCCAAAACAACATGGCTTCTTCAAAGTACGATCTACTGCCACCAACCTGGATGTCTTTCAGGAATATTTAGTAACCAATATTAAGGCGGATTCACAAGTAGATGTGGTGTATACCAATCTTGCAAAGGCCTTTGATCGAGTGTGTCCTGAATTGCTTATTGAAAAACTTTCTGCTATGGGCTTAGCTGGATCATATATTCAGTGGATGAGCTCATATATCAAGACCGCAAGCAGCATGTAAGACTGGGTTGTGTGGTGTCCCGAGAAGTGCCACGGGGTTCCCATTTAGGGCAAATTTTGTTTTTATTGTTTGTGAACGACATTAGAGCTGTATTTGAAAAGTATAGAATACAAAAGGCATTTATCCTTTTGTATACCGATGACTTAAAATTGTATTGCTCTGTTAAAAGCTTCTGGACTGTGCGGCTGTGCAAAACGACCTTAAAAATTTAATTAAATGGTGTGACTTCAATTGTTTGGAAATGTATGTCTGTAAGTGTTAGATTATGCGTTTCTATAAGTGTAGATTTCCATTAGAATATCAATATTCGATTAAAAATACTGACTTAGGATCTATACATAGTTTTAAAGACTTAGGTGCTACTTTAAGTAGTGTTCTGAGCTTTAGCAAACACATTGATACTATTTTAATAAAAGCTTCTAGGATGTTAAATTTTATAAGTCACACATGTTTCAAGATCTGTAATATTAGGGCTATTAAGTCATTGGATAATTGTCTCCTGCGAAGAATTTTAGAGAGTATAATAGTGTTATTTGGTGTCCTTGTTATAAATGTCAAATACAACGATTGGAAATGCTCCAAAACAAATATGTAAAATTTCTTTTATATAAGCTAAGATTTCCATATAAGGATCTAAGTTATGCAATATACATTGAACTTGCTGGAATTGAAGGCACGTGCGTTAGCATACTTTTTGCATAAACCTCTAAATGGCAACACTGACTGCAGCCATCTTCTATCTAAAATATGTTTTCGTATACCTCAAATGCGAACGAGGTCTAGACATCTTTTTCATAATGTATATCATCGCACGAAATACGGTATGTACCAATGCTTTACTGATAGGCTTATACCGAATTAAAATGATAATTTTATTGAAATAGACCTATACACTTGCAGTTTTGAGGTATTTAAAAGTGAAATTAGAGATCGGCATTTGTAAAATGTATCTAAAATGGTTTTTAATTTTATAATTTGGAGTTGTTACTCTATATTGTGGATAAATAAATCAACTACTTTACTTTTTTAATAGTAATAAACCTTTGTCGTTGGTTAGGCCTATCTGGACCTTTTATAGTTGGCTTTTGCCTATCTACGGTAGGAAAATATAGTAAATAAGCAAGCCAGTTACCTTGTTTATTATTATTTCAATCACGGCATCGTTTATTGTCATATTTCAGCATCCTGTTAGTGAACCATATCGATAGGCCGCGCGACTGTGTTAATAAGCCAAGCAATTTTTATTAAATTTATGGCGATGTTACCCTCAGGAGAGATAAGAAATATCACTCATTTAATTAAGAAAGTCTACGAGTTATATTTTGGATGCAAGGTTCGCGACCAAGATAAAAAATGGGCATTCCATATTTGCTATAACAATTGTGCCTACTGTCTGTGTAATTGGAATAATGGATGAAGTCGATCCATGCCATTTGCTATACCTATGGTTTGACGGGAGCCAAAAGACCATACACCTAATTGCTGTTTTATCTTGCACCTCCAATCAACCAAGGTATTACAATGAAACATAAGGCTTATTTGAGATACCCAAATTTACTGTCTGTTATTCGTTCTGTGTCCCATAGTGACCTCGATTATTTCCGTTTCACCAGAGGAATATAGTCTTGATAGCGATGAAAAATTAAATGACAGAGACGTCGTCGATCCCTCAATCTTTCCGAACCCTAATTTCGTTCTTGAATCTTTGAATAGCAAGGAACCACACAAAATATCGCAATTCGAGTTTAGCGATCTTATAAGAGACTTAGATTTGCCCAAACTAAACGCGGAGTTAGTGGAACCTGCTTGCTGATAATTTCTCAGAACAAGCGAAGCCAAAATTAAGGAGAGAATATTTGTGGGGCCCCAGATAAAGCAACTTCTCAGGGATTCTGTATTTGACATTGTGTTTGACAGGAACGAAAAAGAGGCATTGGATGGTTTTGTAGGATATAAAAGAGTAGAAAATTATCTAGAAATTGTGAATATACCTCTAAAATCTTACGAAAACATGGGATGTAATATATCGTTAAAAATACATTTTCTACACTCCCACAAAAATTGCCAATATGTAAAAAAGATATCAGGGGAAGTGGAACGTTGCGTTGGAGTATTAGAGGATTACTGTTGGACACTTCTTCGAGAGAACTCGTAAGCTATATTATAGAGAGAGGTCAAAAAACGAAAGAAAATTGATTAGTTGAATATTTACAATGTTATTAAGTCTAGGGTAATAGTTCATAGGAAGCCAGAATATTGCCAGAATATTAATTAAAAATTACGTTTACAATATACTTCTTCAAGTTGTCAAATTGCGCGTATATGCAATAAATGGTATTAAAAAGTGTATTCCTCTTTCTTATTTGCGACCTCAAGTTGAACTGTCAAGTTCAGTCAAGTACAATTCAAGATCTTATTTTGGCGTAGCCCCTATAAAAAATCTTAAATGTGTTGGTCAGTGTATGTAATGTATAAATGTAGAAAGAGGTCGGTTCTCGTTAATGGCTCTAGATGGTTTATATTGTTACTTGAAAAGACTTCCAAAAAGACTCAAGATAATCATTCATTTAAAGAGCAAAGGAAATTATTTTCTGTATTATTTATCTGCCGTATGTAATATCGCAATTTCTTAATTAGATAAGTGAAATCGTTTTTAACCATCGCGCAAACTCTCAAAGCCCAGCGAGAAACTCCTTATTTCAGAATATTTTATACTGACTGAGAAACGCAATTTAAAGTAGGCGTGCGTTTGAACATTTCCACTACCAACATATTCAGAAAGAGCAGATCTTACAAAAATGGACTTTAGCATATCGGGATACCTCCCACAACAAAAAAAGACATGAAGTTAGGGATTAGAAATTGTTTTACAAATATTAGTGTTGCTATGTGTCGAAATTTAAGCAGTGCATTCCAAAGACGTGTTGACATATGTATTCAAAAGAACGGTAGATATTTTGAATACTTAATTAGGTAGGGTTTCATGTTAGTTTTTTTTTATTATTATCACTATAACATGTTGATTACATCCACCATTGTATACCTTTTAATAGATACAGAAATAATTATAATTGCATTGTATAATTATTATTTGTGTATATTTTCGTGTTCCGGAATAATTAAATATGTAGACTGAATTAAATTTGTTCTTTAACTATTTGTTGTTGGTTATAATTAAAACGAGGTTTTTTGAATCATTGAAATTTTCATTTATCATATTTTTTTTAACTATACTATCTGCATTTACTTAATACAAATATAAAATTATTGTTTAAACTTGAAACTAAGTTATTTTATAAAATGTTTATAACAATAATTTTTATCACTGGCAGATAAATTGAAAGAACAATAATATCGCTCTGAGATATATTTCTTTTTTTTTTAAACATAAGCAACTAGAATAAAATTATATCATTATGTTTTAATGCATTTTCAACGACGCAAAGAGGACTAACAACGGAACACGATAGGATAATTAGCTACATGGTGTGCAATTTAAAAAATCAATTATCATTATTTGCAGCAAACACCCTGTATAAAATTATTAAGTATGCGATTATCTAAACTCTTAGACATTTATCTCCTTTGGTACATTTTTTCTTTATTGAAATCGTTGTAGGTTAGAAGTTATAACAGGTTACGGAGGACACAGATTTTTTTTAATTTAGATATTTTTTGAATAATTTGGCAACGTCGAAATAAAACGCAAAACCAAATATGGTGTTATATGGAGAATTTCTTGGATGTCCATTTAAAAAAAAGTTGTTTCTTAGGTGCCTTACTTTTGTGAAATACCCTGTATAATTAAAACTATTTTTAAATTGTAGACATCTTGTTATACAGTTTTCAAAAAAAAAATTTTTCAAAATTATTAGAGATATGGTACTTTGCCACACGATTTCGCCCCCCTGTAAGTAGTTTGCTTAAACTAAATAAAACATAGACACAGCTATCCTTTCATGAATAGTAAAAAATATACACCGGAAAATCTTAAACGTCTCGTTCGGCCTTAGCAGAATTTATAAATGAAAAAGGGAGTGGCTGGTTCTATTAACGTGATGTAGTACATAGACGTAGTGAATAGGAGGTTATGAGTTATGATATCTCAATTAAATATTGAAAAATATGGAACAACTTGGTTGTATGTAATATTAGTTCAACCGACCGAATAAAGAACATTGCATTGAACATTTCTAGAATCAACTTAAATTTGGCTGCTTGGGGCACACCGAAATATACATATTTAAAATCTATTAGAAAATATAAACTAGGTTTAGTAATTATTTGAAATAGGATACCAACACATTACGGGGGCATTTAAATGCACAGATAAATTATTTGTTTTAGCCGAAGTCAATAAATTCGTTTTTCTTACGATCACAGTATATAAAATAAATTTCTTTCCTCGATTTGAGGCGTAAAATTAAACTTTTTGGGCTTAGAGGGCAAACATCACTTGTAAGCCCAGAAATCTATCTAACACATATTTGCTTTTAGTTTAAAGTGATACAAATCTTTCTTTTGTCCTTCAGGCGTGAAATGCCCTTTTAGACATTGTTCGCCTATTTTAGTTAATATATCTCAGACTAAATAGAAATTTGTGTCGACATACAGCTTGCCTATATGTGCATGGATTATTTATACGAGACACACACGTTCTGTTTAAAATTGAGCCCTATAGGGGCAATGGGCAAAACTATTACAGCATATAATATCTCGGAATTTTTAAATTTTTTAATGTTTTTTGTTTCCACTTTTTTTCTGAATTAATTATATTTTTCTTCTTTTATTTACGAAACATGTCAACATAAACCTTATTTTCGATATACATGATTTTTAAACCACAGTTTCTAACTAAGAATGGATGGAAGTCTGTTATAAGATTTTAATCAATACTACAAACTCAAACAATGTCTCCATAATAGTTATATTTATTAATTTAAAACATGTTTAATGTGCTAAGAATTACTAAAATTATACTTCAGAAAACATAAACAATTTAATTAAAAATATATTGAAAGGGTTCAAAATTGAGTGTGTAAATACTGTAAAGAAGTATTCGTAGTTAATATTATAAAGTTCCAATAACTTTTATCGAATTTTGTGAAAAAATAATAGTGTTTAAAAAGCTAAAAGAAAGAATCTTGCTATTCAAATTTTAAGGTGCTTTCCTTTTTCTATAACCATATTAAAATATATACAGTTAAGTTTGTTTGGGCTAAAAATTTTTCTAATTAATAAGTGAAAAAAATGTATCATTTTCTTTTCGTTCAAAAAATTAAAAATATTCCAAGGTATTAACATATCTTAAATCAGAAGTGTTGTAAATAATACAAATTTGGCCGAAAAAATGTAGTGTCCCTTCTTATTTTTGATCTGAATGAAAAAAGGGCATTTATTTTCTATAAATATCATCAATAAAATATTGTTCTAATAATGAGAAAATAATTGGATTTATTGTATCCAAAAGTTAATTAGCTTTACCCGGAACATACCTCGTAATAAACCCTTCCATTTATTAAGGAAATGAAAAAAATAAAACATAATTTGCATATGCACTGTACACACTGATGAATAACTACATGCTGAACTAAACTGCATCATGCTTTACCTTCATATATAAAACAACGGATTCATAACGAAGGAAGTTCCGGGTAAAGCTATTTTACCGATTTTTTTATATATTAATTTATTTTCCTATTACTAATATCATTATTATTGTTATTATTATTAAGAATTATGTATCATAATTTTATTTCAACAGTCTATAAAAATATAGATTATGTCATTTATTATTTTCTTCTATAAAAAGAAGGTCAAATTTTGCCGACTTAAAGTTTTTATTAAGTCGTCATTTTATTTTGCCTTATATGATTTGCACTTTTAAATTTTACCATTTTATCCCTGCTTCACACTTGGATTATTTTGTAAAATGTCAAGTCAAATATATTATATGTATTCTTTCTTCCCTGATTTTTTTTGCAATTCATTAATCCGCCATTTTGTTCTGCCATAATGGCTTCGCACCAATTTTTTTGCAGGTAATCTCTAATATCACACTTGATTTCTGTGCAAATTTTAAGATCCATTGGATAAGTTAGTATCTTAATAGGAATTTTTTTATTTCATCAAGTCAACATATCCGATTTTTACCAAAATATTACTATTCCATCCATATAATATGACCACTGATATTTTCACAGTTAAAGATAACGTGAATAAATAAAGGGTATTATTCACATATATATATATATATATATATATATATATATATATATATATATATATATATATATATATATATATATATATATATATATATATATATATATATATATATATATATATATATATATATATATATATATATATATATATATATATATATCTATATATATATATATATATATATATATATATATATATATATATATATATATAGATATATATAATTTTGGCTCCTAACATAATAATACTACCGGTCAGCATCGAAATTTTATTAACAATTAACACACTTTTATTAGCTGCATATACGACTTTATTTTTATCTATTTCTAATTATCGTATCGATTTGAACTGTTGCAAATGTACGTAACTCGGCTGACAACACAATATATTGGTATTCGACAGTAGCAACTGGCACCGGTCGATTTAAACCCTCTTCTAATTGTGTCTCGATTTAAAATTTTGCAAATATATGACAATGCAGATGACAATACAGTAATTTGGTACGATCGACCTGATCTGATTAGCTCGATGGTACCAAATTGTACCGGTCGATTTTAACCTACTTCGAATTATCACATCGATTTGAAGAGTATATGCAATTTGGCTAACAGTAGAATAATTGAGTACTATAATTCGGATGAAAATACAATATCTTGGTACCACTGACTTATTTTGATCAGCTCGATGATATCAAATGGTACCGCTGGTACCAGATAGTAAATCACTCGAGTGTTTGAGCTCATTTGGTTTGTTTTGACTACACCAATACTTAATTTGGTACCATGGAGCTGATCTAATACCAGCTACCATACATCTTGAATTTGGACTGATTTGGTTTATTTTAACGAGTTTAATCACCAAAAATATGTTAGACATTTTAAGAATAAAAAGTAAAAAATATACTCTAGTTTAAAAAAAAACTAGAAAATACACTTATATCAGTAACGCACTAAGAAGTACAAAATAATGTAATTTCTTAAAAAAATTTGGTACGATATATGCATTCTCCATTTGACAATTCAATGACTGCCAAAAAGCGTGGCGCATTTGGTTAAATTTAATTAAAAGTATATGCCTATAATTTATGTTTCATATAGTTCCAATTATTACATACTTTTTTCGCTTATTCGCATTTTACAAAAATTTTTCTTGTATGACAATAATACGAGTCACCCCTGTGAGATAGGTTTATTATTACTGTCAAAATTACAAAATATGTAAATTTTACTTCCACATCACAGAAAAAGTTTACCAATTATTCCACCAATCGAAAAAAAAAACTAATCACCGTATAGTTTCGCAAAGAAGTGTGGTGACCAAATTAAAAGTAATCTAAAAAAAACAGTGGTAGAAAATGTTTCCTGTTATATTAAAATTTATGGGAAAGTGTTATTTTTGTATTAAACCAATTTTATAAAATATATATTATTTAGCTCTGTTAAAAAATATAGTTCAGGGGAGTGGCTTTTTAGTACCACAGCACCTGGCTCCGTTGGGTAACTTGAATGTCGTCTCTGGGGACATCACCACATTCTGCAAACCTAATCTTGCAAATTACTCTATGTTATCGTCTGGCGGGACCTTTCCTTTTCCTTAAATTGGCTGATTTCATCTCACAACTTACATTAGATACATTTTTGTTATAAATAAAGCGTTAAACTTTAAGAATGTATATTAATTTTTTCATATACTTGATGCCTACACTGATCTGGTACAACCTTACAGTTCCTATTTACTGTTCTATAGATATGTCGCTTTTTCGATCAGTAATAAATATATGTTTGCTTCTTATAATGCTCTTTTTAGTGTTGTTTGGTCGTAATATCATATATTATATTTAAATGCTGCTTGGACGGAAATACTTTAAGGCTGAACTGCAAACAGCTGATGAAAAATCATAGACAAGGTTCAGTCGCGTTCAAACAAATATGAAAAGGCCAGAAAAGGTACCGACGTGTTGGAAAAAACAAATAGACGACGGACCGTCTCCTGTCTACATCGAAAGAAAGCGCGAGCCAAAGCAATAAAATACAATTATTATTTGACCGGCCGGCGCTCGGAATATTTTTTAGGAATTTACGTGTTTAATACGGCTGTCATGTCCGTTCGGGATTTATAATTACCTGTTAGCCCCCGCATATTTATATTTTGTAATGAGTTCGGCCGTTTATCGACTGTGATTTCGATGTTCGGATGGTTATGGTTATTCGATTTGCGAATTTATAATTTATTAGTGTTTTGTGTTATTTGTTATTGACTTTACTATTAATATGCCACGTAAATATTCTAATCGTAAACTTATGCCTGGTAGCAGACGAAAAAGTTCAAAACGAAAAACGAATATTGTAAGGTAAGTACCAGTGACGACTCTTACTCTAAAATTTAGGGTCGGCCGAGGCTCAAAGCCAATCAAGGACGGTTTCACGTTGAGGGGGTAATGAAGTAATTCTCCTCCCAGACCTGTCCAATATCATGTGTAATTTACATATTTTTACATGAAAATTACGGTTAAAAACTTGGCTATGAAACACTATAGCACCAGAGCGATCTGTTGGGTTGGGTCTCTTGCATATCCATAGATAGAGTATTGATGTAAATATAAACAATGTAATTTAAAAAATTGCTGCAGGAAAGAAATTGGACGTTATTCTAGAACTATTTATTAGAGGCTGTTTTTATTTCACTTATGCATGCCACAAGTATGATAAAAAATATGGGTATTTATTTTGTTCTCATACCATTTATAATAAAATACATTAACAAACATTTTTTTTAAATTAACACCCCCCCCCCCCAGAAGGGTTTCCTAAAATAGCCCTTGAGACCAATGTCGTTTTAATTGGTGCCGCGTCTAAATATGGTCAAATACTAGTCTTATTATTTCCCTTTATTTCTTCAAAGATAATTAGGTAGGCACCAACCTATATATAGCAGATCTAGGCTAGAGTATACATTTAATAAATAAGAAAAAAATGTTAGTAAAACGCTCTAGTCAGTCAATATAATTTTTTGATATTTTAATGTATCTTGTCTCAAGAGGGATATAAAGCTACATACATAACCAAAAAAGTATATTGTCCAGCCAGAACCACGATAAAACAAATTGAAAATGATATTACAAATAAAACATTCACTTCACATTTCCTCACCACATTTAAACATGTAACATGGAGTGAAAATTACTAATATAATATAATGACCATCATTAGTCACGACTAATGTAAAGAAGGTAGTGCGTATTTTCCCTTAAACCACACCGGCCCAAACAGTTAGTGGACCGAAACTTCACTGGCCCAAACCGTCGAAATCCCGACAGATTGGAATGTGTGGAATCCGCCGCTAGCCCGACACTTTAAATACCGAATTGGCGAGCTACGCTACTGGCTAAAAATTCTTTAAATAGGCCTGCTGTGTTGTCAAGTTTTATTGATAAAAATAAATATATTTGTTGTTAACCGTATAATGACTGTTTTTTTTTTGGTTTATTATAAAGCATTTGTTTATCACAGGATAATATCTAATTAATGGAATAATGGAGATTGAATATTGACAAAAAAATTATTGTTGGACAGCCCAGGAAGAGGTTATTGCATGTTTGCATTGAGATGATTTTAAACCTTCTACCCTTGTCTATACATAAACAAGGCTTCTACATATAAACTGAGTATGTTTATTTTAGAATAGTGTGAATAT
The DNA here is from genome assembly GCA_030620095.1 of Kuschelorhynchus macadamiae. NCBI lineage: Eukaryota > Metazoa > Arthropoda > Insecta > Coleoptera > Curculionidae > Kuschelorhynchus > Kuschelorhynchus macadamiae. The sequence continues at coordinate 228,568 of JAUTXW010003430.1, forward strand.
GGTATAAAGTTGCAACCATTTCAGACTCTTACACTCAGATAATCTTATTTGTTAGTATATAGGATTGAGTCCCCATCTGTTATTAATGTGGATATTGTTCCCTACCTAAAAATAAAACAGAGTTGTCTACTAAAGACCATATAAAAATCCACATAAGCCTTGATGCTTGAACATGTATCTTTTAACTAATATGTTTTGTGAGTTTTTTGAGACACATAATTTCAACTTTTTTTTTAAGTTTTTTAATTTTGTATCCTGATCCAAGCAAATACCTATCTAAAAATCAGTTTTTATCAGACACATATTGATTAGTATTTTATAAGATTGTTAATGATTTTCCCTAAGCTTGTTATTCGTGCAGGTACTTTATTAATTATAATTTGTTTTAGGACCAAGTCTTCTTGATGTTTGATATAGGTATCGTAGACAAGGCTTAGGAAGTTAGTTCTGCTCATATGTGCATTGCAGATAGTAGTGACGTGTATATTATAGTGATACTTGAGTACTTACAATTACTGTTGCTGAGAAAGTGTGTAGTTTAAGAACTAAAAAAGATGCACCATATGATAAATGTAGGGTCAACTTTATTATTAATTTTATCTTTAATAATTTTTTTTGTTACTGTAAAGTGTATCACATATTTTGTATATTGATTAAAATATATAGCTAAAGTGGATTAGAAATTTGAAGATTTTTTCCCCATATTTTAAAAATATTAACTGTGGCCTATTTATATATTTTCTTCAGTTGGTATACACAATTGAGTAATAAGTTAATTTAGTAAGTATGCAAGATATTGCACATCTCACCTTTAAGTTTTTTTAAATCTAAGTATGGCTTAAGAAAAAGTTAGGTAGATGATATAATTATAAAGAACAAAAGTCTTTCGAAGATACCTTCAATTAATTTCATGTTTTCAGGTTCTTAAGTTTATTAACTGGTATAAAGTAGTTTAGATCTTGTAAATTATTTTATCAATTAACTTATTAAAATATAAACTTTTATAGCCTAATCTTATAAAATTTCGTAAAAATATTAGATCTTATCGTTGATTTTACCATATGTTGGGAACTGGCTGTCAAACTTATAAGACTGTTGCGTATTGTTGAAAAAATTATGGTATAGTCTTTATTCAAGTAAATGTTAATTTTAAATAAATAGTTCCAAACCAGTAAAAAAGGTATCCTACAATAGCTTTATACATAGATTCTGTCATATCACAATTAAATCAGCTGTACATTAAGGTATCATATTATAAGATTAATAATACTTAAGGTTGAGACAGTGTTTCAAGAAGGCTAGACATTGATTGAAAGCATTATCCCATATAATACCTGTAGTGCCTTGTTTGATGTCCGACTAAGAAAAATATTTTTTAATTGACAAAAATCTAGTTTAAACATTATATTTTAAATATTATTTAACTGACTTTGACATAATGTCATTATTTGTCAAAATAAACTAATAATAAATGGTGCCAAGAATATATAACCAAATCCCATTGGAATTTAAGAGCAAATCATATATAATTAAACAAAAATCTTGAATACTTCAAAATGAAGTAAGCATTTCATGATTGCATACGAATTTTGATTGATCATAAATTAAACGTTCATTTAACTTTTTTGTAAAAAAAATTGGTAAATGTAGAAGTTATAGATTTTTAATCCATTATTTTCTATCTATACTGGGTGTTTTTTCGGAAAAGCATGACAAATTTTTTTTTGTTTTGATGGTACACCCTGTATATGTCCATCAAATGGGTCTCTTCTTGCTAATTATAATTATACTAGGTTTGAAACATTTATCGTGAAACACAACTGAGAAAATTGACAATATACCTATTAAGAGATGTTAGAGAAAACATAACACCGATATGAATAACTTGCCTCTTATGGCATGGTTTTTCTCCATTGTCTTTAAAGCTAAAGGTATCAAATCTAACATATTTAAGATTAGCAAAAAGATGCCTATTTAATGGGCATATAATAGACAGGGTGTCCCATAAAAAAATTGAGGGTTCTATTTATAATCAATATTCCCGTACATTATTAGATGATAATTGATCATTGTAGATGATAAAAATACTATTTATTTGCCTGTCATTGTTAATATATTTTATTGTTATAGTTTAAAATTTCACAATGTTTGTATTTATTTAATATATTATTATACAAAAAAAGCATAATTTTACAAAAGAAAATACACTTAATACTCACAAACAGAACAAAACATAGAACAATAGTTAAGTAATGAATCTTAAAATATTTAATACAGTCAGGTAATAAAACTCAGATACTAAAAGAAGGAAAATGTAAGTTTAACCCTAAAAGAAAAAATTAAGTGCTAAAATAAATATAATATATAATAGCTAGGAATAAGTTTTGTAATTTTTTAAATAAAACACATAATTTTACTGATTAATTTGTTTGTGCCCAGATACATACTAATCATACAATTACCTTATATATATATATATATATATATATATATATATATATATATATATAAATATATATATATATATATGTATATACTACTACCTGGTCTACCTACTACCTACCTAAACTTGGTAAAGCTTATGGACATCCAAAATAAATAAGTAGCTAACCACAATCACCATATTAATATTGCATAAAATGTGCCATCTCTACACATTTATAGAAAACTATCTATATTCACTGTTAAAATTGAAAATGATCAGTAAAATTGAACTTTGTGACATTAACTTAAATCATGATATTAACAGGCATTTTTTTTTCCTGATAGTATGGTGAATGTAAGATAATTTGTCTTGGGCGCAATTGGTCAAATCAGGAGAGGAGTACTCGATGTACCTACATAAAAAAAATAATAGGATTGAATTGATAACCTCCTTTTGGAAGTCGAGTAAAAACTACCTGCACAGATTAATTCAAATAAAAAAAAATATAAAGTTCAATATTTTTGTTAAGGTGATAAAATGCCAATTTGTCTGGGCAGGTGAACCACTGATTTATTAAATACAATAAAATCCAATTTTCTTATTAAAATTATTTAAAAACATTCAAACAAATAACTTGGTTGGTGTGACAACATTCTTCAGGGCCTAGCTCGGACATAGTGAACAGAGCCTATAATTATGTTTTGCTCTTTCAATTTCTCCAAATGCAACAGACCAAAATTATTAATTTTACAAAAACAGTTTTGAAGCCAGGTATAATTTAGTGAGTTTTTTAACCTTACAATAAAAAAATACTGATATTCAATTTCCAATGATCATTTTTGAAGCTTAGTTTGCATTGGTTTTGATTAAAATTCTACAAATCATATCACTTGTTAACAATATGAATAATTTAAGTCTGTGATTACAAATAATTTCATAAGAAATTAATTACAGCTACCCTTACTTTTGACTAAATATGCTAGGTGGATTTTGAAGCTACGTTTAAGGTGTGAACGAACTATTTTTAACAAATTGAAGAAGTTATCAAAATAACTGGCTTCTTAAAGCTAAAGAAGCAAGCTTTCAAATTCTGAAAATATTAACAAGATAGATTGCCTTCTTTTTAAAATACAGACAACTGTGTTTTTGTTATGATAACTTTAATTAAGTTTATGTATTGAGAGTTTTTATGAATTTTTCCAGTCCAGTCTGGAGTTAGCCTAACCCTGGATGTAACAATAATAGCTATATTTTAAAAAATGATACTTTAAATCATTTTGTGTATTTAATCAAAAATATTTGTAAAAGTTTCTTTCTTTGTTACTGGACATTGTGGATAGCTATATGATGTGGAGAATCCGTGTTGAATGATTTCAAAATGTATTTACTTAATTATGTTAAAGTAGGAGGAGGAGCTATGAGTCAGCCTAAAGAAATCAAAATTGGAGTACCATAAGGTACAGTGCTGCGTCTTGTGCTTTTTAACATGTATATCAACACTCTTTGTAATCTTAGCACGAGGGGGTAAAGTGGTTGCCTATGCTGATGACTCCACTTTGATTTTCCCCAGTAATACATAGGAAGAATTGCAGTATTTATTAATTGAGGATATGAATAAGGTTAAATAGTTTTTGGATAACTGACCCTTAATGTAAAGAAAACTAACTTATTCAATTGCATAAATTAACCATCCAAATTTTAATTAAATTAACATAGATTCTTTGAGTGTACTGTTGGTAAATAAAGCAATAAAAAATAATAAAAAGTTTAAAGAAATAAAAAGTTTTAAGAAGTAAGTCTATTCATTGTAGGTCAGACACATTGTAATGGCATACAATACCTACTTGACAAAATGGTGAATGTCAAGATATAGTTTATTTTCAGAATAAATCTAAACCGAAGATTATATTAAACATTAACTTTACTTAAAACACATTACAGTAAATATTTTCTTCGTATGATGTAATCAGTCTTCTTAACTCACAATGTGATTGTTTTCACTTGCCTCGCCCCTGGCAATAACTGAATTGGTGTAGTTGGTAAGAAGGCCAGATTTTAATCAATGACATACATACTAACTTTCTAGAGCTTACATCTTGTTGGTGATCTTATTACATAGTGGTCGTCCCTACGCATACTAAAAATAAAGAATTTTCTTAATTACTTTCAAAAAAATTAATACTCTTATTCAAAAAAAAAAAGAAATTAATGAAATAGATTTTGCACTACTTAGAAAAATAACCATGTCCTGGTGAACTTATGCTATTTGAATTTTAAAAGGAAAACAAAAAAAAACTACATATTATATTTAAATAATGAGCCCATATAATTTCAAAAAAATTGATCATACTAAATGCTTATTTGTGGAAGTATTATTCTAGTTTTATCTTAGGCATGTTATAAATATATTTGTTTTAATCAGAAGTTGTACCATCTATACATTTTTACATTCCGATAAAACTTTAAATTCTATGAATGTCAGTTTTTAAATGTTTGAAATCGGACAAAAAATGGCGGATCTATTTAGCTGGCCATGTCACAAATATTAATGCATATTTTAACAGACTTCAAAAAAGGAGGTTATCAATTTGACCATATGAATTTTTTTGTATGTATGTACATATATTACTCTGCGATGGTTTCAACAATTTTGATGAAATTTTCAAGGAATATTCGGGATATTGCCCGAGTGGTCCCACAGCCAGCATATTGTAAAAAGGTTAAATATGGCGGAATGACGCTATATTAAATATTTATTCGACGCAATAAAAGCGTACACCATTTTATTAGGAATTTACATGGATATATATGGTTATTTGTTAAATATAACTTAAAATAAAACTCATATAAATTGAACTAAAAAGGATGAAATAAAAAACTGTATAAAAAAATAAAACTTCCAAAAATGCACCTAAAAATGGAAAATAATATTTTATTCCATCTGGAAAATTTTAGTCTGTGAAGTCAGCACCAAATTAATACAGATAGTAAAACATTATACTCTTGGTATTAGACATCAACTCATTACATAAATATAGTTTTGTGATTAGGTAATTAAGAATAAGTTTGGTTTTGATTTCACAGACACAAGGTATGGGATTCACTTCTGGGGCGTTTCTTCACAATATCTACTTCAGAAAGCTTTGCTCTCCAAACATAAATTTTTATAAAAAATAAAAAAACTTCAAAAAAAAAAACAAAACTAAAAAGTAAAAAATAATATTTTATTCCACATTGAAAATTTGACTTTATGAAGTCGTCTTCAAACTTATTCTTAATAAAAAAATTATATAATGGGTACCTACATATATGGGAATAAAATATATTATTATCTATTAATTTTTACATTCCGATAAAACTTTAAATTCTATGAATATCAGTTTTTAAATGTTTGAAATCGGACAAAAAATGGCGGATCTGCAGGCATTTTCTTTATTTTGTTTAGATGGCCATGTCACAAATATTAATGCAATTTTTAAAAGACTAAAGAAGGAGGTTATCAATTTGACCCTATGTATCAGGAAATAACATTTTTGGCTTTAACTTCACAAACTAAAATTTTAAAGAGGAAATAAAATATTATTTTTCTTCTAAGCACTTTATTTAGCTACCTATTTAACAAATTTTTTTAAAAGTTTTCTTTGTAAGAAGAAAATATTTTGAAAAGGAGAAATGCCGCATTTCTATTAAAATATCTAATTATTTTGACATATGAATTACCTCAGCAGTTCTGTATTTATTCTCAGATGGATCATAGAACCATTCCTCACTGCTATGTCTGTCTACTCATAATTTTATATGCAAAGCTGATTTTCATTTTTTATTGTTGTCTAAGATTCATACCCCGATTTGCCAAAATGGAGTCCACTGTGGATGATACATCCATGAATTTACATGGTTTTCCTAAAAATGCAAACACAACTATATGTCATAATCATGTTATCAACCAAATACAAATGTTTTTGTTGAGGTTTTTCTTTTAACTAACATTTAGTGTGCACTATACATTGAAAACCCAATATATTGTAGAAAATCCGAAGAGGAACATTTAAGAAAAAAATGTATACCTACACAAAAAAAGAATCTAGGTGACTTACCAATATGAAATTTGTACATTACAATATACTTTCTGATTATTCTGATGTCCTAATATTGATAGTCCTTTTAAATTGCCGAATCTAACTTAGTACTCCCTTTCTTGAAATCGCATTTGAATGGGCGAAGAGCTGAGAATTCAGGACGTATCCGGAACACAGTAAAAGCTTGCATTCTTGCATATTATTTCTGCATGTTTCACAACCGAACCAACTAACAATTTACATCATGTTAGTAAAATTTATTTTATTGTATCCTAACACTGATAGGACGCAGTAAAATTAATACGTAGCTATTTGCTATTTTTATAAACAAAATTCTTTGAGAACGATTTAAAACTTATTATTTAGGAATATTAATAACATGTTATCAACCATAAATAAAAAAACACGATATTATTTTACTAATATTTTCGGAAATATGTACTTCATCTGAACAATAACGCACTTTGGCAACAGTGACAGAAGTTTCTTACGTCATTGGCGTACATATTTATGTATTTCGACGTTTAAAGCCAAGGACAAATTCCATGCATTCCAATGTGTCGGGATTTCGACTGTTAGCGCCAGTGACGGTTATGTGTAATGTAGGTTCGGGCAAATGTCTTTTAGGGGTATTAACTGTTTGGGCCAGTGAAGTTTAGGGCCAAATACATCGAACCGTAAAGAACTAACAAATTAATTTAAAAATAAGTAGTATCATTTTATAATTACAATTAATACCTGTAAAATGGTAATATTCAATTGGGAAAAATTCTGGGGAGACGGCCACATCGAGACAGGCCGGTGTTGGGTGATATAAACTATGACGAACGTTATAGCCGAGGTTATAGCATTGGAAATATGTTTGCGAACGCACTACGTACCGCGTAAATTAGTAGATGAAGTCTAGCGTGTGAGATGACGGGATCGGCTGGCTGAGCCACCCTCTATAATAAATATATTAGAATATCTGCGGACGGTGGCCCGCGGACTGCTGTTAATGGCGTTATTTGTATGTTAATCAAGCAACGACAATAGGTATACCTACCTATTTTCCTATGTGCCTATGAAATAATAAACTATATTTTGGTTTTATGCGTTTTTGGGATGTTTGCAAAATTATTTTTGAAAAATATTTAATTTTTAAAAAGAGAATTTTCCCTGTATATTCCGACCCTGCCGCCCCTGAGGAGCCGTCAATGGTAAGTACGTAATTAGTATTATATTATGGCAGAATATTAGACAATGTGACAGGGTGACTAGTTTTACGGCGTATCTCTCTTATTGGTGAAGATAGAGAGATGCGATTTTCGTGGCACAATGCTACTTATTTGTAAAATGAAAGACGCCATAAACAATCTTTATAAATTGGGTCGGTGGATTTTCAGTTGTACGCTATGCTCTTAGCAAAAAAGAAACAAGATTTGAAGTATTTAGCGTATTTTTTTATTACCTGCCTAGCTAGTGCTTTCAACTGGGCTAGGCCTCGTGAATAATTGATTCCTGCCAAGTTACATATCCCGGCCAGTCTCATTAAAAATTTATTAGTAATATTTTGGTGTTAAATAGGAACTATGAGAGCAGATATTTAGCTCTGGTCAAATATGGTCTAAATTTTTCAAAGCTCTCTTCGTTTCTCAGATACGGGGCTAAATTGAAATCATTGCAATGTGAGACCTCCCTCATATTTCGACTATGCTTTACCTTATCGAAAAAAAAAACTAGGTTAAATAGTTTCTTACGTAGAATCCAGTGTTATAGTCAGCTTTCAAGGCCTTTGCTTTTGAGATACAATATGTTATTGTTTTAGAAAAATTCTATTTTTGTTGTTCCAGTATGCTAAAAGCTATTTAGTTAGAACATAGCGCATTTTAATAGATATTTAAGAATTGCATTTTGTAAGTACTTATAAGCTACATTAAACTCAACCATAGGCATAGTTATGGGTAACCTTGAAAAGCTTTGCGATGCGATTGAAATAGTATGCCACTGATATTTTTGTCAGATTAATAGCGCTAAAGAAAAGAGAACGTAAAAATACATATATTTGTCTGGTCGTTTTCGGGGAAACTTTTTTTTAGTGCGGGTTAAAGGTTAAAGTTGCTCAAAAATCCAGCGTTTTTTAATACATTTATAAATATGCATGGGATAAATGTACTTTTTTTTTTTCAAGTGGGATGTTTCACTTTTTTGTAGGTATGTTTTGAAAAGCCAACAAAAGTATTGTGTATGGGTAATTTGAAGAACTTTTTTGAGTAATTTTGTTATACTGTTAATTTTACTCGTATATGAAATTACTACCTTTTCCAGTTTTTTTTTTGTATGAGAAGGAAGTGGAATAGTCTATTTTTTTTAATGAATGTCGGACTTTAAGCAAGCAATAAGAAAATTTATTTTAAAAAATGTATAAAATGTTGTGTAATATTTGTTTTGAGAAATTAATATTAGTGGTAAAAGAGCAATCTCAAAGTTATAAGAGTGAATATTAAACATTGTTAAACTCTGCCTGCCCCCTATGTTACTTAGATCGTTTTTCCCGTGTTCCCTTTATATATATATTTTTTATATCTGGAGTTTCTTAGACCTTAATGAATTATATTTAGTTAGAAATTTTCTTCGGCCTTTGGTATATAAATTGAATTTAAACACTAATATATTGAATTTAAACACTAAAATAGGGTTACTCACGCTCACTGGCTTGGACATAAACTCTCTTTTTAAAATGTTTTAAATTGTGCGGTATTGCCGCTTCTACTTGGTGGCATAATTCGATTTCTAAATGGCATGCCTTGTATATTATTGCTTTTTTGTATTGTCTTGAACATTCTAACCCTTTTTGTATTGTTTTCTATACCTAACTGTTTTCAAGAAAATATCGCTTGAAAATTGACATTTTTGACCCTTCAAAGCTCTGTCTATCAGTTTTCTCTCCTCACACCAAGATTTTTTCAAATTGACATTTCCTGTCTATATTCCTCACACCAATTTCTGATTTTAAAGCGCCATTTTCTCAAAAACAGTTGAAATTAGGTATAGGAAACATACCCCAAAAAGTGGAATATTGTACAAATTTAGAAAAAGGACATTTTTAGATATAAGCGTAAGAGTTCATGTTCATCTATGGTGAGAGCCAACTTTTCTAAATCATCTACTTATTCGTTTAACAAATACTTCTAATAGGCCACTAGCTTGAAAAACCCTGTATATACAATATGTCCGAGGATGGCTTTTACAAGAGGTCTAGAGGACTGAGAATTGAAAGATAGAAAGAAAAGTCACTCTTGATAAGTGTTTTGCTTGAAAAATAAATAAGGTTCAAGTTATCAAAAATTATATTTATTATACAGGGGGCATGAAAAATACAAAAATGTTATTTTGCCTGAGAGTAAAAATGTCTCATTTTGCGAGATAGATAAAAAAGTCACTCTCGATACATTTTTTTTTGAAAAATAAAAAAGGTTTGCGTTACCAAAAATTTAATTTTGCGTTAGAATAAAAAAAGTCTATCGAAATAAGTTTTCGCTTGAAAATAAATAAGGTTTGCGTTATCAAAAATTCAATGTTTTATACAGGGGCCATAAAAAATACAAAAATGTTAAAAAAATAAATTCAATAATTATCCCAAACTCACATTTAAATTTTCTGCAAAATTTAAAATCAATTGAACAAGATTTTTTTACGTTGATTTTTAAAAAAATGTATTTGGTCATTTTGTTTCGACATCTTAAATTGAAACCCATATTATCAGTTTTTACCTATTCCGTTGGTCCGCAGATATCCCAGATGTTAAGTTTCTGAATGGTTTACATTAACGATCCTCTTGTTGTTATGTTAAAGTGGTGTATTAGTTGAGGATAGGATCCAGTAAAAAAACCAAAGGCCATATTTTAAATTGCCGACGTTTCGCCAATTTACTGTTGCATCATCAGGACACATAGATTTTATATCCTGCATGAAACCCATATTAGTCTTTAACTACTCCATTGATCCGCAGATATTTCCTAACCCCAAATAATACACCTCTGTAACATAACAACAATAAAATCGTTAACGAAAACCATTTAGAAATTCAATATCTGGGAAATATCTGCGAACCAACGGAGTAGGTAAAGACTGATAATATGGGTATCATGCAGGATATAATATTTATGTGTCCTGAGGTTGCAAAAATAAAGTTGCGAAACGTCGACAATTTAAAACAAAGATATTTGTTTTTCTTACTGGATCCTAACCCCAAATAATACACCACTCTAACATAAAAACAAGAGGATCGTTAACGAAAACCATTTAGAAGCCTAATATCTAGAAAATACCTGCGGACCAACGTAGTAGGTAAAGACTGAAGATATCTGTTTCATGCAGGATATAGAATCTATATATGTACCCTAAGGATGCAACAATAAAGTTTCGAAACGTCGGCAATTTAAAAAAGTCTTTGGTTTTTTTTACTGGATCCTAACCCTAAATAATACACCACTCTAAGATAAAAACAAGAGGATCGGTAACGAAAACCATTTAGAAACTTAATATCTGGGAAATATCTGCGGACAAACGAAATATGTAAAGACTGATAATATGGGTTTCATGCTGGATATAGAATCTACATGCGTCCTGCAGATGTAACAATAAAGTTGCGAAACGTCGATTATTTAAAAATAGTCTTTTGTTTTTGTTACTGGATCCTAACCCCAAATAATACAGCAGACTATAACAACGAAATAATAGTTAATGAAAACTTTTTACAAACTTAATATCTGGGTAATATATGCGGAACAGCGAAGTAAAAGTACTGATAATATGTGTTTCATGCAGGATATAAGATCTATATATGTGTCCTGAGGATGCAAACAATTAAGTTGCGAAACGTTGACAATTCAAAAAAATACTTGTTTTTTTTTACTGGATCTTAACCCCAAATAATACAGCACTCTAACAAACATTTGTTAACATTATTCCTCCATGCTGTATTTTTACCAAAATATTATCAGGTCATCCCCATAATATGAGCCTTAATTTTTGGTCAAAATTTGAAGTTAATCGGGTAAGTAGTATTTAAGCTATGTCGCGAACTGACACACAGACGGACCCACGGAATTGATAAAACATGTTTTTTTGGCGTCTAGGGACGCTAAAACGTGAAGATATGTAAATCCTGAGAGGGTGATTTTCTTCACGATTACAAAAATTCGCAATTTTGTTCTGCTATCTTGAATTAGTAACACATTTTTACTAGTTGAGCCCTATGCCACAATTAGTTATGGCACGCAATTCAATCAATCAAGCAGCAATCAATCAATCAATTAAGTAGTTTTTTCAGGCTGAATACTCGATTGAATTTATATCTATGCGACCTAAACCGAACCAATAGAAGGAATGTTTCAACAAAATACGGCCGCGCGCGTAATTCGAAATAAAAAAAAAGCAACTCTTTTCTTCTTTCGCCATGGAGTTGCAAATCATCAATAAATCTCTGTATTAGGTAAGCCACGTGCGGCGCTCGACCAATCCAACGTGCCATTTTCAGAAATCGTTCGCTATACTGAAATTATTGTCAGTAATTACAACCGCGCTACGCGAATTTACTGGAAACGACACCCTTACCAGACAGCTAGAGATATAAAACTTCTATTTAGTTGGGACGCAGTTACTAAAAAAATCCTCATTCGCTTGCTAAATGTCGCGCTCGTCGGAAAATGAGCCTACGCTGGAGATCTATATATATGTATCCCTATATAACATTTAATTGTTCGGCAAAAGTTCATTGAATAAGTTGATTTTCGCCATTTTGTTTCGTCACCTTGAATTTGTAATACATCTCTCTATCACATTTAACGCTTGCACAAAATTTTAAATAAATTTAGTAAGTAGTTTTTTAGTAATAATTTTTTAACGTATCACTAGGCCACCATCTTTTTTCGCCACATTTTTTGCCAAAATATTACCAGGTTATCACCATATGACCCTAATGTTTGACCAAAATTTGAAGTCAATCGGGTAAGGAATTTTTAAGCTATGCCCCGAATTTGCAGACAGACAGGCAGAACCGACGGAATTAACAAAACATACTTTTTGGCATCAAGGGGCCCTAAACGTGAATATATGTAAAACCTGGTGACTTTTTTTCACGATTACAAACATTTAATTTGGCCGCCATTTCGTTCTGTCATCCTGAATTCCTACCACAATTTTACCAGTTCATCTCTATACCATAATTAATTATTGCATAAAATTTCAAATCAATCCGTTAGGTAGGCTGAATTTTAAAATATTTTATTAAGTTGCAATTTTGTTTCGCCATCCTTGATTCGTACCAAAATTTTACCAGTTGATATCCACAAATTACCTGATTTTTGTGCAAAAGGTGAGATAAACTGGATAAGTAGTTTTTTAGAATTAATTTCTTTACCCTTTTACTAGGGCGTTATTTTCTTTCGCCATATTTAATTTTTACCAAAATGTTACCAGGGCATCCCCATTTAATCCTTAATTTTTAACCAAAATTTGAAGTAAATCAGATTCCTTTACAAAGGAAGTAAAACCAATTTTTTGAAAAACACAAAATCTAGTTGGAATCGCAAATACAAATTTTTTTTATCCTAAAATTCCACCTGTTTTACATTTTACAAGATTATAATACTTCTCCACATTTTTATTTCTAATCAACAGAAATTTGCTTTTATTGCACATTACCCATAAAGATATTTTTATCGCAGTTCTTTCAGTGTATCGAACGCAACGTAATAACTACAATTCGAGACGCTTCCTGGACGCCAAGACTTGAAAAATTGTGCTGTGGATAGGCAACTTAAAATACTTTTCGGTTATAAACCTGTCCAAATCAATGATTCGTAATATAGCGTGCAGTAGACCCTTAATTGATTCCAGTTAGTTAATTTACATTTTATTGTCGCAAAATATATATATATATATATATATATATATATATATATATATATATATATATATATATATATATATATATATATATATATAATTGACGTTTTTTTATTAACCCGAAACCAACTGCATATCTAATTTAAATACGGACTTCTATTATATACTTCTTATTTACACTGCATTAAGCTGCATTATAGTATTAACATACTAAAAAAAACACGTTTTGGGCATTTTAAAAGCGAATAGAATTTTTTTTATCATTTACTTTTGGAATCTTACCAAATTTCGTAAAAACACACGTATTGTCTGAGATCAAAAACGTTTTATTTAATAATTAATAACGAAGAAAACAAAAAGTTAAATTTAGGTTTTTGTCTCCGTCTTTCCCATAAAACGAAACACTCTGTTTTAGGAAAATATCCGATTCATCTTCTTCCAGAAGCATGGACAACTTACAATACTTTGCACAACGTTTCTCGAGGTTTATTTTTTATGAATGGAAAAGAGTGGCTTCATTTTAGAAGAATACTAAATCCATTATTGCTAAAAGGAAATCAAAATTGGATAGAGACTAGTTGTGAGCCTGCTATAGAAATTTTCCTGCAAGAAATTAAAAAAATAGCTAGGTAAAACAATAGAGAACTGACAAAACTCCCAAAGAACTCAGTTACTATTTTGTAAAAATAAGGTTTTTAAAACTATATATTATTATTATTAATCATAGAACAAATTAATTGTTTCTTTCTTCATGTTTTAAGTCAGCTTTTATTTACATTTTGTTAACAGTATTTATATAAATGGATACTCAAAATTCCTTATTCAGTTTCATTTTATCTTAGAGTTGAGCTTTGAAGATCTATATGGTGTTTAGTAAAACATTTTAGTACTTTTCACCCAAATCCTATTACAATAATATCAATTTCTAAAGCGAGACTTGTTTAATATTCCAAAACAATTCTTATAAAATCACCATTTTTTATTTTTAGTGGCAACAGTAATAAAAAAATTGAAGAGCTGTTGTATCGATGGTCATTGGAAATAATTATATCAGTCCTGATTGGACCTAAAACTTTCATCGAAGCCAAATATGAACTAGAAAATAAAATTGCGCACCTAGCGTCAACTGTACATTTGGTTTTTGAAACTAGTTCAAAACTAGCACTTATACCATCAACTTTTGCTGCAAAATATAAGATTCCCAGGTAAGATATGATAAACTCTTGAAGATATGATGAACTCTTAAACGATCTGTAGCAAAATACAGTGAATTTCTGACAGCATAAAACTCTTTCCTGTCAGGAACTGACAGAAAAGTATTAACAAATTATAACTATAACAAGTTTTCATAACGGGTTATTAAAAGATTCGAAATCTTCTTCTGAAATCGCCAATGCTATCAAAACTTTTAAATGCGAAGAGATAATAAATCAGTTATAGATAAAGGTTAGATAAAATAGATGTATTCTGGTGACGGATATTATTCCCATGTGTTTATAGTTTAAGCATTTCTTATCTTAGAAGCTTTAAAATAAAATTCAAAAGTTTGTTTATTTTTTCTTTATGTAAACGTTTGGTTTTTCGTGAACAGTTATCAACTTTCTTATTTTTATAAACTTTAGACTATTACCTCAATTGGACAAGCGGATTCCATGTAGGTAATATTAAACATATCAAGATTAAAGTTAGGGCTATGGGGGTTATAGCTACTGACTCCGTCTTAATTAGGAGCCCCAGTAATGAGTAGGCGCGTGATTTTGCGGGGATTTTCCATCAAATTGCTGTAGGATCCACATGCGGCGGAAGTCATGCGAGGTATGGGCAAGAAGGAGAAAATCAGTTTATCAGGGAAGCACAAGATGGAAACATAATACTGATCTATCTCTAAATGTCAACAGATTGAATTTAGAGATAATGACATCTAAAATCTAGTGGAGTAAAGGAAAAGTAATTATACCGGACGTGTTATAAAGTCGCTACAAAACAATGTACATTTTTTTTAAATGGTACACCCTATATATTATAAGACCATCAAATGTGTCTCTTCTTGCTGATTATAAATATACTTGGTTAAAGACACCCGAGAAATTTAATAAAAACCCTGCCATGAGAGGATGTGTTAGAGAGAGATGGATGCTCCATTAATAGTGGAGTCGATAGGAATACATTGACTCTTATGGCAGGGTTGTTTTCAAAAGTCTTGAGTGTCTTTAAAAATAAAGGTAACAAATCCGGTGTATTTATAATCAGCAAGAAGAGACCCATTCGATGAATATATAACATACACGGTGTTCAATTAAAAAAAAAAGCAATTTGTTTTCTGTACTCCTATACATTCTTAAGATTACTAAAAGTTTAGAGCATTTAACATTGGTTTAAAATACCGTATGTTTTAAATACGGAGTGAATTACTTAAGAAGTAGTCAAATTTTGAATATTGGAATACTTGAAGAGAATTTTTGTTAGCTTCTTAAATAAAATCATTTTTATAGCGCAGAATACATTCGAGATTTTTGAATAATATATTCTGGATTTAGCAGCAATGAAGATCAAAATCTGAATTCTTCAGAAATTGGTGTCCCGAAAAAGGCAATACAAATATTTGAAGATATAAAAAATGTTTAACACATTACAATTCCTTTAGCGGTTTACTAAATATGCCTGAGCTCAGGAAAAAGAAAATAAAATGGGAAAAGCAGAATAAAACAGGAATTAGAAATTATTAAAAAACATCAGATTAAAAAAGTTTTTGGGGAAGATGGCTTAACAAAAACTGTAAACTATGAGTGCAAAAAGACACCATGATGACTACTCCGACGCATTGAAGAAGTATGTCTGGTATGTGGCGATTCTCGGCACACAGCTTTGACTGAAGGGTAGTACCGCCATGGCCGTGTAATAACAATTCTGAACATTTTAATGTTTTTTAATGTGTTACAAAATATATGTTTGAAGTTTTTTTTTAGAAAAATAAAATAAATACATTCTTTATATACTCACAATACTTTCAATTATTTCTACTCGAACTGGAACTTTATATAATTTAAGGAGCATGTAATGCTAATATTGGTATTCAACTATTTTTTAGAATTTAGGCGAGTAGTCATTGTCCTTAAATTCTTCTTTCAGTTCAACATGATGATATTAAAAAAAGTAAAGTGAATGAGTTATAAATTTTATCATTTTCTATTTCGAGCCTTCGCTTCCGAAATTGCTGCGTAAAAGTCAGTCCATAGTCTCTTGATAGCGCAAATTCATGTATCAAACAGATTTAGTAAACACTTCTTCCTAAGTTTAGAATCAAAACAAAATTTCTAGGGGAGATGTAAAGTTTTAGGAGATATCCTGTACTATCGACAAAATGATCCTTAGGACTTACCGACATTTTGTAAAAAATTATGCTGCCTACACTTTAGAGAACATAAGTTAGTTTTTTCTAAAAATTATTTATGTCCAAATGAGGTAATGGTCTAAAGTTTACACAACCATTTTAATTAACTTTTAGAAACATTTAAAGTAAAACATGTTACTAAAAAGCTTAACTTTTCGAGCAATCATTATTAATTTTTTACATAAATTTTTACTTCCCTCGTAAGAAGGTATTGTAAAGTGCGGGACACGAAAGAAAACCGGGCGGAGTCAATCGGTTTAGGAAGGTCGGCCAAGAAATCTCTTTAAACCAGTGGTGTCCCGTCGTACTTTAAATAATATGGCACTCCTTTTTGACTATACGCACTTCAGATAATTAAAAAATGTAACTATGCTTAATGAACCTTTATCTATATTTGTCTGTTTTCTTTTGTGTACCGCACTTCTATATCTCTTTTGTGTTGCAAAAACGGCGAACTTTCGATAAAATGATTTAATTTTGATTTTTCTTGATCGATTTACCTATAAATATACTTTTCTTGAGTTCTGCCATTAACGGCTCCCGGGCTACTGCCTACGTCCACTATTATTGGACCACCCAGTATATGATACACGATTTACAAGTTCAGATTTTACAAGGGCAGCCAGCATCAGATCCAGTGAACGAGATTTATCAAAATTTTAATTTATGCAGTTCGACTTTGGGCCACTCGGGTATACCAAAAGTGGCCGTCTGTCTCCGTTTGTCATATTACTTTATACAGGGGCCGTCATTGTGAAGTACTATAAAGGGCGTTTTTATGTCTTAAAAGTCTTAACTTTTGAGATACAGGATAGTAAAGTTTAAAAAGAAAACATTTTTTTTCATCCCAATTCTGATGCTATTATAGGTAACTGCATGAAATTTGATACACGTCCTCTATGCATTAAGGAGCATACGGATTTACCCAGGTTAATTACATATGCACGACGCTGGTGGAATTTTCATAGATTGATGGTTAATAAAAAATGCCCTTTTATGCATAAAAGACGTGTGTCAAATTTCACACAGTTATTTATCTATAATAGCATCAGAATTAGGATTTTAAAAAAATGTTTTTCTAAAACCCTGTATCTCCAAAGTTAAGACTTTTAGGTTCATATTAAACTTTTTCTTAAAAAAGTCCAAGAATCACCCCTCTTTAACATTAGCACGCAATTACGAAACGCTCTGTATAGTACTTCACAATGACGCCCCCTGTACAAAGTAATATGACAGACGGAGACAAACGGTAACTTTTGGCATACCCGAATAGCCCAAATTCGAACTGCATAAGTTCAAATTTTGATAAATCTTATTCACTAGAATCAATGCTGTCTCCCCTACTATAACTACATTGATGGGTTAACTTTGGAAAAATATGAGCTGTAGTTTTTCAAATATTAATTGCAATATTAGATATTTTTTGGCATCCGGTATTGAACAAAAAATTATTAATTAATTATTTTGAAGCAGTTTATTGACAGCTACTTTATGAACAATTTTAAAAAATATATGAAAAAAAACTAAGCCATTTTTGAGGTTGATGGCTGTGATTCTAATAATTTGATTCCTTCTAAACGGTTGTCTTCCTTTGAACATGATGAGGTTTCGTCGTGACTACTTGAAGATCCCAGTGTGATAACTAAATCATCAAAAACCGTTTCAATTTTGCCATCTACTTCCCAGTATTTACCTTCAATAGAATGAACATGTTTAACATACGATTTCCAATTTTCAGCCGATATTGAGTCAATCGTTTCTAATGTTATTTTATTAAAATCTTTAATTGAAAGTTCACCGGTGCTGCGCTCTCGAATATATTTTTTTACTCCTGCCTATGCAAGTTCAATAGGGTTGAGGTCGCACATGTACGGAGGCAGCCTTAAAGGTGTATGACCGAGATTACGTAAAATACCGTCAATTTTATACGTTTTTCTCTAGGCTTGTTGGCTGATATTACTTCATATAATTGATATTTTCTCCATGTTGGATCACATACAAGATTGTTCGATTTAAGCCACGATATCAAATGAGCTTTTGCAGAGTATTTAGTTGGCACTTTATCTTCTACGTGAGAATGATAAGACGCATTATCCATTACCAGGACTGATTAGGGAGGAATGTTAGGTAGAAGCTTCTCGAGCAGCCACTTTTAAAAATTATCTCTATTCATCTGTCCATGATAGTCTCCAGTTGTTAGTCCCGAGCGAAAAACTAAAGCAGCACCTGGAACAAATCCGGCTTCTGAACCAGCATGAACTATAATAAAGCGATTACTAGAGCGGATTCTCTGAACAACACCTGTAACAGTTTCACTTTGCCGCCATTTGTTCACTGTCGTATCATTATTTACCCAGGTTTCACCTACATATAGAATATTGCGTCCTTCTCGCTTATATTGCCTTACAGTTGATAGATATTTCACCCGCCAGTGAAAAATATTTGGTCTCTCAATGAGCAATTTTCGCTTATTTTGGCACTTGCGCCAAACAAAACCATTTGATCGTAGAAGCCGAATTAGGTTTTATACCCGTACGGAAAATCTATTTTGTTCTTTACACCACGAAGTAGGGGTTTGCAGGTCGGAACCTTCTTTAAGTTTATATAAAAACCTCTATTGTTCGTCGAATTACTTGAAAATCATCATCGTCAATTTTATCTTTGTATGATATCGTGAAAAAAAATCACCCACCCAGGGTATGTTTAATTAGAATCATATGGGGATGAGATGGTAATATTGTGGTAAAAATTTAATACAGCGGAAAAATTTATTATTCAATTTACCTCAAATTTTGAACCAAAATCAAAATCAGTCTGAAAAAAGCATTAAGTGTAATATAGAGATAAACTAGTAAAATTAAGGTTCGAATTCAAGATCGCAAAACAATGGATGCCCAATATAATATTTAAAACATCAATGTAAAAAAATCCTATTTAATCGACTTCACATTTTGCAGAAAAGTTTAATGTGATATAGGAATAAACTGGCTCGAATCTAACAAGACGGAACAAAATAGAGGTCTTAAAAAAATCAGTGTAAAAACTACTTACTATCAATTTATTTTAAATTATGCCTAAAAGTCGCATAGGTAGAAACTGGTATAATATTGGTACAAATCGAATATGGTGAAACAAAATGGCCCACACTAAAAATGTTTGAAAACAAAATATATATCTGTTACTAATGACTACGTATGTGCGGAATTAAATTTGTTCACACTTCACTATTCCTAATAAAAGGAAAAATTCATAACGAGAGAAGTTTCGGATAAAGAAAATTTCTATTTCTATGAGATAATGGTCAAAGTTTATAAGACTATTATAATTAACTTTTAGCAGTAACTGAATTAAGGCATATCTCTAAAGAGCTTAGCTTTCGAGCATTAATTATTAATTCCTCATTGTTTTTTGTTTTGCTATCTAGTTTCGTTTACTATTTATTTACTTTTATTTTATTTATTATCTAGTTTGGCTTTTTGTAACACACTTTATTAAAATATCATAAGCAGACTTATTTGAAGAATGTCGTCGTAATAAATGTATTTAATCCCACACTAGTTTGAGCCTCTCGTATCATTTTGCCGTTTATAACTGAGTAACTGTTTTTTTAATAATATATTTTCAATTACCTAAGGCCATTGATCTCTACAGGCTGAGTGAAAATGTTTTCCGGACATTTAAAGGAAAAAATTACAAAATATTACATTTTATTGGAAAATATTGCGTTATTTCCAGACCCTCAATTCACATGTTCATCAGAAATATATCATCCGTAAAGTTGAACTTCACTACACGGAAAAAACTGCACTTATAACAAGATGAATAAACTTAATTTAAGATTAAACTAGTTCTCCTATTCCTAAATATTTCATTATTTTTAGATCATAAGATTAGGTTTATCTTCATCTAAAATTATCAAATATTTGTAATGAAGAAAAGTAAAGTACTTGTTTTAATATCGAGTTCTTATTATTATCCAAAATGTTATTCTTATTCTAAAATCACAGCCTGTTAATTATAATAATTAAATAATAATACTGAGTGTTGCTTTTCTTCATAAAAGTTTAAAATTATTTTGTTTCACAATGTCTATGCATTTTTAATTAGTCGTCGGCGGATCCTCTAGATATATTAAATATAGTATAAAAGAAAGACACTATAAATTTTGTGAGGTTCAATAAAAAATTAGTGGCGCCGCCAGCTACGCGAACTTATCGCTTTCAAGTTTTTTTATTGTCGGAAGAACCAGGTTCCTTTAAAACCTACATTATGTTGGTAAATTTATAAATTCTTCGCCTAATAAAGTAGTTATCTTATTAATTTATTAGGTTCAACCGGAACCAAAAAACAAGCCGGGATCACTCTTATCTTCCATCCTTGTGCTCTAGATGTTATTTTCCTTCCCTTTCTCTCACACATAAAATCGGTACCTGCCAGGGGTGTATAAGTTCAATTTGAACATTTGTTATCTATTTTAATTAGTTTAATTTCTTATATAAGTCTCTAGAATATTATTTACCATTTTTTGTGTTCTCGTGCCTTCACCTATGTCAGCTTCTCGGCGTTTAAGAAAAGACAAGTTTGGTGTATCTGCTTGACAGTTATTCGTCGCAGATTATTGGAAATTAACTTCTTTTCAATAAACAAGTTTTAAGTGTACTTTTTGTTAACTTACGCGAAGTAAAATTAAGTGCTAAATTAGTAAATAACCAAGCCACTGTTTTTTAAATAGGGCGCATACTCCGTCACGAAATGGAAAAAGGTTAGAGCATTTGTACGGAGAAGAGAGACCTCGAAAAAATTCACATAAAGCAAGTGCAACCGTAAAACAAAAAGAACTTTCTTTGGTTAATAAGTTGAATGATTTATTTGATATTGCCCATGCGAAGGCTCTTATATCGATCAAGATACATGAAGACAAAGACTTTCTGCTTAATCAAAGAAAAAAGGTAGACCAGGATTTATGCATGGTATTTAAAAAATCTTTGAAGAAAAAAGAAATAGAAGATGATCGGAAACACAGGACTCAGCAACATCTAGAAAAAAACTTTCAAGTTGTTAAAAATGTGAACTAATTAGATGCTATTGAGTCATCAAGTAGCAACTCACATGTAAGCTCTCCATATGAAGAAGAAATAAATCTCGGCAAACCTGGAACCAGAAAAAAAGACGGGTAGTAGGAACAAAAACAATCACGTCAAAAATAGTTACCGCATTTGACCAATGGAAGATAAGTGACCGACACGCAGTTCATGTATTACTTAAACAAAAGATAGAACGGGATTTACTTTATCACCCTTGTAGAAACCACATAACTGAAATAATTTTAAGAAGTGCTTTTGATGTAAAAATGCCTTTTTTTAGTAGTCCTAAGGTCACATAGAAGTTAAAAATAATATGGTTAAAGCTGTTAAAAAAGGGGACCCATTAGAAGAATGCGATAAGCGAATAAACTCCCAGAAGTCTGGGATTTTATTTTTAACGGAACAATTCATTTCTTTAACAGATTTAGGCTTTCTACACATTTTCTGAATGAAAATCCGCTAATATGGGGGGTAATGAACAGTATACAACAAAGTTATAACGAGACCACGGAAAGTTGTATTAAATTAATAGGCGAATATAATAAGATATTAACGAAAGATGAAGACCAACACCAGTTTATCCTTCAAATTGTTAGCAAAAATCGAGCACAGTTTACGAACATAAACAAAGAGATAATTACTAAGACGTTTTAAAGTAAGTTGATAATTTGCTAAATTAGTAGTTAAGCTTTGTTTAGTAGATTGAGTTTTTCAATGTAGATGTATTTATTTTGAAATAAAAGTAAAATAGGAAAATATGTATATTTTATTTCACGGCAGCACCACTTCGCATCAAAATAATGACTCTAAATTTTGCACAAAATACTTTTTTACATATGGAATAATTTAAAGAGATAAAACAAAAGAAAATACAGAGTTGCAATATATGAGCCACCCTAATATATATATCACAGAATCGAGGTCCCACTCATTTCATAATTCTTCCATATTTTGGGATTAACAAATTACAACTGACGACCAAACATAAGCACATTCAACAGCTGAAATGACATTAAAATTTCAAACCAACAAAAAACAACGCTGAACCGGTAAGAACCGTAATATGCGACGCTCCTTTTAAGTTATGCGGAAGACATATAGTACTTTATATGGGTGTAATGTTAAACCCCTTAAATTAATCTCAACTTTGCAATGGATTGAGATCCATTCAGATATCTTAGCACAATTCCACGGCCAGTATTCCTAGTATATTTCGCAATCTCGTACCTCCGTATTTTGTTATGCATACAAATATTTCTAAACAAATAGACCAAATTCGGGCTCTAGGCAACTCCACAGCTAATTCTGTTTCAGGCGAGGTTATATTTCGATTAAACGGTCACATGAACGATTAATAGTGGTGAATTTATTGTATCTGACAGACCGACTATATGAATTATAATTAGTCTTTGGTTATATTAAAGACCGATTATACTTCCCCTAGACGGTGTCAATTTTTAATCCAAATATTAGTTCGCGCGCAACAAGTTTATCTGCGGAGTTGCCAAATTAGGTCTATTTGTTTAAAAGTACTTAGTTAGTTAAGATCCATTTAGGGGGTGTTATAATAATGGATGTTTTGTCTATATGGAATATTACATGTCTGTAATTATATTCAAGAATAAGAAAATTTCTTTGCAAATAGTAATACTCGGAGAGAAATATATTCTATTGATATGACAAGAAAATACTAAAACGGAGTTAAGATTAATTTTGTTTGAAGTTAAAAACAAAACAGTAATAAAATAAAAACATCAGTACTTCTTGTAAATACTGTTTAAATGATTCAAATAAAAACAACACAGTTTAGTATTCAAAATAATTTTTATATTCCATAAACTGTAATACTTTTCTTGAAAGTTCAGTTTTAACTTATAAATATAATATATTTAGAGTTAACTTTTAACGAATGCTTGACTAAAATGTCGTCTATAAATAAAATTGGATTATAATACTTATTTTAAATCAAAACAAATTAAATAAGAACAGATGTATCCTTAAGGACAAAATATTTTTTCCGTGTATATTGCTAATGAATTTATAACCAACATTTTAGTATATTTCTAATAAATATAAAATTGATGCGTTGTTTGTTTTATGGAATTTTACAGGATTTTGGGGGAAATAATTCATTCATGACATGTATTTTAAATTCTGATACTATAGTTAATTATTATTACCTTGATATATTCAGTGTATAACTATATTCTGTTATTAGAACATATTCTTCAAATTAGTTTTTTATTAACAAAATCATTTAAATTTTAAATATGTTTTTCCACAGTTTCAAACAATTTTAAACAAGAAATGTTTCAAACACGTTTAAAATACTTGTTTTTAATTCAGAGACATAAAACTCTTATTTTTAGTCATGACTTATATAATTATTTAAAAATAAAATTATTAAAAAAAAATGTATATGTATATATATATATATATATATATATATATATATATATATATATATATATATACATATAGATAAATATATATATATATATATATATATATATATATATATATATATATATATATATATATATATATATATATATATATATATATATATATATATATATATATATATATATATATATATATATATATATATATATATATATATATATATATATATATATATATATATATATGTATATATATATATGTATATATATATATATATATATATATATATATATATATATATATATATATATATATATTATAGTTTACTAAAGGTCGTTATAACGTCCAATGCGCCAAATGAAATGTTTTTTCCGTTACCGGGATTTGGTTTTTGCGTTGTAACTTTTTTGTTACTTCATTGTTTTGGGCTAGTTTAGGAGAGAAGTTAATGAACTAGAGGCTCATACAAAAATGTTTGACATTTTAAAGAAATTCAAGATGCCGAACGAGCCTAAAATTTGCCATAATTTAAAAGGTATTAGTAATTTTTTGTTATACCCTGTTTAATTGATTTTTGCAGAATATTAAAGCCTATTCATTTCTGAGTAATAAAAGACTACGGTGAGCAAAATCGGTCAATAAACACGTGAAAAATCAGCAATTTACCAAAATGAAATATTTTACATTAAATTTGGCTCAACAAAAATAAAAGTCTTTATGTATGAGTAAGCCATGCACATTGCAGAAAAGATAAAAACAAACGAACTGCAACTGTCAAATAATAATAATTTTAAAGCATTTTACTTATTCATAGCTTTTTTTTATGTGAAAGTAGATAACTATTGTAATGTCTTTTGAAGAAAAAGTTGTGATAAAAAACCTTTTAACCGCGGATACAGAGTGTGTGAAATTTTAAAGCATTTTAATAACGAGTTAAGAAATAGTACAGTGTATGATTTTGTAAAAAAGTTGAGATGGGATCAAATGAGAGAAGAGCAACTAGGGACAGACCTAGAAATGCACGAACACAGGTACTGTATCTTTAGATAAATACTGTTCTCCCTAATATTAAGAATTAAAAACTTTAGGAAAATACGGATCGTGTAAGAATCTTAGCAGTTAGTCCAGAAGAAGTACCTAGTACTAGCCTAACGGTTTTTCAACTAGTAAATGAAGTACAGATTTCTAGAAGTTCAGTAAAAAGAATTATTAACAAGGATTTAGAGTTGAAACATGTTGTTACATATTTAAATTGAATGAAGATATGAATATGAAGATGAAATTTATTTTTATGTTTAAAACCTAAAAGCACCGATTTTAGGACGGTGCCAGGTATCATACCAGCCGGTATACAATACATTTTTTAGGCGGACAAATAGCTGATTGTATAGAGCCTAACGACTAGCCTCCTTATAGTCCTGACCTTAATTCCTGTTATTATTATCTGTGGGAAGACTTAGAAGAACGGATCTACAAAAACGGGCGAAAATTTAATAGTATTGAAGACTTGCGCCAACGAATTATAGACTGTTAGCATGAAATGGATCAGCCAAATATTGCTAGAGCTATTGATTCTTGGCGCAAGCGATTAAATTTAATCGTTAAAGCTAATGGAGGCCATATTTCGGTTTAGGATTAAAAGTATATTTCATTTTAAAAAACAATAAATTTAAAAAAAAAAACGTTTTTATGAAGGTCTTAAATTATTTAGATATAAATACGGTTTAAGTCTTTGTAAAAATCAATTTTACGGGGTTTCACAAAAAATATCAAAAAAGATTTAATTTATGGCATTAAACGCATCGCTTTTCCTTGAATATTATAAATGTAAGTTAATGTCCTTTTTTATTGTTTTTTCTTTCGAGCAAGCCTAAAGCGAATAATATTGGTTATGTAACAAAAACGTTACAGAGGAAATACAAATGCCGGTAACCGTAAAAACTTTTCATTTGGCGCATTGAACGGGAAAACGGCCTATGATAAATTGCTAATATTTCACGTGTTTTTTGACCGATTTTGCTCATTAAAGACCTAAATTACTCAGAAATGAATAGGCTTTAATATTCTGTTGAAATCAATTATACAGGGTGTCACAAAAAAGTTCCAACGCCTTTTAAATTATGGTAAATTTTAGGCGCAACCGCCATCTTGAATCTAAAATGTCAAATATTTTTTTCTAAGCCTCTAACTTATTTATTTCTCTTTTAAAAAAGCCTAAAACAAATTGAATCGGTCACGTAAGAAATAAGTTACAGGGAAAAAACAAAATTCCGGTTTCTTTTGGATCACCCTATATATATATATATATATATATATATATATATATATATATATATATATATATATATATATATATATATATATATATATATATATATATATATATATATATATATATATATATATATATATATATATATATATATATATATATATATATATATATATATATATATATATATATATATATATATATATATATGTTGATTTTACTCCTTCACGGATTTCGAAGCTTTCTTTCTCGCGTCCGAATAGAGACTGAGACGCAGTAGCATATATATATATATATATATATATATATATATATATATATATATCTGCACCGGCAGAAATTATATATTTTTGCTACTTACATATATCCCTTCCGGCCAAGAACTTTTGATAAAGGCGTGTGAAAGCGCATTTTTATTGATTTTAGTATCTACTTTGCGCATGATTGTGCTAGTGCATACTCTGCCAAATTCCTATGGGTTTGCAGCTGGAAACCCCAATGGGTGGCGCTAAGTTTTACACTTAGCATGTAGTACTGTGTTCCAGTATAATAGATGTTTCATTTTTGATTTTGTCATATCGAGCAATCTGTTATTTCAGATCTCCCTGGCTACAAGCCTGCCTGATGAGGGTAGAGGCCCAGAAATAAAGATCGCAGGAGGGTACCCTGTGACATAATCGAAAGCAATTCTTCTTGTAGGCCGTTACTCTCAGCTCACATTAAATATAAAGCAGACCTTGTTAACCAATCCAATAAGCAGTTTTATAAGTATATACGGCGAAAATTAAACTGAAATATATCATCGATTACCTTAACTTCCCTCCCGGATGGTACCATATGGCCGAATACCATTGATACCATTGAGTTAACTGAGGCAAAGGTAATTGACTTCAAATCAAGCTAACCTGCTAAATATATGGAAAAGGCGTATGTAATGCCCATATATAGGAAAGTTGATAAGCACAACTATATCAACTATTGGTCAATTAGTTTAACTTGTAATACTTGCAGAACTATTGAAAAAATTATTGCCAAAGAGCTCACCAACTTTACAATCTCTAATTACATAAAAACCTAGCATGGCTTCCTTCCAGGACGCTCAACTCCAGTGCCTAAAACCAGTGGACACAAGCACATGCTAACAATAGACCAACCGATGTTATATATTTGTATTATGAAAAGGCCTTTGATAAGGTTCATTTCGAGCGTCTATTAATAAAGCTAGAACACTATGGAATCAGGAGCAAACTACTTAAATGGATTGCTGCTTTCTTAAAAAACCGTACCTATAGAGTAAGAACAAATATTGTCCTGTTAAATCTGTAAGGAGTAGAGTTTCCCAAGGATCTGTGCTAGGACCCCTTCTTTTTATTATTTATATAGCTGATCTGGGAGCAAACATACATTCGAAAGTGTCAGTTTTTGCTGGTGAAACAAAAATTTTCAGTGCCTCCCTTTCTTCCAAGTGCAAGCTGCAGCAAGACCTCAGTATTCTCGCTGATTGAACAAGAACCTGCAGCTTTTATTGAGCAAATGTACTTTGCTCCTCATTGGACTAAATAATTCTATGCAAAACTGGAACTTGATAGAAGTCTTTTAAAAAAAGTATAGACACAGAAGGAACGGGTATACATATATCCTATCTATCTAAAATGGGAACAACATATTTCATTGACAGTTAAAAAGGCATACAAAACGTGCATTTGTTGGCAAAAGCCTTCAAATGATCCTTAAACTATACAAAAGCCACGTTAGGTCAATTCTGGAGTATGCCAACAGTGTTTGTAGAACGGTTGTGTAGTATATATTTGCAAGAGTATTAAAGAGCAAAAAAAGTCCTCACTTTCATATGGCACGTAATTTGTTACCTAACGATATTATCACCTATCCATCGACATCATCGGATCGCTATCGGCATTACTGTAGGCACTTACTGATAACTTATGTTTTTATTTACCTATTGTTATTCGAAATATCGCTGATCTCTTGATATCTATCGATATATCGATAAAATGCCCATCACTTGCCTGAATCCCTTATTCCATCAAAGATATGGAGATCCTAGAGAGGGTGCAAAGAAGTCACAAATATTACACCAGAACGAAAAGAGCTGACATACGAACAGAGACTAATGACCCTGAAACTGAAATCGTTGACCATCCGAAGACAGAGAGGAGACCTTATACAGACATATAAGATATTAACCAGTCACTACCCAGTACCGCTTCATCTTTTCAGACAAAACCTTATTAAGTGGACACACTAAAACTATTGAAGGAAATAAACAACAAATCATCTACATCTTTTTTCGTATACAAAATTAGGCAAATTTATTCGAAATTCAATTTAATCTCGGATAAAAAAATGTGAATCAATCTTGTAGTAGAAAGCTTAAAATATGTTTTATCTATCTTATCGCAGGATAGGTTCAAATCCGGGCAAAAGATTTTATGCACGCTACAATGCAAACATTGTTCAAAATTCATCATTAAAATTGATCGAGCTGAATTTTACATCAGGCTCTAAAGGAAATGTAGACGTTTCCTTATATATTTACTTGATTCGCCTACGATCAACCGTTCATATGTTACAGGGCGAAAAGTCAAACAGTAGAAGAATATACGGAAAAAAAATTACAACTTTATTTCTAGGTGGCTCGCCCTCTATAAATTCGGAGAAACTTTGGTACCCCATAAACTATGCCCGCTCCTCACTAATTAAAAAAATATTGAATTGTGTGGAAATTGTAAGGGTAAAAAGAGTTTTTGAATTGTAATTGTAAGGGTAAAAAGAGTTTTTGAATTATGTATGATTTTGAAAATGCCTTCAAAGTTATACCATTTTTTACCGCTTTTTTATTTTTTTTAAACCACATCCCGTTCTCCGATATTGCCCGTTAATAAACTTGTCCCATGTTTCTGACACGAAATCCGAAAAAAAAATGCCACACCTCGAAAATGAACCATAGCGACTTGCATTCTGATGCATCGGGGTTTCGAAAAGAGTGCCTAGTACGCCACTGCAGACTTATTATATGCCCCACCGAAGCACCCATCACCCATTTATCGTTACGATCTACCTATAATAAGATTTTCTTCTCCGACTTACCGAGCTGGAGCGCCTCGAAAATCAAAAAACACAAATTTCTTTTCTAGAGATAAAAATGGGCGGACAGTAACACTAGCCGCGTGCAGTTGTTGCCACAAGAACATCACAAGGATGCTTGCCCCACATGGAGCATCATCGAATGGTGGCGATTATTCTGTTTTACAGATACTACCATCGATTCTGCTTTGACATGGATAACAAAAAAATGCATTAGTTTTATAAAATAAAAATAACGTTGTAATGATTCAATGGAAGGCAATGTTTTAACAAATAAATGTAAAAATGCCGAATTTGATCTTTTTCGATGTAGATTTGCTAATAGCTCTTATAACATCTTCCAAATAAAAAAAAATGAATTTCATATAAATTTAAAAGGAATCCTGAAAATATATTTTTTTTATATATACTCTCATGTGAAAGAA
Source organism: Kuschelorhynchus macadamiae (assembly GCA_030620095.1). NCBI lineage: Eukaryota > Metazoa > Arthropoda > Insecta > Coleoptera > Curculionidae > Kuschelorhynchus > Kuschelorhynchus macadamiae. The sequence goes on from JAUTXW010003430.1 coordinate 258,646, forward strand.
ATGTCTGATAAATCTGGTCTTACGTTAGAAAACTGCCCTTAAACCGCGAACTTTTGTAAGAACTAACCTGAGGGACGAAATTCTATAGATTCTATAGATAAAAAGATCCATATAAGTTCGGAAGATTATGTAGCGAGAAAAAACCTTTCAGAAATAGGGGATGATCGGTAAGCTTTCAAGTTAGTAGTAGATTGAAAAAAGATAGACATGGTATCGTAAACTTCTGTTATTATAGGCATTAAAATTACTTTTTACCAGTTAGCTCTACGAATTACACAGTAAAAAAAAAGTTAACAAAATAATGTCTGAGGAGAGCGAATGCGATAGTAGCCATCGGCAAATTCTTGTCTAATTAAAAAAAAAAACACGGTAATTAAATCGGGATTAAATCTGCCAAATTATTTTTTCACATGTGCAATTCAAAAGACACATTAAAAAAACGAAAACGTTGGAATGGAAAAGTTCGAAAAAGGGAAATAAATAATTACGGTACCTATGCCTGTAAAAATTTAGTTGAGGTAAAGGAAGATCGGTGAGTCTATTTTGAAATGAAGTTGCAAAACCTGAAATAGTTTGAAATGTAAAAATACACAACTATTCCATTCATCTACGAAATTTTTTGTTCCCATAACTCCAGCAGTTGAACAGGTCGATGAAGTATGGTCACAAAGTATTTCAGATTCTCTCAAATTTGATGTCATATGTTAGTGCCTCTTAATGCTTTATTTGGTTTCGTTAGGGCTTTCGAAAATATTTTTTTTTATTTCAAGGTCAGTCCCTAAAGGTTTCTGGTGGACTAGGCTTTGTTATCTCCGTTTTGTGGTGCCCATAAAGATTTTCTGATCGGCCTAAACTAGGTGTCGTTCGTTAGTAGTTTTTAGCGCTTCAAGTAATTTCGTTATTCGTTGCTTAATTTTGAAAATATTCGCTTATTTTGTTTGAAGGTCAGCTCCAAAGTAATTCCGATTCGCTCAAATTTGTTATCAGTCGTTAGCACATCGTCAGTCCTTCTTAATGCCCTATTTCGTTTCGTTAGTGTTTTCTTGTTTTAATTATTTTTATTTAAATTTCAAGCAACCCAGGCATTTGCTAACACAGGCGTGAATGATTCTCTTCTTCTGTCCATTTTCACCACGCCTGCAACTGAAATTGCCCTAATCAAGTTAATATTCGGAACTTTTACTGATGGCAGATTTTGGACAGCTCTGGAACCGACCTCTCGTTCGGCGGAAGAACAAACTGAAATCAGTCTCGTCAATCCATACCATTTGTTTACCCTGTTGGATATATCTGTTCAAATCCTGTACGTATTCGGCCCTCCCTCCCTTGTTTTCATTGGAATTCGTGTTTGTTGGTTCGTGGTGAACCTGTTTGAGAGTGTGAATAATTATCCTAATTTAGGCTTTGCGACTTTTTTTTGAAAATCTTCCCTGACTTTTTCTTTTAATTTTTCAAGTGTAAATTCACAGTCCGCCTCTATCCAGGAAATAACAGTGTTTGCTGTCTTTTCAGTTAAAATATTTGGCTTACTTTCACTTTAGCTAGCATGGTGTTCCGTCGTTATCGTACCCAATGAAATGCAGTCTTATATTTCACACCTAACTTAATAGCTAAAACAGTCCAGATATCTCCTTTGTTGACACATACCACAGTTCTTTTCCTATCTTTCTGTTTATGACGATCGTATTTTTTTCAATCAACCAGCTCTCATCTAATATAGTAACAGTGCAGCCATAAACATTTTTCCGATTGGTTCAAAATAGTGCCTTTTAAATTTTGTATGCAAAGGTATCAGAGCACTTGTTCATTGTCGCCAAGAAACTTTGAATGAAATAGATGACGAGATGGTAGTAATCGCATTATGGGATGTCGTGTCATAGAAATATGGCAAATTGCGCAGTTGTCTTTCAGCTCTATAATTATACATTTCAACACTTTTGACTATCTGGTAAGCTTTTTATATAACAACCACGGTGACAACAATATTGCACTCGCAGACAATTATTATTAAGAAACAAATGAATTATCAAAGCCGTTGCTACAGAAACCAAACATTTTAAAGCTGTGCTGATAAATTGAGGGGATAGGAAGTCCAAATGCATTCTGAATTGAAATGAAAATTTCTGAAACTCATTTGACTAACCTGAATTACAATTGACGCTTTCTGAACTACAATCGACTAATCTGAATTACAACTGACGCTTTCTGAACTAAAATTGACTAATCTGAATTCCAACTGACGCTTTCTGAATTACAACTGACTCATTCTGATCTACAATTGGAAAAGATGTAGACGTCTTAAAAAAATTATGAGTTCAAGTGCAGTGTTTGTGTAAAAATTAGGTAATAATGTAGAAAAATGTTATGTGTTTATTGTAACATTAGATGCATTATTCTCTATACTATAAGATTTCTTTAAAAAGAGTTATTTTCAATAATTTTAGTTGTAATCTGTTTTTGTTGTAGTTTTATGCCATAAAAATATATTTTTTAGAAGCAAATTGAATTTTTTTTATTCGAATAAACAATCATGTTTAATCCTTATTTTCGAGCTGTATATTTAGCATATTTGTTATTTAAATTTGTTACAAATGGAGAATCAGAACTGAAACCAAACATAAAGTAGCATTTTATTTAGCAATAACTTTTTCCATACTGACAACTGAAACGCTTATGTTACCGAACTCTACTGGTATCATTAAAAAAATTGACGAGGGCACAGTGTTTATGATATTTTTAATAACATTTTAAGTTACCGTAACTTTAACGTAAGGTTCATTATTATTAGTTTTGCAAATCTCATAATAACCTATATAAAGTAATGTTCTTTTCCATGGTTTGACCTGAGAAAGCAGGTATTTTTACATAAATTTACAAATTTTGAGTAATCTATTTAGGGTTTTTAGTTAGTTTTTATAGTAAATTCAGGTGTTACTTAATGACATTTTCCATGTAATAAGGATTTGTTTTTATGTGCGACATTTAAAAATACCAAAAAACATAAATAAATTCGGCCCTAAGTAATATATAAAATTACATTTATGTTGGAAAAAAATTGCTGTGAAAAATGGAAAAATACATTGAGATTTGTGGTTTTTTTAGTTCATATTCCTAAAAAATACGGTTACAATATTCGAATTTTTACTTAATATGACGGAAACTTCAACTGTAATTTCACCTATAGCAAGGGTTATTTTTACAGATTTTAAAGTAAAAATACGTAAAATTTCGTTCGTAATATGATAACAACGATTGTTTATGTAAAATCACAATGTCTTTCTAACAGTGCAGCCATAAACATTTTTCCGATTGGTCCAAAATAGTGCTTTTTAAATTTTGTATACGAATCAATACCTATGAATAAAAATGTTTTATGTGGTATCAACTAACGCTCAAAATAAATGAATCAACTGAATTTTTGGAAGTTTTATTTTCTCACGCTATTAATGAATCATTCCAATGTAAATATTTTGATTCTATTGCCTAACATATTTTTGAGAGAGTAACTCGGTTTTTGGATATATTGCTTCTTTCTTGAGACAACTTGTTTTTAAGATTGCCTTTTTTAAGAACATAAATAACTTAGTATAATAGTTAAGTATTCAAATAACAGCAATATATGTATTGATTATTACTAAAAATAATGGCTTGCCCTAAACACAATTCATACAATACAGAATATAGGGTAGCCCATCGAAAAGCGAAAACGCTAGGTTCCTGGTGCCTCGCCTATTCAATTACCTAAATCACCAACAACACTAATCAAAGCACTAAAAACATTAACGAAACACGAACAAACGTTGTCTAATTTGGACCGATAAGAAACGTTTTGAGAGTTGAACTTAAAACAAAGATTATCAAATATTTTGAAAAATAAAAATGCACAATGAAACTAATCAATACACCAAAAAGCACTAACTAACGACACCGCGACGCCTAGTTTAAATATTTGAATAGATCTGAAGAACTTTGGGGGCTGACCTTGAAACAAAATAAATTAATATTCCCAAAATTAAGCAAACAATAACGAAAGTATTTGAAGTAGTTGAGCAAATAGGAAATACTTTGTGGCTTACCTTCAAACAAAATAAACGAATAGTATTTCCAAAAGTAAGCAAGCAATAAGAAAACACTAACGAACGACACCTAGTTTGAGCCAGTCATAAAAACTTTGGGGGTTGAACCTAAAATAAAGGCAAACGAATATTTACGAAAATCAAAAAGAGACTAACGAAACTAATCGGAACACCAACAAGCACTAACGAACGACGCCTAGTTTGAGCCGATCAGGAAAACTTTAGGGGATGAATTTAAAATTTAAAAAATATATGCTTGCGAAACGAAAGCCCTAATGAAACCAATTAAAGTATTAAGAAGCACTAACGAATGACGCCAAATTTGGGTGAAGCCGAAATATTTTGGGGGGTTGACTCCAAGGACCTTAGGTGAACTCATTTCATTTATGTTAGTACCTTTTTATGGTATTACGGCCTCGTGTGGCTTTAAAATAACAAAAAAATCGAGTTAGGGGAGTAAAATTATGTAAGAAAAACTGGTCTATCGAGAAGAAAATTAAGGGTCACAATTTCTTAGCTTTCCATTTCTTATAAAAAAATAAATCAATTTTTTTTAGCGAACTGACTAAAATTTTGTTTATTTTTAAACTTTTTATGAATAACTTTCATAAACAACATGTGTCCGCGCTCAACTCATACTAGATTTGATATTATGTTATAATTTAACCATACTCAATAAAAAAAATGTTACGGTGATCCCTTATTTTTACTCTTGTCGATTTTACAATCAAGACATTATTTTTTTAGATCTTTATTAAACATGTAAATGCAGAGTTTACTAGATCATATGATAAAATTTAATTTTTCTCATACTAATACATATATTTTTTTAATTTTTCGGAGTTTTTCTCATGTTACGTGACTATTTTTTATGTGGACTGAAATACAGATGATTTGGATGAAAATATCATTTTAAGTTAATAGTAGCATACAAGTATGAAAAAGTTATCACCAAGAATGTGTATGTATTTACTAAAAATATATAATTTTTCTCAGATTTTAGTAATGTCACCGAAGTTACGAAGTGTGACAGTTGTTACATTGTAGTTACAGACCTTACAAAGGTTGCTGCAGTGGTTATAAAAACTGCTTTTCATTCAAAATATATGTATTAAAATACAAAAACATTAAAAAAAACGTGTATTGTCAAAACTTAAAATAAAACGAAATTCACATGGTCTAAAGTGTATAAGATTATGTAAGGTGAAATAAAACAACTAAAAGTCTTCAAACAAAAATTTAGTTGACCTTTTCTCAGTGGGAACGAAAGGGCTGATCTTCTTTACAATGTCCATGATTGGATAGTTAAGTACGTCCGGCTTTGAATATGGCCATTAAACAGAGGCTTTTCATTTATGTTTGACATAAATGGTGGGACAGGCTCCATTCCACGGACGATTACTTACATCTCTTCCTGCGGAGAGTAGATACTAAAAATCGATAAAAATGCGCTCTCACACATCTTTACCAAAAGTTCTTGGCCGGAAAACATATATGTATAGTAGCAGAAATATATAATTTCTGCAGGTGCAAAACAGCCTAAAAAAAGAATTGCTTTCGATTATGCAGGAGGGTACCCTGTGACATAATCGAAAGCAATTCTTCTTTTAGGCTGTTTTGCACCTGCAGAAATTATATATTTCTGCTACTATACTTACATCTCTTCAGTTAAAACTTTCTGGATTTTCGCAGATAAGTAGCTTCATCGTAGGTAACAAGAACCCAATCACCGATTTCTAGATCTGAAAAAACGGAAGCACATTTTTAATGGTTGAAAAAAAGTTTTTCTGAACCACTTACCTTATAATCAAGTTATATTGTGAAAAGCTTCCAATTCTTTGGAATTGTTTTGTATTTCCTCTCTTTTCTTTAACAAATTTTTAGTTACAGTCTCAGTAAATATGTGGCGTTTTCGAACTCCTTCAGGGACTGGTTTTCCTTCTGCCAAGTTATTTATAAAAGTGTTTGGTAATGGACTACTTAACTTATTTTTTGCCTTTCCGCGATAATAGCGTTTTTTTTAATGTTTCACATTTCTCCTTGCTTCTTCTATTTTTTCTTCAGTTTTTAAAGTCGGTAGACTTTCGAACGATTTAGGAGTTTTTTATTTCTACCATTAAATTTTCGGGAACTCGAAGTTGAGGAATTTTCTGATAATGGTGGAGGTATATCGATTACGTCATTTATTATTGGTGAGTTTGTACGGGATGTCATTTTCCATGAATTTTTCTAAGCGAGATTTGTCTTTTTGACTTTGTCTAACGCGTCTAACTGTGTCCCTTATCAGCTTTCTATCTTTTCGTTTTTCCCGCTCACTCATGTCCTTTCTATATTTCCAGGTTCCTTCAGATTTTTTTTCTTTCTTTATATTTTCGATCTGAGCCGCGTTGTTTTTCTCTATCTTCCTCTGACATCTTAGCTCACCTCTTCCTTTGTCTCTCTTTCTTGCCTTTAATCGTTTGTCGGTCAATGCCTGGTCTGATAGCTTTTTCGTCTTTGGCTTTTTGGTTGGATTTCTGAGAGTGCTCTGTTTGATAGATTGTTCATTATTCTCTTTATTTACTCCTCGCATTTTTTGTTCTTCCATTGGATCAACATTTTCATTTAAATTTGTTTTCCCCGTGTGTTGTGTGCTTCCACCTCTTCAACACTATTAGTGGATATTTGTTTTGTATTAGAGCTACTGCCGGAGCCCAAAGTCTTCTCAGTTTTAGAGTTACGTTTCACATCTCTTCTTTGGTCTTGTAATCTTTGTTTTTCCATTTTACGTCTTTTGGTTTCCTCTTCCCTTATTTTTGACGCTTGTTCTCTATCTTGTTTTAAACGGATTTTAAGTTTAAAAATGTTTTCTTGTTGGTCCATAGTTTATCTGTTAAAGCTCCTAACTATCTCAAAATAGATAGATTACCTATACAGGTATAGAATGAAAGATTTCACTGCTTTGGTGAATCAAGAAATTAAGATCCATAATCCATAATTTCTTATTTAACTGTGTTTATGAAACTTGTTTTATATACTGCTACAGTCAAATTTTATTATTTTTGCACATTTTTGCCTACTTAACGATCTCATCACGTGGTTAAATACGAAAAAAGCCATATTTAAGAAATGGTAACATCGGTCACATTTATTATGTATCGTCGGTCACACTTAGCAGTTGTACCGCCATGTTTAGCTAAGAAGCTGCATAGATTTAGGTAAAATATTTCAATAGAATACATGGTGCTATCAATTTTACTCAGCAAACTATAATTTGCAAGTGCCATTAACGCATACAGCCTGTGACCATTGTTATAACATAAAAACATACGAAAATATATTTATTTGAATATTTTATACCAAATATTAGAATTTCTAATCAAAAACTTACCTGATTTATTTTAAGCAAACACACCACAAATCTCATCAACATCTATATTGTAAAAATGTTTAACGCGCCACCTAAGCTATGAAATATGTACCAATTTAGGGAGAACTCACCGTTTAGTCGTACTTTAGGGACATGATTTAGAAAACGTGTAGAATTATTTATTATGATTTAGTCGAGTATGAATTTGTAGAAAATTGAAAGTCTCATTAGGTTTGATAATAAAAACTCAAAAATGTAAACATTGGGTCTTGCCTTTAAAATAAAATTACTTGATAATACCACATTTATAAGTTTGGGTCATGTGACATCCGTAACACTAATCAATTCAATAGGTAAATTTAGATTACTTTTGTCAAAAATAGTAAACTCAATATAATGTGGTACGCTACTCTTTAGAATAGAAATTTTAATCTCTAAAGTTAATTTTTAATTTTTATTTGGGACAGGGAACGAAAGTGGGAAGCTAAGAAATTTTGACCTCTAAAGACCTTTTGTCAATATTGATGTTCTTTATACTAAGTTTTAATGAACACAAAAATTAATCTTAACAGCTTGTTATTCAGAAAAAAAAACGTGCAAGGTTTTCTTAAATTTTCGTTAAAAATAGATCAATATTTTTTAGTTTGTTAATATAATATATTTGTTTATTATCTTATTTGAAGGATGTAACAAGAATATCGTAATATTTATTTTAAAACGCAAAGTTTATCGATACCAAAGAACAAGAAAACTTTCGATTTTTTCTCGATGATGTTTTTTACTATAACAGTTAAATTATGTTTCGACAAAGGCAGCGTGTTTTCTTAGAATAGGTGGATCGATGTTAGGTTTAGCACTAGGTTACGACCGGAACAAGGGACCATGGAGGCACCACTAACTTTTAAAGCCATAACTCAAAATGCCTATAATATCCATTTTATATAGTTGCAAGATTTATAACTAATCTTGTAGCTAAAAAAATTACCGTCTTGAACTCTGGGAATGAGACCAAATTTAATTTTTATTTTATTTATTTACAATATTTTTCTGATATACTGTGTAAAACAATGACAAATCAAATATTTATTACTTCAAGATAGTTTTATCTTAAATACTTTTTAAACTATAGATTTGTTTTAATATTTTATCGTTCTTATTTTGTTTAGATATACCTAATTTTCACCAAAACCTAATCCTATTATCTCTATATATATATATATATATATCTCATGTGTCCTCAAATGTAGATATTTGACAAAAAGGGAGATATCAAATGTTTGCCATTACAGACTCTTTCGTATCATTTATAATTAAAGTCTAATAAGAAAAGTCCGGAAAAGGAACAATATAAAGTTATAGAGAAACATTTTTCATTCAGCTGACTAGGAAGTTTCGGTTATTATCGAATTCATGCTTTTTGTGATTGTCTCTTAAATACGCAGTGTTTTCCTTGTAATATTTTTCTGTCACACGTTGTGTAAAGCAGATTCGATAATTTCACGTATGAAACGAATTTCTTACTTATATTAGCAAATTCTCTAAATTTGTGTCTAAAATAATATATATCTATTCTATAATGTGTGAAAAATATAGAAGCAGAAAAGAAAGGGAGGAAATACATAACTAAACATTTTTACAGATGGAAAAAATTTGAAAAATCGTTAACAATAGCCTTGGAATCGGCTGCTGATTTAGTCGAATCCCTTTTACAAAATCATGTCAAAGATGATCTTAGTCTTTTGGCAAAACTGAGAGGAGAAATGACCACAAATGAAGTCGTAAAAACAGTAACAGATTTGATTTTAGCAGCCGGAGATACAACTGCATATTCGATGGAATGGTTACTATATTTAGTAGGAAAGCATACGGAGGTCCAATGGCAGCTTAGAGAAGAAATTTTAAAAAACCAAAAACAAGTACGTAATTGATATTTTTTATTATATATACATATATACACACATATTAAGTCATTAAATATGTTACAAACATATGGCAGGTTTCGTATTCTATCTCCATATCCCAATATAGTTAAACGATCCATTTTTTTCAACCAACAAAACTGACATATCAGGTAACCTTTTGTATGCAGGTTTTAATAAAAGGTAATACATTAAATTATGGATATTAGACTCTTCTTTTCGCAAACATTTATGGCTTTCATAAAAAATGCTCTAAAGTATTGATAATTTTACGCAGATTAAAAAAAATATAATATAGGGTGTAACATAAAAAAAATATTTTTTCTTTTATAACAGAAAAACGGTAAACTTGGTAGCAATGCGGAACTTGTCGTTGCATTAAGTTCAGGGAAGCGGTACCTGAGATATTTCGCCATTTGCTTACCTTTGTTACATGCTGTATATATATTTGTTCTGAAGTTTAGGTATGTATTCGACAATAATTTTCGTACAGCTTTCTTCTTCAATTATTTATTATTACTTACTAATATAATAATAATAATAATAATTAAGAACTATGTGCAAGTTTGTATGTTTATCATAAAACTTTATTTTTATGCCTATTATGAAACTAATTTGAAAACAGCAATTAACAAAACCGAAACTTTGAAACGCCACTATTTACATAACAAATATAAAAAGAGGGATACTCACCCAATTTTATTTTCTTGCTATGAGTTGCCTTGAATGTATTAATTTATTTTCTTTTATGTTTGATTTTTTGTTTTTTGTAACTAGCAAATTCAATATCAAAAATAATTTAAATAATCCGAACTCTAGGAAATGAAGAACAATATTAAGTCGATTAAAAAAAATACAGACTTTCTTTGTGCGTCCTCTAATCAACTCATCTAGTGATAGTTGAATATCATCATGAAGCAAAACTGGTGTCGTTAATACTTAGATGGGTGACCGTCTGGGAAACCAAAATGCCGCCCACGGGCGGGCGGCTAAAATAAGTACTAGTGGTTGTAGGGAGACAATAACGACATTGGCATGAAGATAAAGCATATTTCGTTAGTTAGAGAATTTCAACATGATCTACAATGACTAACCTTGTAATATGTAAATATGTAATATGCTAATTTGTGAGTTGACCCAATCTAAGAGAAAGACCTTATCAAATTGTGATTAAATATTGATCAGTCCGCAAAACAATGTATTTGGGAAACATTTTTATCTTAATGTGGCTCGAGCAGTGTGAAAAATAAATTTATTTGTGAATTTTAAAAATATTTAATTTTTTACGAATTTTTTACAAGAAAATTGTTTACAAAAAATTTTATGTCTCCGGCCTGTTTATTCCCAATATTTGTCTTCGAGTAAAGTGATCTTCACGAGTGGTAACTATAACTGAAAAGTTCTTAATGCAATAAAATACTCCTCTACTTTTCTAAAAAAGTCAATTGGTCGGTATTGGAATTCACTTCGAACATTTTATTTTATTAAAATACTTTTAGTTTTTTTATAGTCTTTCGTACATTTAATTATTGTTACCAAAATTGTAAAGCAATATATATTTCTTACTTTAGAGTAGTTTCTTTTATTTATTGTCAACCAAAATGAAACCCGAAGCTCCAGTTTTTAATATTTTTTTGTTAAGCGGCAGCCGCGTTCAAGAAAGCAACTCATAAAAAAGTCTTATACTGTTTGCCATACCTTGAAGGCCCCTTTCTAGTAAATATGCCTTAAAAGGCATATTTAGAATTTAGTTGAAAGGTTCAGTGGAAAAAATATTTTCAGTTATATAAGAAAAAGATGGGAACGAGAAATGTTATTTTCTCTACATGAAAATTAAAATTCAATGTTTTTTGTTATCACAGTCTAATATCCGTAAGATTATTTCGCCGAATTTTGTAACTTACTTTATTGTTCTTTATGTACTGAAAAATCAAATTTAACAATGTGTGTTACACCATTTTTCATCTAAATGCAGTACTGGCTCACCGCATCAGGCGATCATATTGTGGTCTCGTTACTCAAAACATTTTTCAGATTATATATTTTGGGCGCTTGGTTTCTAAAAGTACTTTCATATTTTTCAAGTTAATACAATATTTCATACAAAACCTTAAATTTCGCTTGGAACCCGCCAATTACAACACACATTGTTCAATGTGCTTACGATAAGTTCGTTGTTTATTTCCGGGGAGTATAAACAAGTTTTGTTGAATATTCAGCATGGGCTTCCTGGCTCGATGGTATGATACTCGGCTTCATAAGCAGGGCAATCCCTGTTCAGGCGGATTACTTTTTTAAGTTTTTTTTAACAAAATTTATAATTTATAAAACAAAGTTTTTTTTTAACAAATCTTATACCGTTAGAGATACAAAACCTATAGTATTAGATCGATCTATCCCGTTAGCGTTTATATAAACCATCATTATAGTAGATGTACATGTGAATTGGTCTTCTTTAAATTGCATTAAAATTTGACGTATTTTTAGGGTCAAAAACTGATATCTAATGTTTACCTTAAAAACATAGTTAAAGAATCTCTTCGGCTTTACCCAGTAGCACCTTTCTTGACTAGGATATTACCTGAGCCAATAAATATCAAGGAGTACAATATTCCAGCTGGAACCATTTTGATTCTCTCAATTTTTAGTACCGGGCGAGATGAGCAAAATTTCAAAAATCCATTGAAATTTGATCCCGACAGATGGAACAGAAAGGAGATTAGAAGTGGGATCGCTCAATCAGCTGCTCTGCCTTTTGCTATAGGTGCCAGGTAAATGTCTTGAGCTGTTTTATGTTTTTGGATAAAATCAGATTTGTACTTTACCTAAAATATAAAGACTCAAATTCGTAAAAACTGTGACCATAAAACATTTATCCAGAACGCAGAGAAACGGAAATTCTAATACTCGTATATATTGTAAAGGTGATCATTTATCTCGTTTATAATATTAATGTTTAATTTTACTAATGTTAAAAAATCTCTTTTTCATTATCTTAATATTGTAAAACATACTTCTGTTTATATATTATTAAAGATCTAAAGATCTGCGAGTTATTATATACTCAGACAGTCCTACTGAATTTTGCTAAAAACTAAGTGAGTTATAGATGAATTGTACCTTAATTAAGTATATTAACATTTATAATCCGATGTATATTAGCCATGCTTTTAATATTATTAAGAGATGTATCGTAACTGATTTATGGCTACAATACTTTTCCATCATATTTCTGAAGAGCTGTTCGCTAAAAGACCTTAATTGCTAGAGTTTTGATGTTTTTTTTTAGTAGGTCATATCTAACGTTATTAAAGACAAATAAAGTTTTTGGCCTTTTCGCTGAGTAAAAAGCAAATATAAATATAAATGAAATTAAAAATAATGTAAGAAATCTGTATCTCAACACGTAATGTAATACATTTTAAAATCCTATACTTAAGAAAAAAAATCCGTAAATTTCCTTTACCCGGAATTTCCTTCGTTATGATTTTTTTCCACTTGTTAGGAATATAGAGGAGTGTGACCCAATCTAGTTCAGTACATAGTCATAGTATATATGTGTAACATACTGTATTTTCAAACATTTTTATTGGGCGTCATTTTGTTCCATCATATTGGATTCCTAGTAATATTTTTACATATGCAACACTTGACTTTTGGGAATAATTAAAATAAATTCAATAAGTAGTTTTTACATTGACACATACCGCCATTTTGTTACGTCATGTTGAATTCGAATTTTATCCCATTTTCGCATTAAATTTTTCTGCAAAATTTAAAGTCAATTGAACAAGATTATTTGAGTTGATTTTTTTAAAAAAATTATTTGGCCGCCGTTTTGTTTCGCCATCTTAAATTCATACCACAACCACCGAACATATTATTAAACTATGCCACAACTCTACCAGTTTCTCTCTAAATCACGTTTAATTCTTGTACAAAAATTGAAATTAATTTAATAAGTAGTATTTTCGGGCTGATTTTTTTAAATATAGCCCAGTATTTAATTTTGCTATCGTGGATTCATTTCAAAATGTTACCAGTTCATTTCTATGTAACACTGATGTGAAAAATTTGAGGTAAATTGGATAATTAGTTTTTTTAGTAACAAGTTTCTTAACATTGTTCCGCCATATTGAATTTTTACTTAAATATTAGCAGGTCATTCCAATATGACCTTTAACTTTTGACTAAAATTTGATGTGAATCTGGCAAGCTCTTTTTAAGCTATGCCGCGAACTGACAGATATAGAAAGACATCCCGACAGACGCACCGACGGAATTGATAAAACATATTTTTTGCCATCTAGGAACGCTAAAACATGAAAATATAGAAAACCTGAGTGGGTGATTTTTTTCACGATTACAAAAATTTTTTTTGGGTGCCTTTTGGTTCCGCCATCTTGAATTAGTAACACAGTTGTACTAGTTGATCCCTATACCACAATTAGTTATGGCACACGATTTGAAGTCAATCCAATAAGTAGTTTTTCAGGCTTAATTTTCAAATATTTTAATATGCCGCCATTTTGTTCCACCATCTTGAATTCGTACCAAAATCTTACCAGTGGATTCCAACATAATATTTGATGTTTGTGCATAATTTGAGATAAATTGGGTGAGGAGTTTTTTATGAATATATTTTTTTAACATTTCACTAGCTCGCCATTTTGTTTCGCCATACTGGATTTTTACCAAAATATTACCAGATCATTCCCATATAACATATGTTTGACCGACAGACGGAACAAAGGAATTGATAAAACATATTTTTTGGCATCTAGGGACGCTAAAACGTGAATATATATATAAAACCTGAAAAGGTGATTTTTTTCACGGTTACAGGTGTTCAGTTATCTTGAATTAGTACCACAATTTTACTAGTTGACCCCTATACTACAATTAGTTATGGCACACAATTTGAAATTAATCCATTGTAGTTTTTCAGGCTGAATTTTTAAATATTTTATTAAGTTACCATTTTGTTCCGCCATCTTGGATTCGTACCAAAATTTTACCAGTTGATTCCAACATAACACTTTGATGTTTTTGACAATTTGAGATAAATTTAGTAAGTAGTTTTTTTAATAATAGTTTTTTAACATTTCACTAGGCCACCATTTTGTTTCGACACATTGGATTTTTACTAAAATATTACAAGTTCATCCCCATATAACCCTTAATTTTCGATCAATTTGAAGTCAATCGGGTAAGTAGCTTAAAGACGCTATGACGAGAACTGACAGAGAGACAGACAGACCGACAGGCGGAATTGATAAAACATATTTTTTTGGCATTTGCTGAAGCTAAAACATGAAGATATGTAAAACCTGAGAGGGTATTTTTTTCGCGACTACAAACAAAATGTTATCAGTTGATTCGAACATAATGCTTGATGTGTGCGCAAAATTTGAGACAATTTGGATAGGTAGTTTTTTGTTTAAATAAAATATCATTGTACTTTCCCTTATTTCAAGTAAGTTGAAACACATTTTAGTAAATAAAACCATTTAATCTGTTAGTCGATCTATTTGATTTTTAAAATTATCGTGAAAGAACAATTTTAAAAAGGTCAGTTGCAATACGATATTATAAGTGGCGGTTCCAATAGAATTTTATTTTTGAAATTTACACAAAATTCTAAATATAAAACTCTATGTCAATTCTTCACATTTTCGAGAAAATGGCAACTGAAACTTCAACAAATATCAATGAATAAGTCCGTTTAAAAAAAATTGAAGACAAATACAATTAAATACTATAAATGTTGTAATTGTAAAACATAAGAATTGAATACAACATTTTCTGTTTATCTTGAAGCTATTTCCTCTATCGCCCTTGAAATTCGATTAACAAATTCCAACTTTCAATCTGCAGGCATGTATTTTTTATTTTGTTTTAAAGCCGCCTTAAAGCAGAAATGAAGAAGAAAAAAAACATTTAAAATTGTATGGGTATTTAGAGTTTAAATAGTTTTTACAGGAAGTCCCACTAAACTAAAACGAGAAAATATCGTCTGAAAGTGATTTTTCGGTGACTTGCGTTCGTCCGGTTTCAGACGATAATCAAAGTAAAGCATCGCGCGCTTAGTACTTACATGAGTGACCACTCAGGGAAAACCGTGCTATGTCTCGATACGAGCTGCTAACAATTAGTAGATACTAACAGTTAAGTAGTGATAAATGTTGTAGGTACAATAATGATCGTGGCAGTACTACCGCGTTCTCTATAAAAAGGTACTAAATGCAAATGCACGTTTCGATATTTGGAGAACGTCGACGGAAACTCAGACTCCGCGCCCTGTAGGGCACGGGTCACCAAAAAGGGAACCACGGCTTAATGTAAGTGGGGCATTATTCTTAGGCCTTTGTGGTATGTCCAAACATAAAAAAACATTAAATAAAATTAATTAGATAACAAACACTATTCATAATATTTAATTGTTTTCGCAAAAAAATAGATTTATTCATTGACATTTTTGAAGTATCATTCGCGATTTTCTCGAAAACTGTGAAGAAATGACATAGGGTATGATCATTAATGGTATTATACATGTTTTATAATTAGAATTTTTTGTAGAATTCAAAAATAAAACAATATACTGAGTGTTTTATTAAAAATATTAAAGTTGGCAGCTTCCAGTTAATTCGGAGACGACAATCAATTGGTTACAGAGTAAAAATCCCATAACCAACCGTATACCACTAAAAAAATTAAAATTGGTAGCGTTTATCATAAAAAAAGTAACAGCCTTGTTAGTAATTTCTAGGTATATTAAAAAATTTCAAATTTATCGCCGAAATTTCTAGATAGAAAAATGGCGTCAGCAGAATTAAGAACTTAAATTTAGTCCAATATCCTCTTAAAGTGTTGGTTGAGAATATCGTCACGGCGCGCGTAAGGTTATCCTGTTTGGTTTGTCAGCTAGTTATAGAGAGTATTATGAGATTTCATTATTGGTTCTATTTTATTAAAAACTAAATAAATAATGCTTTTTATCACAAAAATTCAATGTAAGAGTTTTAGTTTAGGGTCACGTTCAAAATTAACACGATTTGTTCTGGAATTGGAATGGTGTCTGCAACAAATCTAATTTTACTAAATATTAAAGAGCTTCGTTACGTTTGGATTTATATGAGTAGCTACGTACTTAACTCTTTCCTCCAATTAAAATGCTCTTACATTGTCTCGATTCTCAATACACTTTTTTTGATTTGAATAAACTTGAGGATCAGGTTTTAGAAAACTTAGTTTCTTACAGATTTCATAATTCATAATATACCAGAAAGGCATTTTCTATATTATATCAGAAAATTAGCAACTTTATAGTCTAACTCACCATTTAAATCCGTTTTAAACCTTTGTATGTATCTCTCTCCTTGACCATTGGTGGCAGGGTGAAATGGAGCAGACCATTTTTGTTTAATTTCATTATTTTCAAAAAATGTTTTGAATTCTTGAGAGGTAAATGTTGGTCCGTTGTGGTTAACAATAATTAAAGGGAGGCCACAAGTAGCGTAAAAGTTTAGTTGTTGCGCAAGCTGAAATTTACTTGAATAACTTCAGGCCATTTAGAATCTGCGTCCACTAAAATAAGAAATTGTTTTCCCATAAATGGTTCAGCGAAGTCAATGTGTATTCTTTGCGATGGATATTTTATATTTTCTTAACTGTGAATGGTCTTTTTACATTGATTTTGCACATTTTGACAACAGATTTGATAAATTATTATCTATGTCACTGTTTATATTTGACAACCACATAAAAGATCTTGGTTTCGCAAACCTACCAGCTCTGGCGGAGTTTTAAATTTCCACTCAAATAATCGTATTTCTCAGAAAATTGGTAGTATCATAGGAATGTTGCATAGAGATATAACTCTCAGTCACCCGTCCTTCCACAATGACAACATAAAAAAAGAAAATTTTAAAACTAAATAACTACCCATCTAACTTTTCGAACATCTGCGTTACTAAATTCAAAAAAACCCAAATAGAATCCGTTAAACACAAAAGATTGAAAGGTGTTTTAACAATGTCAATGCACAACTAGCTTTCTACAACTACAAAATAAAAAACTACTTGTACACCAAAATCAAAGATCGCTCAGCTTTTGATAAACAGTCTAATGTCATTTATAACAACGCTTTTTTCTTGCGCAAAATTAAAAATACACAAATTTCTGGTATCTCACCTAATGTGAAAATGTACCATTGCCAAATCGCTGGTGCTACTTTTGTGCCTAACATTGATCTTTTCACTTTGTACTCGCCCTTCCGAGCAGTTGCTGCCTGAATTTCTGCACCCTTTTTAATCATCGACATATGTAAATAAACTTCTCTGATATTTATTTTCCGCTAAGAATTGTTTAAAAAAATATCTTTCAAATTTGACATATAATGTCTTTCGTCTTTCAGTTCTTTGTTATTTAATTAATTAGTTTTCTTCTTTTCAATTCGTTCAACTTTATTGATTCAGTGTCGTAGTCACGGGGGAGATATGGGAGATATATCCCCCCACACTTTTTAAATATAGCCGAATTTCTAAGTCTTTTTGATTGTTATTTTTTTTATGAAAATTTTACTATGAAAATAGTTGTGTAATATCTGTCGACTTTTTGTTGTTTATCCCTATTCCCTTTGATTAATGTCCGTCATCAATCGAGTTGAAAAATAATTATATCATCCCCAAGCGTTAAGTATAGCTAAGCTAATGTATTGATTACTTTTTCCTCAAAGGAATATGGAATTTTTAGTGATGAAGTGTGGCATAGTCTAAATGTGGTAGGTTGAATGTTTTGCCGGCAGTCTCCTGAAAGTATGTTATACATCACTTATGCTTCAAATCTATATCTCGTAAACGATCATCAGTGTTCGAGCGAGGTGTTGAAATACTGTTTGGGTTTATTTAACCGATATATAAACCGATACCGCTCGCCGCACTTCCAATTGCACCCTAATTGAAAAATGAATGAAGTATTATATGAGTTTAGAGACTTAAACTTTAAA
The DNA here is from genome assembly GCA_030620095.1 of Kuschelorhynchus macadamiae. Classification (NCBI taxonomy): domain Eukaryota; kingdom Metazoa; phylum Arthropoda; class Insecta; order Coleoptera; family Curculionidae; genus Kuschelorhynchus; species Kuschelorhynchus macadamiae. Next base: position 276,997 of record JAUTXW010003430.1, read on the forward strand.
AGATAATAAAGTTTTTTTTATTTCCAGATCTTGCGTCGGTAGAAAGTTAGCAGAAACACAGCTGCAGTTAACATTGGCAAATATTGTGCGGAATTTTAACTTCACAGTGATGAACAAAAAGGACGTGGATGTAATATTAAAAATGGTAGCTGTTCCTTCCGAAGAAATAAAATTTAAATTTGAAATTCAAAAATAAATTATGTTGGTTATATTTGAATTTTTTTTATTAAATACGTTAGAATCATGGTAACTGGCTCGTTAAAAGATCTCGGCAGTTACATTATATTTAGAAATTGTGATCCTTGGGATTAGACCACATCAAACTTGATTCACTTTGCGATTTTTCGCCCTCAATTGCTCGATGCATCTTGAGCAATTTTTATTCCTCGAAAGCGGAAGACTAATATATATATATATATATATATATATATATATATATATATATATATATATATATATATATATATATATATATATATATATATAGATATATATATATATATATATATATATATAGATATACAATGTGTCCCAAATTTGGCTTACATGCATTGCTATCTCGTAAACCGCTGTAGCTACAGGGTGGGTTAAATTAGGAAAGTTTTAGAGAATTTTATTTCTAGCTTCAATTGTTTTTGAGATATTGGCATCAACTTTTTATTTTCTTACCGACGCCATATTGGATTATTGTATTTTTGGAAAGATCTTTTTAAGAGCTTTCCAATGATGTATAACAATAAGATTATTATTTTTCTTGAGCTCTAAAAACCAAAATAATTGTTTTTTTTAAGTAGGCTTGGATTACGCATATATAATGAAACAAAAGAATGCCGCATGTCAACAATCATTTTGTGTTCCTGAATAGTACTTGTTATCATATTACAAAGTTTATTTGAGTTTCTTATACTACTTAAAATGGAGGGTAATTATTCCAACGAAGAGAATTTGGATATGATAGAACTTTATTTTAAAGCAAATAGAAATACACAAGCAGCTGCGCGTTCATACGAAGAACAATTTCCAGACCGACATCAACCAAGCCAAAGGCATTTCAGATTTCTAATTGTTAACCTGTTACGGGTCTTTTTTGAAACCGAAACCAAAGACCTATTCAATAGATAATGAAGCAAGAAACGCAGCTATAATAGAAAGTGTCAAGGACAACCCAACAACCTCAGTAAGAAAGATTGAAGAACAAACGGCAATTCCCAAATCAACCGTCCAACGAGTCTTGAAAAAACTTCACTTTCATCCCTGATTTTGCTAGAAGAATCACGTTTAGTGAATGGTTCATCAACAAATGCCAGCAAATACCCAACTTTCATTCTAAAGTACTTTGGACAGATGAAACACGATTTACAAACTGTGGAATTTTCAATAAACATAATACTCATTACTGGGGCACCGAGAATCCTCATAATTTAGAAGAAAGACGTTTACAAACAAAATTTGGGTTCAATGTGTGGTGTGGCATTATAGGTAATTCCAAACAATGCACTTCTGCTTTAAATCACTCATAACAATTTGTATTTTAGATAACCGTTTGATTGGGCCGTTCATTTTCCAAGAAAATTTATCGGGTAACAGATATTTGCAACTATTACGGGAACAAATTATTCCAGAAGTTATAAATTCTGTTCCCCCAAACGACCTGCAAAATATTTGGTTCCAACAAGATGGCTGTCCGGCTCACGGTACCAGAGAGGTGATGGCGGTCCTCAGAAATACTTTCGGGGAAAATATTATCGCTAATAATGGCCCTGTTGCTTGGCCGGCAAGGTCACCGGATATTACTCCTCCCGATTTTTATTTATGGGGATACGCAAAAAATGAGGTCTACGAATTTTCTCCGCCAGAAAGTCTCAGAGAGCTAGAAGACAGAGTCCGAGATGTTTTTGCTAATATTAACAGGAACACCTTAAGAAGGGTTACACGGAAGGTATTGGAGAAATGTCAAAAATGTGTGGAAAATGGAGGGAGGCATGTAGTGTAACTTATATTTTTTTTATGTGTTAATTTAAATTGAGTTTAGGTATATATGATAGTTACATTTTAGTCATAGGTATTCACTGTTAGTATAATATCTTAGTTGAAAATCTGAAACATCGATGGTTGAATTAATATTTTTACCCATATAACAAGTTTACAATTAGAAATCTGAAATGCCTTTGGCTTGGTTGATGTCGGTCTGGAAATTGTTCTTCGTATGAACGCGCAGCTGCTTGTGTATTTCTATTTGCTTTAAAATAAAGTTCTATCATATCCAAATTCTCTTCGTTGGAATAATTACCCTCCATTTTAAGTAGTATAAGAAACTCAAATAAACTTTGTAAAAACTCGGCACAATGAGAAAATGATAACAAGTACTATTCAGGAACACAAAATGATTGTTGACATGCGGCATTCTTTTGTTTCATTATGGCCGCCATGCGTAATCAAAGCCTACTTAAAAAAAACAATTATTTTGGTTTTTAGAGCTCAAGAAAAATAATAATCTTACCTTGTTATACATCATTGGAAAGCTCTTAAAAAGATCTTTCCAAAAATACAATAATCCAATATAGCGTCGGTAAGAAAATAAAAAGTTGATGCCAATATCTCAAAAACAATTGAAGCTAGAAACTTCGTTTTACCTGCATAATGTTCCTCTAATAAAAGTGCCCTAATAATGTATAAACCATAAAACCATAATACGAGTCGTTTAGAAGCTACGGGCAAAAGTTGAAAATGCACCATTTTGATTTTTCCCAATTATCTTGAAAACCACAAAAGATATCCTAAACTTCAAAACGTCATCAAATTTGTAATAAAATTCTCTAAAACTTTCCTAATTTAACCCACCCTGTAGCTATAGCGGTTTACGAGATAGCAATGCATGTAAGCCAAATTTGGGACACATTGTATATATAGATATATATATATATATATATATATATATATATATATATATATATATATATATATATATATATATATATATATATATATATATATATATATATATATGTATATATATATATATATATATATATATATATATATATATATAGGTAAATGTTGTTTTTTCTTGTACCTTCTTATATACAAATGCTTCTTTATTTTATTGGGTTACACTTAGAAAACAATAGTAGTTAGTCTTACCTTTTAAAACTAAAATCCGAAGATTATATTAAAATATATATTTTTCTATGAGAGAGATAAAATTTTTATTTATTTAGGGGTCTAAAGCACATTTTTCATTGTTGGTTTTGTTTTAAATTTGCTTATTACTTAATAACGTTATGGTATATTTTACTGAGTTGTTTTGCATCGGTTTTTGCATTAATGGAATTATTATTTTTTTTGTATTGCTATCATTTCGTAGAATTCCCTTCTTTTTTTAATGATTTTTGGCTTTTGAAATTTTAGCTTTACCAAAATCGAATGAATGTTAATTGGTTTTGCATTTTATTTCAACGTAGCCAAATTATTCAAAAAATATCTAAATTGAAACAAAAACATGGTCCTCCATAATCTGTTATAGCTTCTAACCTACAATAATTGCAATAAAGGCAAATTGTACCAAAGAAAATAAATGTCTAACTAAGAGTTAAGTAAGATAATCGCAGACCTAATAATTTTAGACAGGGTGTTTGCTGCAAATATGCCAACTTGGCAATATTGAAACTAATTTTTCTTTGATTTTTTAAATGGCACAATCTGTCTCAAATTATCCTATCGTGTTCCGTTATTAGTCTTCTTTCACTTTTATTAAGGTTTTCTTATACCCATCTCTATAGCTTTTTGGATATATTAATTGTATCGTTGAAAATGCATTAAAACATATTGAGTCAATTTGTAGGTTAGCAGGTTGTGGAGTACCATGATTTTTTTAATATAGATATTTTTTTAATAATCTGGCAACCTCGAAATAAAATGCAAAACCCAATATGGGGTTTGATGGAGAATTTCTAGGAAAATCCAAATATTTAAACATATATAAGGTATCCTCTATATATATATATATATATATATATATATATATATATATATATATATATAAATGTATATATTTTAATAATATGAGAGTTTTATTATAAGGTAAGTTCTGGGTACTTGGGTACAAACATAGGTAAAGCCCGTTTATCAAAACTTTGCTCATAATGAAATTTGTTAACAAAAGTGACACTTACTACTAAATAACTATACGTATAATACATAAATTGTTTTATGTGTGTGGTGGATTTAGCTACAAGAAAACTTCTGGGTAAAGCGACTTTACCGATTTTTTTATTTCCTAGTATGTTTATAATAGCATCTATATAGGAATAGATATCTCTTTTTTTTATAAGAAAGGTTGTGGCAATCTCTAGTCTTCATTTTCTAAAGACAGATAGCGAACACTTAAAAGTAGACTCAATAAACCTGTTAGACTTGATTTCGATTATATGATTTTAATACACTTCACGGCAAACGAAAGCAACTTTATTAAAAAATGAAAAACTGTCGAGTTAACAACATGCACTATACACTTTTAAAAAAGAAATGTAGTGGCAAAACGGTTCAGATAAAACCCAGCCGAGACAGTTTTTGAACGTGTAAAAACTGGAAAGAATACTTCCATACAATGTTAGCTTAAAACCAGTCGGTTGAGCGTATAGATAAAACCGGGCAAAACCACTATGTGTGGACCATAAGTCCATAGGGCTGATATAATGTGCTACTTTTTATACCTATTTATGCTATTTCTTAATTCATACGATATCTCCCTAAAAGGCATGGCTAAAAAGAAAAAGTGGTCAGCAGAGTAAAACTGGATCAAACCAATAGTTTGACTCCAGTTCGTCGAGTCTATAAAGTCGAGGATATCAAAGATTAAATGAGAGATTGCCTTAAATATACAGCATAATTTGTTATGTGCTTATGGCTTTAAAAGGTTTAACTTGTTAGACTCTGTAAAATACAAGTTAAACCCTATATTAAAGATAACTTTCGCGATTCCCTTAATATTTATTTCATGCTTCAAAATCTCTTTCTAGAAATTACGTTATAAGCCGACGAAGGGTAAGCATTTATAATGGAAGCTGCTTAAATATATATATTTTTTTATTTAATTAAAGAAAATGAAAAAGTTACATGGTTTCTAAGGAGTTCTGACTTAAATCGTACTTATGTCTTGTGACGGAGCATGTTAAAAAAATTTGAAATTCTACTTATTGGGTTTATTATACAAGGAAAAGAAAAACACTTTATATATAAAAGTTTTAAGATTGTAACACATATGATGCAGTTATTGTGTGGAGATGTTTTTTGATTTTTTTAATGCAAAATGTATTATGTAGTTTAGGTGAGGCTAAAGGCTGACCAAATTGGCCCTTGCTGCCTAGTCATAGAGCACACCTTACCTGTTCGACCTCTGAGACTTCCTTAAATCTGCTAGACCTGTTCAGGTAGTTCTGGATATCCTTACATCTCTCCGCAATACCGCGAAATGTATTAAACTTTCTGGTGTTCTGAATTAAAATACCAACTGACCTCTATATACATAGCGCTGAATAAGTAGAATTTCAAATTGGTTGTTAAGTTCTAAAGTATATTGATTTTGACCTTACTATAATTATTATTCAAACCATAAGTCCAACTAACATCTACGAGTCAGTGACTGACTGGTAGTGGTAGCGATTTGGTGATCGCCATCCGGGCCTCCAAGCTAAATGCACCTTGTATGCATAAAGGCGCGCATTAGGACTATTGTCACTGAAATACAGAAGTCAGGATTTTTTTTAGAAATACTATTTATACACAAGTTACACTATTGCCTACTATAATACAATACAACTTATTTTGTCTCTTATGTAAAACCGGTTTTATTTTTAATCACCATTTTTTTAATAAAATGAGATCTTGGTTGATTCTATCACAAATTGTAGGTAGTCTGAAAACTACTCCAAAAAATCCAAATAAATATATTATATTTTTAAGTGCGTAATTGAGAAATGTGAAACACTTCTGGGTACACTTTTCACATGAATAATTTTAAAAAATCCTTAATATTAGAATTTGCTTACCTTTAAATACTTTTCCAAAACAACCTTCTCCTAATTCATTAAGAAATTTTAGTGTTTCTTTTCGAATTACTGGAACATCAGTGTTGCAACATGATGAGTATTGTGGGTTTGGAGCATACCTTTCGGGTATTAACAAGCTGTGCTTCATATTAACTGGCGATACCTAAAATCAAATTATTCAGTTAAATAATAAGCACATTTTACACATAAACCAACTAGTAAACTTTCATGTTCAAAGGTAAATAGAGTGGTTCTTGGAAAAGTATTCCAAAAACCGATTTTGTTAGAATAATTGTTCTGATATTCTAGGGACCTTATTAAGACTCTTTTATGTATGCGTATGTTATTTTTAAAATTATATTTACTAAGATTTAGCAAGGTATTGTAAGGCAGACGAGTACATATGTCTCGGAGTCAACAGCAAAGAGTAAAGTGTAAAGTAATCCGAATAATTAATATTCGAATAGGCAGGAGCGTTTTGAGTAAGCCTGCAAGCAAGTAAAATAATAATATGAGTTTTTAAATAGAAGTAAATTGCCGGATTGCTGTTTATATTGTAAAAATTGAATACTGTTGACCGTTACGTGATGAAAATCCATGAATAAAATTAGAAAAAACAACTTAAAGTTTTAAAGATTTTCACTATATTTGTTGTCAACATGACATGTTTCGCCTATACAATAGTTTCTTTAAATGTTGAGGTTCTCTTCTTTAAATGTTGAGTTTCTCTTCTTTGGATGTTGAGGTACCTCAACATCTGAAAAATCTATTGTATATGAGAAACATGTCATGTTGACAACAAATATAGTGAAACTCTTTAAAACTTTAAGTTGTTTTTTCTAACGTTTCAAAAGTTTATATTATAAGTAAGTAAGTTTCCGGGCCGGAAGAAATTTTCTTTTCTACGTTTTACGTCGCTTCCTTTCAATCGGCGTGCAGTTTTAATCGACGAAAATGTTGACCCACACTTGTAACAGCCATTCGGCAAGCAATAAATTCTTCTTACAATCCTACAAAACACAGTTTCGTATAAAGTGGAGTTTTGCAAACTGGATTGAGCTACTAGGCGTTTAAGGTTGTGGTTCAACTCATTGGTCGGTTGATACAGTGGAAAAAATGTTATCCAGGGATGTATAATTCCCACTTCATATTTTTTCATAATATGAGTACATACAACTTGTATCGACTCAAGTGGTAAGAATCTCCACTTTTTTGCTGCTAGACATAATTTTACATTTTTTCTTGCTCGAGGTTGAGAAATTCGACACACTCGACTTTCACGATTTTGCGCTTCCAAAAGAGAAAGCATGCGAGCGCCAAAATTAGGAAAACACTCGCCCAGCTCTGAAAAGCTTACAAAACATCTAGTTAATTTGACATTAACATTTCATATTAATTTTGACAGTAGGCTTCTTTCGTAAATTATTGTCATGTCAAATGTCTATTCCAACTTTGACGGATTCATTTCATTTTAAGACCGTCCTGTTTTCGTTAGAAAAAAGTTTTTCTTTTTCAATGAAACATTTTAGCAGCGTTTGTAGAAGACATAATGTGTATAATTCGAGCACAAAGCTAACTTGCCTTTCTTGGAAGACAACAACTTTCTCACTTTGAGCTGCAATGTATCACTTTACATTTTATTTCTAAGGAAAATTGTTGCTTTTTCAAGGTAGCGGTATGTGGTGTTGTCTGACTTAAGAGTTCTTTTATTTGGATAGTTGATGCAGGATTGCCGTATAGTAAATAAAGTTTGGCTTTTTGAGAACGTCGGGCGTCGGTAAACAAAAAAAGATGCAATATCTACGCCAATGATTTCCACAATTTTTTCATGTCAAAACAAATTTCCTTAACTTTATATATTTTCAATTTGACTATTATCGGTTCTCAAAATATGAACTTTACTCGTTAACATGCCCTTTAAAAATATCGAAGATCTACTGCAATAACTCCCAAAATCCCGCGAAACTGACCCAGAGTAATATTGATGCAAATTGAAAATTAATTAATTTACTGTTCTCAAGTTATCGTTCGCGCCAATTTTGTGTACAGATATATACACAAGCATTATATTTTTTTCTTCTAGTATGTTTTTTATGTTCTAAAGCCTCTAAAATATCGAAGAAATACTCTACTTATATATAAAATACAATATATGAGCTGTGGGAAAGTAAAATATGATAAGTTTTTAGAAAATACAAACGACGACGTCTTCATTATATGCAGCACTTAATGTTAAAAATTAAATTAAAGCAGCTATTAAATCTCCTATCGCTGGAAAATGCCACTGTTCTGAACCGCATTGTTTAAACCCCGAATATAAATAAAAAAAAAATATATATATATATATATATATATATATATATATATATATATATATATAGGGTGTCCGGGAAAATGTGGGAGATCTCTCGGACTCAGATAGAACATTAAAAAATAAGATGACAAGTTCCCATAAATTTTTTTCCTAGCGGCCCTCCCTACGGAGATACGGCCCCCTAAAGGACCCCACTGGAAATCGGTTTTTCTAGAATAACTTTTAAACGACTCAATATAATTTAACGAAAATTTAATATGATAAACAGTAGTAAGGACCTCTCAAAATGCTTCCCTTAAAACATAATTAGCTTGTTTAGTTTACCAGGGACGGACTAGATTGTACATTTTAACGCTCAAATTTTTAACACCCTGTATGAAAGGGAGTTAAAAAAAATAAATTTGGATACCTTGAACATTAAGCTAAAGAAAAGGTGCTCTTGTTCATTGTCGATAAAATGAACCGTTTTCGAGAAAAAAAAATAATAAAAGAATACAACTTTGGGAGTATTAAATATGTTTTGATCCTGAACAACCTAATACGCTAAATAGAAAAAAGTCAATTAAAAACTTCATAAGTGGGTTCAACATGTGCTCCGTGATTTGTGATGCACTCGCGGGCACGACGAATAGAGGACTGCTGTACTCGCCACAACAACCCAGCATTGTTCCTTATCATATCGCAATGAAACGTGATTCTCTGTAAAAGTTCCTCCCTAGTAGCAACCGGAGAGGAATACACCAAGGTTTTGAGATGACCCCACAGGTAGAAATCCATTGGCGTTAGGTCGGGAGACCGTGGAGGCCAGGCAATGGGACCTCCTCTGCCTATCCAACGGTTTCCATAGACGTTATTTAGGTGGTCCCGTACAGCAACGCTAAAATGGGGTGGGGCTCCATCATGCATAAAATGCATCCTTTGGCGGGTTTCAAGTGGCAAATGCTCTATTGAATCTAGAAAAGCGTTCTGAAGGAACTCTAAATAAAGTTCACCATTCAATCGTGCCGGTAATACGCATGGTCCAATGAAAAAATTGCCGATTATTCCTGCCCAAACATTAATGGATTGAAACTGATGTTGATGATGATGAACGACAGTGGCCTGAGGGTTTTCATCAGCCCATACATGCGAGTTATGTAAATTTACAATACCATCTTTGGTAAATCCTGCTTCATCGGTAAAAAGAATAATGCTAATGAAGTTTGGGTTTGTTCGTTGTTGATCTAACAACCAGTTTGCGAACTGGATTCTTCGAGGAAAATCTTCAGGAAGTAGTTGATGCACTTTTTGCAGATGATAAGGGTATAACAACTGTTCTTTAAGTACTTCAGCAACTGTACTTTTTGACACATGAAGCTGCGCGGCTAATATTCGAGTGCTTATTGAGGAAGTATCAGCTACAGTATCCAAAATATCTTCCTCCAATTGCACCGTACGTACTGTTCTCCTCACACCAGCATCAGTACTCCTTTTCCCAAAACTTCCTAAAAATAATTAATGAACGTCAATAATGTTACCTTATTAATTGAGAATTGCCCACCAGTTTCTCTTAGACGTTGGTCAATTCGCTGAAATGTTTTCTCATTTGGAATATTGCGATTAGGATATCTTTCTCCATACAACCTTCTTGCTTCATAAGCATTGCAAGATGCAAGTCCGTACATAAGATGCATATCTGCATACTCACTAAATGTGTATCCCATTATCGAATTAAATTTACCAAGGTATTCAAAATTTAATAAATTAATATCGAAGTATGTACAAAAAGATCAACGTGTCAAGAAGATTTCAAATGCACACGTCAATGCGAGATTATTTATTTCGTACCATAGTAACGTTTGTAAAAAAGTGCATTCTTTAATACTGATAAATAAACAATAATAAAACATTAATACTTTTATTATTTTTTTTCTCGAAAACGGTTCATTTTATATAGCTTAATGTTCAAGGTATCCAAATTTATTTTTTTTAACTCCTTATCATACAGGGTGTTAAAAATTTGAGCGTTAAAATGTACAATCTAGTATGGTAAACTAAACAAGCTAATTATGTTTTAAGGGAGTATTTTGAGAGGTCCTTACTACTGTCTATCATATTAAATTTTCGTTAAATTATATTGAGTCGTTTAAAAGTTATTCTAGAAAAACCGATTTCCAGTGGGGTTCTTTAGGGGGCCGTATCTCCCTAGGGAGGGCCGCTAGGAAAAAAATTTATGGGAACTTGTCATCTTATTTTTTAATGTTCTATCTGAGTCCGAGAGATCTCCCACATTTTCCCGGACACCCTGTATATACATATATATATATATATTTATATATATATATATATATATATATATATATTAATTGGACTTCTTTCTTGGGTATAGGTTTATTTGCAAAATCAAACAATGGGATTAACTTGACGTTTCGCCTATCATAGTAGGCTTTCTCAAAAATTGCTCATTCTTTTATTATTTTTTTTTTGGTATATATGGCTTTCCTTACCTATCTACAATTAATTTAAAAAACATTTAATGGTCTAATTATAAAATGACATTTACAATTTTTCTAAAACGGATTTAAAATTTTATACTATTGACAATAATTATTACAAATTAATAAAATAAGGTTGCATACCTCGAAAAATACATGTTGATTATTTATTTATATTTGAATGATAGGTAGCAAGTTAGTGGTTTGCCAGGCAACTCATGGCACAGTTTTAGGTAAAAAGGTGTTCTTATCGTAGTACGCTTTTTTTTGAGGAATTTAATAATTTTTTGCTGTACTACGATAATTATTCCAAATCTCATTTACTCATTTACCAGCCGTTACGAAACATACTGGAAGAAGTAAATATTGCTTACTATTACCTAAAAGAGAGAAATTCCTTAATAATTAAAACATGAATTTATATAACTTTAAGTCTCCACACCAACGTGCCAAAAAATAGTAAACAGAATTCGTGCACCCTACAATTCAAAAATTTCTCAAAATACACCCCTAACCCTGATCTGGCTGATTTTTACACCAGTCCCCAAAAAAAATAAAGAAGTTTCTTTGCGTAATTACTTGACTCGCCTATGATCAATCGTTTATATGCTAGAGGATCGAACGTAAAACCATAGAGGAATACATAAAAACAAAGTTGCAATTTTATTTCTAAATGGCTCGCCCTGTATAAACCGGAGAGTAATTTTAGCGATGAGGTTTTTCAATCCCTCGGGGGAAATTTAAGAAGGTCCCATAAACAATTTAAGCCCCTCGTTACACTTCTCGAAAAAAAAATAGTGACATATGGGAAAATTAAAATTCCGGAAAGAGTGTTTTTTTAGTTTTTTGCATTTCGACCACTTTCTCACATTGAAGTGTAGGCATCCTATATTGATTTTAAATCTCTTTTATACTCCCCATCGAACCCCCCTTTTTTAATTTTTTTAAGTGACATTTCGTACTCTGGTATTGCCCATTAACGAACTTGTCCGAGATAAAAAATGTGCTGTCTCGAAAAATAAACCGTAGGAACCTGCATTTTGAATCATCGTGGTTTCGAAAAGAGATGGGCACTCTGCTTTGGTATAAGTCCCATCGAAATCGCGTTTTACTAAAAGCTCCCAATTATCCATCCGAGCTGGAGCACTTCGAAAGATAAAAAAACACATTTTAAACATTTCCGGTCCAAAAAGAAAAATCCGCGGACAGCAACAAAAGCCGCGTGCGGCTATTGTAACAATGTAATAGTTTCAACATTTCCTTCCTTTGACTGTTAGCTGCGCATTAAAAATAACGTCCTATCATATCTTGGTTCTCATCATATACGTATATACCTAGCTCTCATAAACTTTAACTAAAAAAAATTACGGAAATATAAATTTTTATCCAAAAATGTTTAAAAACGTTGCCTTTTGTCCATAACATCGTCTATTGTTGCGAGCATTTAATTAATTAAATTAACTAAATGGAAGGCTTGTAGATATTAAAATAATCCAAACGTAAATTCATTTATTTAAAAAATAACGAAAATAACGTCAATGCTTTGCTAAGTTCACACAGTTTTCATTTTAAAAGTTTTTATTTATTTTTACGTGTAAATATGTAACGAAGTGTAATTATTTATTCAAGAGCGGCACCTCATATAGATTTCCTTTTGATATAAAGTTAACATGAAATCAAGGGGGTTTCAAGAGATTTTCATCGTTTTGACGTTCAAGCAGATTTTCCTTTTATATTATAAACTAAAGTGAAATTCTACTCTTTTTTTTAGGGTCTCATCCTAAAAGTAAAAAATAGTCCTTGATTTATTGAAAGATATTGTTGGGTAAGAGGATCAGAATATAGATAAAATGAATTTCACAAGATGTGAGTATTTATAGTCATAAACAAAATGCCCTGTCAAACGAATTTATAAATTAAGTACTGAAAACGTTGATTTTCTATTAAAAATTTTAAATTGGTTGTATCCTTATATAGGTACAGAGAATATCTTACTCATCATTACAAAAAAACCCCACTCTTCGTGAAAATTTTTGCTTTTCTTAAGACTTTTAAAAGTGGCTTTATTTTTCAAATTTACTGTACTGGATGTACAAAATGTAAAAAATTTCAAAAAAGTCAATAATCAAGTATCATTATTTTTAGAGATACCTATAAAAGTAATAAAGAAAAGTTATTTTTATATCCAAATCACTAGTCAACAAATACGAAAATAAAAATGGTGACTGATGTTTATAGCAGTTTAAAGCATCCTGATTACGAATTCAACAACGAAAATTATGTACCAATTATAGATTTCGAAATATAGAATGCGTCAATTATTTTCATTTTATTCCAAAATGTGTATATAATTTTAATATAAAAGTTTATATTTTATTTACAAAAATACATATGGAAATACATTTATAGCAAGTCATTTGTAGATAACTTTTTCAAATGCTGACTTTCGTTTATATTCCTGATCACTTTCTCTCATAAGAAACCAACAATAATCTCCCATCATTGCTGGATCCCATCTGCCTTGGTAGCGTTGCTCCATTGTTACTATATCTTGGTGAAACCTTCTTCTTGCTCGTCACTAACCGCATCCAAATTTTCGGGAAAAAATTTAAATGGGAGTGCAAGAAGTGTAATTTAATCCAGCCCATTTTGCAGTAGTTATCAAGTAGTTCTTCTACGACTTTTTTGTTGTTTTATACTTTTTTGTTTCCTAAGAACTCCGAAACAATTCTTTTAAAAGACCTCCACGCAGCTAATTCAGCATTACTTGGTTTTTGATGAAACTTTTTATCTCTTAGTATTTTTCTAATTTGTGGTCCAAGAAATATTCCTTTCTTAAGCTTAACATCACTTAGATTAGGAAAAATTTGTTTAAGATATCTAAACGCATCTCCTACTTTATCTAATGTTTTCACGAATTTTTTTTCAATCCCAGTTTAATCTCTAATAGAAATAACAGAACCTTTTTAGAATCAACAAAGGTATATTCTTTACGTTAGCTTGTCCTGGAATAAATTGATCTCTCTGAAGCCATTCTTTTACTTGGTAATGGCTTTGTGCTGCTCTATTATTCCAAAGACAAAGCACAGTAATGATCAAATGATACAATAACAGCTTTCTTGGACCAATTTTATGAACTTTTATTACAAAGCCAACCTTTCGGTACCAATGTGTGCCATCATCAGGGCTAGAATACAAAGTATATAATAATAGTTCACTACTGTCGTCAGCAAAACTGTTCTTTTCAGAACGACAGTAGTGAACGGATGTACACCCGGAATGAAAACACATTGTATTTTTCCATCCGTGAAGGAGTAAAAATATATATATATATATATATATATATATATATATATATATATATATATATATACAGGGTAATTCAGAAATAAGTACCGAAAATTAACAGACACGTAAACCTTAACGAAATATGAAAAAAGTTTGAAATAATTTTTCTCTAAGCCTCCCCGTTTAGAATATACAGGGCATTAAACATGTGTGATAAAAAGAACATTTCATTATGTAATATTTGTTAAGAGCGAGATATCAATTTCAATTTTGGAACATGTTATCACTACACAAAAACCAACAACCAGACAAACGACAACATATGGGTCACTTCAGAGGCGTGGAACAGGGGTATGTGTGTGGAAATTAGTTATTTATATATTATTAAACTTTAGTTTTTAGTTATGTTTGCCTTATGTTACTGTCATTTTGTAATTGTGACATTTAGAAAAATTATTTGTTCAGTTGTTAAAAATGTCACCTTAAACCTGTAACTGTCAAGTCAGACCTTGTCTAAATTTAAACCTCTTTAGTGAATACTATTGTTACAGTTTTAAACTACAATCAATGCTTTTAGCGCGCTTTTATCGGCTTCCTACTCGTTTGATTATATCTATGTCTGGTTCAAATCTTGTAATAGATTTTACACCACTTCCATTATTAATTATTTTCAAATTTGACATGCATACAGTTTCGGATATAAAAAATCCGAATTTTTTTAGTCAACGTTTAGAAATCCAAAACTACAAACTCACATTGCCGCACCATAGTTTCAACTAAAGCTCCTTGTTTCGCAATGTCCAAGATAAAGTAAATAAAACTTATTTATTAAATATTTAAAAAATCAATGTTCTTCTAATGACACCGCACCTTTCGAACGCTGGTTCTTGAAGTAAGGCAACATATAATTAGAAGATTTGAACTATATCAACAAATACACAATAATACATTAAAACACATGCAATAGTGACGCTAAGAAAAGCTTGGTGTCTAATAAAATATTTTTTAGCAAAATAATTTCTTTAATGTTAAAATTTATTGTTTACTGTTTTACTGTAGACTATTATGCTTTTTTACTATAAGGATCCCTTGTCAATGAAAGTGGGATGGTCTGATACGATAGTGGGATGGTCTAGTACATGGACTTCTCGATCGGGGTTGCCATATATAACTAAAACTCTTGTTACTGGTGTAATCTGATCTACGGCTTTGGGTATTTTAACTTGTATTTTAGAAACTAATACTGGAAAGACATTACTATTCCTTGTATGAAAATTTTACTGCATCATGTTTAGACATATTCACCGTAATATAAATTGGTATAAACATTGTTGTTCCTGGCTAGGCTTGGCATCGTCGTACGATCGACGTTATACTGTCAGGTAATCTTGGCAGTGACTAAATATGTAAATAATGAACTCTACTTTAATTCTTACACTAAGGTCAAAACCCTTTATAGGCCAAGCAATAGAGCAGAGATTTATTGATTTTGTGACAAAAATACTACCTGAAAACCAACTGAGCCATCACTTAAAACACACTCCGCTGGTTCATGCTGATGTTATTTCTATTCTTAACTATTATTTATTAACCTTTTATCAAAAATTTAGTGCAAAAAATGACGTTTTTTTTTTCGTTTTTTGCTTATAAAATGATAACTGAATTGTAGAGAATTGAAACACCAACAAAATGAGCTATTAAACAAGTCGATCGGATGATTAGTTTCGAAGAAAAACCGGAAAATTCGCCATCTTTTCAAAAATTCATTAGTCGGTCATTTTTAAGTTGTAGCGTCGATCTTCCGTGAAATGGCAGTCAATGGCATGAGCTTTGTGCAAGCACCAGGCAGCCACCGTCGGATAATTAGTTTTTAAGTTACTGCAATTTAAATTTTTACTGCGCTAACTTTCAGCGGGTCTGGATGCGACGCGGATTGGCCGATTTCACTTTCATAAGAAAGTTTTGAAAACTTAATTATCGTCCTTCCAAATGTACATTTTCATTTTGCATTAAATTGTCAACCAGTCACTTTGTCAAAGCATAGATACCCTTGATTTGAGAAATAGATTTGTTTGTATGCATTTTTTAATAGTTTTGTAACATTTTAACGCAAAATAAGAATATACATTTGGAAGTACGATAACTGAGTTTTCGAAATTTTCTTGTAAAATTGAAATAGGCCAATCCGTGTCGAATCGAGACCCGCTGAAAGTTAGCGCAGTAAAATATTCTTGGAAATGGAAATCTACGCTATAACTTGAAAAATGGCCTTATGAATTTTTGAAAAAATGGTGAATTTTCGACTGCCATTTTTTGCACTAAATTGTTTATAACAAATTAATAAATAATAGTTACGAGTAGAAAAGACATCAGCATAAACCAGCAGAATGTGTTTTAAGTTATTGCATATTTAGTTTCAGGTAGTATTTTTGACACAAAATCAATACATTTCTGGTCTATTGCTTAGCCTATAAAGTATAATATAATATAATTTTTAGTAAAGAAACCAAGCTATAAATATTTTTAATAAAAATAGGCAATATACAAAGTGGCAAAAAAATATGACCATATATGCAGAGCATATACCCCTTTTCTACGCCTCTGAAGTGACCCATATGATCGTCGTTTGTTGGGTTAATGAGTCGTTATGTAGTGATAACATGTTTTAAAATAGAAATTGCTATCTGGCTCCTAACAGATAATACATAATAAAATGTCCTTTTTATCATACATGTTTAATGTCCTGTATATTCTAAACGGTGACACTTAGAGAAAAACTATATAGAACTTTTTTTCATATTTTGTGAAGGTTTACATGCCTGTACATTTTTGGTACTTATTTCTGAATCACCCTGTATATATATATATATATATATATATATATATATATATATATATATATATATATATATATATTATATATATATATATATATATATATATATATATATATATATATACACAGTGTGACCCATTTAAAAGCGGAACACCCTTATATTTTAGGACTTAACTGCCAGGTTAGTTTCAAATTTTGGTGATGTGTATGGACTAAAATATGATTATTTTGACACATTCAACGTTGACATCGCTCATTAGCGTGCGAGCCTAGAGGGGGGAAAATGGTACGATGTTTAAGAAAAAGATATTTCACATTTTTTTATTATTTTGACCATCTTTATTATCGAATTTAGAAAACAAAATAGTTCTAAGACGTAGTTTAAAATATTTTAGAGTTCTTCAGCTCTGCTATTGTGTTCCTTTATTTTTTTTATTAAAATTATAAAAATAATAAAAAACGTCTTAAAGCTATTTTTTAACTAAAATTTAATAAAGATAAAATAATAAAAAAAAATATGTAAAATAATGTTTTTTGATCAAGACAATAGTTTAAGAGATTGCATTGTTTGAAACTCTCGTTTTTCCCAATGACTTATTTTGTTGAAATTTGGTATAAGAGGGTTTTTGATGATGCTGGTAAGAATCGAGAATAAAATAGTCGTTAAAAAAATCACTAATACCTTTATATATATATATATATATATATATATATATATATATATATATATATATATTAATATAATATATAATAATATATTAATATATATATATATATATATATATATATATATATATATATATATATATATATATATATATATATATATATATATATATATATATATATATATATATATATATATATATATATATATATATATATATATATATATATATATATATATATATATATATATATATATATATATATATATATATATATATATATATATATATATATATATATATATATATATATATATATATATATATATATATATATATATATATATATATATATATATATATATATATATATATATATATATATATATATATATATATATATATATATATATATATATATATATATATATATATATATATATATATATATATATATATATATATATATATATATATATATATATATATATATATATATATATATATATATATATATATATATATATATATATATATATATGGAAAATTCATCCCTGTTTTTCTAGTTACACAGTTAACTTTAACATAATATTAATATATTTTAGCCCTGATGATAGGACAAACCTAAAAGTTTATAAAACTTGTCCAAGAAAGCTGTTATTGTTTCATTTGATGAATACAAATTAGTGGACGATAGAACCAACCTTAAAAGAATAGTATAAGTGCCACTTATACATATCACAGCTTATTGTATTTAGCATAAGTGACATACTTTTGTATATTTCCGTCATGTCAACTGCATGCGCAAGAGGAACAGAGGTTTTTTTGTTGCCATTATGGAGCAGAACTGCTTTTAAACTTATTTTAGAAGAATCTATAAATAAGCGCCATTCGTCCGGGTTATGTGCGAGGCCTAATTTTTCCATAACACTATTTGGATTAACACAAACAGTGGCGGCTCTTCCAAAGGGTCATTTGGTTAATGACCTCCCAAAAAAATTTCAGAAAATAAATTATTCGTTTGACCTTCCCTCCTAATAGTTGTAATAAAACGCGAACCTTGGGAAAAGTTAAATATGTTTCGTTGTGTTCCTTAGGCATAATAAAATACGCTATACCAAGCTAGGCTGACAGTCCGAATTGCCCTGAATGCCTTAAAGCTTGACGAAAGTAGCCGAAGATTTCACAGCTACCGAGCGGCAGCCGAACGTGATAGCAAATGGAATATGAAATCGCGTTTTGGGTCATCAGCCGGTCTCTTCTCATAATTCGATCGATCGGTCGCGGCATCACGTCAGCATGCGGCAGTTCAATTGTTCAGAGGTCGCGCGGTCGATATTCTAACTCGATATTGCTTCGGACGTTTTTAATCCATGAAAATTGATTTATATACTGTTTTTTGTAGTATATATTTTTAATTTTTATGATCCATGTGTGAGTTGGGAATATGCAGGAAATAAAATGTTGGTAGTAACTAGTGCAAAGAAATAAACAACTAAAAAGTGCTTACAAACTTAATTTTGAAAAATAACCAATTTCAAGGAGGTCTATGTATGAGTTGTGAATGTAGAGGAAATAAAATGTCGGTAGTGCAAAAAATTAAACAACTAAAGAGTGCTAACGAACTTAATTATGAGAAAATAACCGAATTCAAGGTAAGTGGTCGCCCTCTGCCAGAACTTGGTATACGACAAACTAGTAAAGACAAAAATAAAGAGGTTCATCGATTTAGCTAACTGGATAAGTGTTTGTGAAGTCTCTAATTCATTTTACTGTTATGTTTGTTTGTTGTTTTCTAAGGATTCGTCGGACTCATTATGTTGCAAAACCGTTGTTAAAGTCTTAAAACACTTAAAAGAAAAAATAATGCGTTTCTGCAGATCACATGAAATGTTCGGTGAACAATGCTACGGTCGGAAGTGTTGATATTCGCACTCAGCTAGACACAGCTTATAGAAAATCGCTTAGAGATTTTGATGAAAATATATCCAATAATATTTTAAACAAAATTATAGATTATGTAAAATTTTGTGGGGCATTCGAGCTGGCACTACGTGGCCATGATGAAAGAAAATTTGACTGAAAATCCAAGGGTTTTTCGAGGGCTTATAAATTTTGTTGAGGAGTTGGATCCAAATTTAAAGAGTATATGCAGAATGCAACTGTCTTTAAAGAACATCTAAATCCATTCAAAATCACCTACTTGACTCTATGCTGGCCGTAGCTCAGGAAGAAATTAAGCAAAACATTCAGTCAGCTAAATATGTTGCTGTGAAAGTAGACGAAATAACTGAGAGTTTACCAAAACCCAAATGGTTATTATAATACGTTATATCTTGTCTGGCATTGTCCGTTAACGATTTGTTAAATTTGTAAATCCTTTAGGGACCACAGCTTCACACCTTACAGACGTAATTCTTAATGAATTTGAAACTCTAGGCAATAATAATACCCCCGAGAAATTAATTGGGCAAAGTTACGATGGGCCGTCCACTATAAGTGGAAAATTAGGAGGCGTACAAAAAAAGTAAAGAGCATTATCCTGCCGCTAATTTTATACACTGTTATGCCCACCAATTCAATTTATTATTACAGAAAGCACCAGGTCAAGATAAAAATGTAAAAGTTTTCTTTACAAATTTACACGGTTTTTTAACGTTCTTTAGTCGATTTCCTAAGCGCAGAGCAGTTCTTGATGAGTTAGTTAAAGTTCGCTTACCTAAAGCTGCTCCCACGAGGTGGTACTTCAATGTAGGTTGTGTAGAAACTGTGTTTGTTTATCAGGCAGACATTTTATTATGTTTAGAAAAAATTATTGAAATGGAAGAAGAGGCCAACACAATTAACCTAGCCTTTGGTTTAAAATACTTTTTACAAAATGTAGATGTTTTATCAGTAAAAAAATATATAGACTCCTTTAAACCTTCCATCCAAGCAGTTCGCGATAAAATTCTAAACGACCTCTTCAGAAATGCCTTCAATATCATCTAATGCTAGTAAACGGCTACGTAAAAATGAAGATTCTAATCGTCGAGTGGCTTTGGAGGTCTCTGACATAATAATTTCTGAAATGCACCATCGCTTTAGTTTCAGTGATCATTTAGTGATCAGCCAACTATTTTATAGTGATCAATTTGAAAATTACAAAAATAATTTTCCAGATATTTTAAATTTAGTTAAAAAAGATTATCCTTATATAAATTACCTAAAACTAAAAACTGAACTGCAAGTTATTTATGATCATGCTGATTATCGTGTAAGTTCTGGAGCTATTTCAATGCTTCAACTTTTTATAACCTAAGTGATACGTTTTCTGAAACCGTCAAAATATTAACTTTACTGTGTACTTTGCCAATGACAACTGTAGCAAGTGAGTGTTGTTTTTCGACCGTAAATAGAATAAAGCCTTTTCTACGCAACACCATAGGCCAAGATAGACTATCCACTTTAGCAATGTTAATTATTGAGAAATCGTTTATAAAAGGAATGTGCAATTTTAACGAACGTGTCATTCAGCATTTTTCCAATTCTTGAGAACGAAGAGTAGACCTGAACTTCAATACAATATAGAGCTCAATTTAAATGCAAGATATTTATTTTTATTTCAAGTATGCGTATTTTTAAATTTGTTATTGACCTCCCAATATAATTCATTACGAGCCACCACTGAACCCATTTTATTCTGCGTATTAAAAAACGAGGATAGCTCCTGGTTAGAGTTTCTAAATATTGCAACTTTGGTTCCAGTGGCTATTACATTCCACTGGTGTAATCTTGAACTTAATAATTAAGCATGCTCTTTGGACAAGGGGAGTTCCTGAACTAGAACATTTAATTCAGTTGTTCGATTAAATGGGGCGATTTTTCTCCATTTTCGGGAACCTTTCTTTTCTGAATACATTATCTGATTTTGCTTTATCATAAATTTTTAAATCTTCCTTCCAATTTGCTGGGGGCGCTGGAACCGAATTTATTTTTTTTAATTCCAATAAATATTACTTTTTAAATAATGTGATTAAAATATTTGTTAGCTTTTGCTGAAAAAATCATAACTCAAAAATCTTACGTGTTAAGAAGTTTTTAACATGATTTTCGCATTTAGCGACCAAAAATAAATAAAAAATTGCATTTTACACCACAGTTGCAAAATGGCTCTAAACTAGTATAATAAAGCTTACTATTCAAAATTTGACTTTTTCTGAAAGTCTTTGATTTTATGAACTCCCTGTACCCTATCATCAAAAAAGTCTGGGGACATCCTGTATATATAATGCTTATTTTTCATTAACACTAAATAGTTAATTCCACAGTAGGTCGTATGATTTCAGATTTTAAGCCTATATCTAGCAATGCTTTTTCATTGTCCAAAGCTTTTGAAAATTAAATTGTAAATTTATAAATGTTTTTCGTTTGTCATTTTATAATTTTTATAATATTATTGACAAAATCATGTTCAGATTTATATTCATTAAGCGGGCATCAAATCAGACAGTTATTATTTAATAACAAACTATCTGGCTATTAGTTTGTATATTGGCATTATTTACTTTTCCAAATTACGACGATGATACCTAAATCTAAATTCCAATGCTGTGATGGAATCTACGTAAAAATATGGCTAAACATTCTTCATTAAGTTTCCAAGAAATTAATTGTCACTGGTGACGAGTTTTTAATTAACATTTTATTTAACAATTTTTCTTGCAAAATATATTTCATGGAGGGAGGGGGTAATTACCCCCAATATTCCCCTGTAAATTCGTTTTTGTCTCGATTAACGGATACCAACTAACTTAATCTACGAAATTACTAATATTTTAAAGCTAAGGTAATGGTGAATGCGCCTGATATTCATATTATTCCACTGGAAGCAACGCGTCACCTTGTAGTGGTGTCAAATCTAGAGAAGTTAAATTTGTAGCCGTCAAAATTTGACGGGATCGCATTCGTAACATCTACAAAAAATTGAACAATACAAACTTAATTTTGAAATAAAAAATAATTAAAAAAAGCCTAACAATTGGTGACAGGTTTCCAATAGTACTGTTGTCCTACTTTAGCACTGAAGTTTGGCAGTTCAAATCTTACTAGATTCCCCTTAAAGTTTTTACTAACGATTTACTAACCATTCCAGAATCTCGATGCTCTAAACGTTCCACTTAAATCATTTCCTAGGTTCTCGTACTGATTTTTTTCCGCCACTGTTCCCGCAATATCTATAATAGCCTCTAAAAAAATTATATCTGGTCTATTGTGCAATCTGTGGTTATTAGTCTGTCCCGGTAGCGTAAATACATTCGTTATCAAGATACGAACATGTCAGGGTGGATCATAAAGTATATACATGCCTCAGATAAGATTCTCGAGAATTTATAAAATAGAAATATTCTCTGGAAATATTCTCGAAAAATGGAGAATATATTTTGAGAAATTATGCAACAAAAGAGAATTTTCGGGAATTTATAAAAATAAAATATTCTCTGGAAATATATATTAAAGAATTAAGTTGTATTTAAATAAGATCAGAAAATTACGATCACGCTAGTTTCGTAACATCATCCATAACTTTTAAACTTTTCTGTTCTGTTTGTTTTTTCTTGAATTATAGAAATGGTGATAGTCTGATGGTGAAATACTTGATCCTTTATTTGTTTTCGGAAGTCTTGTAAACATATCTACAGTAAAGGATGTCATTATGCAAAAGTGTATAAAACAAGCCACATAAATTAATTATTGGTTTTGAAGAATTTGAACATGAAGAATCTTCAAATTTATTTTAATATACAAGTACCAATCAAACTAATTGTATATTAAAATAAATTTAATTTTTTTCTATGTAATCGACATCTCTAAATAAAGTATATCTACAAATTTAGGAGCATAACTATAGCCCCACCCATAATTTTGTTAATTCTTTTGCAACATCATAATGTGTACACTTAACCACATGATGAAGCGAGAACAAGATAGATATTTAGTGCACTGTAGCCACGTTTCAACATTTTACAACTATTGCCAAAGTAATTCTGCCCAAAAATGTGCATGAAAAATAGTCATATTTTAGCTTTTGGGTTAAAAATATTTTCAAATTAGTTTTTTTTTCTCTTGGGTATATCTATAAGATAGAACAAAATACAAGGCAGTAAAATCTAAACCACCTAATGACAGATTACGCCTTACAACATAACTTCCATTTCTTAATAAAAAGCACTGTTTTCGCAAATGAGTACGGAAACTCTGACCATAGGAAGATCACAACCTTTCTTGAAAGGTTTAATACGTATATTAATGTAATAGCAAATGCTGCATCAGTTGTCACGTCACTGTCATACAGAATGTTAGTAGAGAAAATAGAGAATGTATGGAGTTTTCCGTAGATTATGGAAATATATCCGAGAATATATGAAATTTTCATAAACTTCTTATATTATCAATATTCTTTAATTTTTTTTTGAGTCATAATAAAAATTTCCGCAACTTTCTGAGAATATTTCATATAATCTCTATGTAACTTTTCTCGTAGTAAGAAATACATATTATAACAGAAAGTGTTCAAATACCAGCATGACAGATATGATGATGCAAAAATCAGGAAGAGTTGATTCACTTATAGTAATAAGAAAGGCAATGCCACTGTTAGTATTTGATAAGAAGATTGTTCCAGTTACCTGCTATAAAAATGATCCATATGTAACGTGATTCCAAAATTCCAAGAAAGCACCTTCAATCTATCCTGATAATTCGAAATCACATCTCATTGTTAACGAAGTTTCGTAAGCAAGGATCGAGGACTCCAAAGGACAATCCTTTGGAGAGAGCAGTCTATTGATAGCATTATTCGATGTCGGTGTCTGCTGATATTATGTATTTCAGTTATTTATAGTTTATGTTGATACTTTCGTGTTTCAATAATTAAGTTACCTTACACCTATTTGGAGAAAAAGTTGGCTCTTGTAGGGATTAGGTATTTTTTATGTACTCAATTTTTTTGGATTTAGTGTAGAACTTACCTCGAAATAAACACATTTCAGCAAAAAATTGCGAATGAATAACTTTTTTGCAAAAAAAGCATAACATATGGTTATAACTTTGTACGGCACTATATGGTTATAAACGTCTACTTTTCTTTAATTATGTTAAAAATGCATGCAGAATAGATAACTAGCGTCTATTATTATATAATATACTCTTTTTTAATTTACGTTGTTAAAGAACTAATGTTAAAAGAGTTTAAACAAAATATGTTGATGTGATTCAACAAAAATATTCTTAAACAGAAAATTAACTGACTTTTAACTTCATTTTGTCAGCGAAAAATTCATTACTGTTTATATATGATCTTTATAATATTTTGTTGCATAGCTGAAACGGTGTCATTAGGAGCAGAAGGCACCGAAAACTTCTTCACTAAAGCTATACCATAAAAATCCGTACAAAATAAGCCATCGTAGATTCAGTCAGTAAATCGGTACCGGGTTTGGTTAGGTGCCGAAGGCATCATCGTTAAACTCAAAAACGGTATAGCGGAAGCACTAAGTAAAACGGTACCGGGTTAGCACCAGGTTAGGCGCCGAAGGCATCATAATTAAATCCATAATATAAAAAACGGTACATCTCAGTCACTGGTAACATAGACTTAAGTTTAAAATATTTACATTACAAATCAAGAAATGCAAGGCAGTTTGGCAACACTGCAAGTGTCCTTTTATTTCTTCTTCCTATACTATATGAATGAGTTTTGGCACTGCAGTGTTTTGAGAATTGTAGAAAATTTGGTCAGTTTTTATTTGTTTTTCTATGTCAAAAGGGTATTATATGACATAGGCTTTCGTTTAAAAATTGAAATAATCCCAAAATACGAAATACTTACTCTCAATAAGACCCAAAAATTTAAATATTGATATCACGGTAAGTTATTTTTCCAAGCATTTATTTGTTTACCGACCTATTCTTCAATTTTGATAGCTGGTATATGTTTTACGCAACAAATTATCTGTGAAAGGAACACTTTTTTATGTGTGAATGCGTGTTCTAAATGGCCTTACAGATCACAGTTTAATTGCTTGTCGCGATACAGAAAAAAGTTTCGCTGAACCTTGGCAAGGCATATATTACATTAATGCCTAATATGAGATAAAAATGTTATTTATTTTAGCAGACTGTAGTATTGTACCATAGTAAGCAATGCGTGGCCTATTACAACGTTATATAATGTGCATTGCTTACTGCATTACAGAAACAAGCTAAGCTGTATCGTGGTAAAGGATGTTCTTACGCGTTTCGAAATAAGACAATATCAGTTCATTCAAGGTGTAGTAGCATGTAGGCGTGCTTTCGAATATATTTTATTTTGCTGTGATCTGTTGGTGTATTATTTTTGCTAGCTGATTATAGCTGGACATCCAGTTGTAAGATGTTCTGCGCTTTCTCCTATGGGGTTATATTCTATATATCTATCGATTATGTTTAATTTAAAAACACGTTTGTAGTTTTTTGTTTTTACAACTTTATCTTGGATGACTTCGATGAATCTTATTCTATCCTATCCTATGTTATCCCGTCCGTCAGTCATTTTATAGATAACGGCTTATCCACAATAACTACAACTTTCTCAGTAAGTTACTTGGGGTACACGCCATGTAACGACTTTTCTTGTGACACACATATACGATTCTGTATTAATAAAGTATCCGCTTCGCATTGATGACTCATGTTAAGTGGTGTAAGTCCTTTATAATCTCTTACTATCATTCTCATAACTTCACCCTCCAAACCACACTCTTATCTTATTCTATTAGATAAGTCAGAGATTTTTTATATTTCCTTGAGATTTTCGAGGCACATAAAGCCTATTTGTTGCCTAGCTGGAATGCAAGTACCAATATCACCTGACAATACCAAACGAAGAAGCAAAAACTGGCACCACCCAATCACTGATGAATCTAATTAGAATTCCACTGTTCAATTGTGTCTTTATAATCTTAGTGAAGAAATCCTGTTTAATTAGTTACATGAAAATTTTGCTTAAGAAGCATGTAACATGATTGTCGATTAAGATCAACCGACTACTAAAAAGGAATGATCGGCCACAAAAAACTAAAATTAAGTAAATAGTTATTAACATAAAATACCTGGTTTGTTTCATTATTCCTTATCGTTCATCTGGTCTGCATATGGAAACTACGGTTGGTTGAACTTTAGATCCTTAATTAAATTTCTTCACTGGCATATAGAGCAAGTATGATCCCCAATGTTTAATTTTTGCTAGTCTAGACATCGCAAAACCTTTCACAATTAACACATCTCTTTCTCGTTATAAGGTAAATAACACAAATAAACTCATTTGATAATAGAAATACGTAATATTCTCCATTTCTTAAAATCAATGTTTTTGTACAAAGACTTCAAAGTGTAGACAATAAATAACCAAAGATTATTAGCATTTTGCAATAAATTCTAAAGTCAACGTAAAGTTGCAAAATATACACAAACATCTGTATAAGTTATATTAATTTCTCACTTTATTGATTTTCCAATGCAAATACCTTGCGTGGAGCTAAAGGCGCGTTCACGGGTTCCACCTTCCATTATTTTGCGTTATCCATGCGTCAGATCGGAGAACGAAAAAACGGACATACGAATTGTTATAATATTTAATGTTCGACTTTTTTATTTATTGACACAAAATGACATTATGCCAAAGTCAGTTAAATAAGACATAACGTCCTTTGGCGTTTTTATAGAAAAATAACGCCGTTGGATATTATATATAATATATAATAATTAAATAAACAAAACCCTAGAACATTAAAAATAATTATTTGGTTTATTATTAAAACTAGATTTTTTTCAGAAAAAAATTTTTATTTACTCGGACGTTAAACATTGAAGGCATCATGGTTATTATTCGATTAGCACAAATTCAAAACCAAATTGGGGATAGCATAACAACTATTAGACAAGTCATTACTTCCACGTTACAAGAAGAAGGGGAGGGGAGCAACAATGCTTACCTCAAACCACAATGCGAGGCTAGTCGGCTACTTAAATATGTTTTAAACAAAGAGACAACAGCGCGAAAAGAATTGATGTCGTATAACCTGGACAAAAAAATTAAAGGAAAAACTGCTTTCTTCATCATCCAATCGGCAGCTTTTCGGTTCGGACCTCGACAATGCTAGAACAATAGGCACCTTTAAACTACATGAGTCTGCCTCGAAAAGTTCAGGGAGGACATCAAGGCGAAGAACAGCAGCAATCTCTAACTCCTTTGTATTCCCAGAAGCCAGCCCGAAAAGAACAGGATAGGAAATTCAGCATAAATAAAGCATTTAATAATCATGTTATATATAGTCATTTTAAAATAGAAGACCACAAAACTGTTATTAGGCTTATCACTCCTAAGTATTCCATGGCGATCCTGGACTTTAAGGATGCATACACATTAATCTCTATCAGTCTCTCACATAAAAAATAGTTACGATTTAAATTTCAGGAAAAAATGTATCAATATAACTGTCTACCTTTTGGTTTAAACTGGGTTCCATTAATTAATACTAAGCTAATTAAGCCACTTGTGAGCACCTTAAAAAGTAGAGGTTTGTTTTCCGTTAAATATTTAGACGATCAATCAATATGCGAGGAGAATGTAAGGGAAACAGTGGGTCTTTTAGAATTTGTAGGATTCATTATTAATAGAAATAAAAGTGGTTTTATATCTTCTCAAATATGACAATGACAGTATCACTACCTAAGAAAAAGAAGGATAAGATGTTTATAATGCTTAATAAGTTTAAATCCAAAATGCAAAATTCGAGACCGCTCAGTTTATCGGCTCTTTAACACCGGCATGTCCGGCAATCTGTTATAGGTGGCTATACACAAAATCTTTTGAGAGAGAAAAATGTCTGGTACGTCAGAACTCAGGGGGTAATTACAATATTTTATATATATTTCTAAATCTACTAATTTGGAATTAAAGGTATTTTCTGACGCCGCATTCACAGGCTGGGGTATATTCTGCAACGGGAAAAAGTCCCACGGTCTCTGGAATGACCTTGAAAAATGCCATCATATTAATTATCTAGAACAGTTAGCCGCATTTTTTGGGTTAAAATGTTTTGCCAACATTTGTCAGACTGTCGGATATTATGTCGCATTGATAATACTACTACCTTATTATATGTCAATAGAATTGGAAGTGTTTAGTTTCCCAAACATAACTCTCTCACGAGATTTGTAAATGTAATTTGATTGTATTCGCTCATTATATTAAATCAAAAGACAATTAAGTCAATGGGCTTGCAACAAAATTATTCTATATAACCATTTACCCGAAGTAGATTTATTTGCTTCTAGGAATAAGGAAAAACGAAAAAGTTCGTACCATGGCTGAGAGATCCAGTGGCATGGGCAGTAGACGTATTCACTTTAGACTGGAACAAATATGGCACACCCTCTATGATCAATCCTTACCCCGGTAGTGTTAGGAGGGGTTCCACAATAATCTTTACAGATCTGTTTGGGTTCTATAATCGATACCCCTGTTGGTAACTTATAGTGGCAATTTTGTCAGGTAAAAAATGTAAATATTTTTGAAAATTTCCGTCCCATTAGTTTTAGAATTTCTCACGTTTCATTTCAATAAAGGAGCATGGTACGGATCTTTAAATTGCTCTCTCTAGAATGACTATAGACTTAAACGTTTTTCCAAAGGAGTTTGTGGTTTAAGACCAAGTTTACCAAAATATAACACAATCCAGTTATTGCTTTAGATTACCTAAAAAGTACTTCAGAAGCCAGAATATATAAAGTTCGGGGGTCAGAGGGTCCAAACTCCAAATTAAGATAAAAAATATCGTTAAAAATGAAACTAATGTTACAATAAAAATACATAAACGAGTAAAAATATCAACCTACATTAATCTTACCTTTCTTCACACAAGATCATAGAGTATGTGATAAAATATTTAGATCTAACAAAAAATTTACGAAATAACTTTTCTGATAATCTAGTAATCTCTATATTAAGAACATATAAATAAAAGTGGCTTTACGCATAGCACTAGATATGCTACAACATCGGCAGCAGCACGCAAAGGAATAAATTTTGAAGTAATACGTTTATCAGCAGACTAGACAGAAAAGTCAAAAACATTTTCAAGTTTTTATTAAAGATCCTCCAAAAATAAAAAGTTGCTATAATTAAAATAAGTTTGTTTTATTCTATTATTAATTTTGTTACTAGTCGTTTACATGTGTACTCCATATACATTCGTTAGGTTATCATCGTTAATTTGTGAACTTTAAATGAAAATTTGGGTGACAAATTATCCATAACACATTTTT
This sequence comes from Kuschelorhynchus macadamiae, assembly GCA_030620095.1. Lineage (NCBI taxonomy): Eukaryota > Metazoa > Arthropoda > Insecta > Coleoptera > Curculionidae > Kuschelorhynchus > Kuschelorhynchus macadamiae. The sequence goes on from JAUTXW010003430.1 coordinate 306,972, forward strand.
ATTTTTATGATTTGTTACTACATATATTTATGCAACCAGTTTTATAAGAATTAAAGGCTGTTATTTCGACTATTCATCTAGTTTTATTGTTGCAGGTTCTTTAAACTTCTACGTCTGTAAACTTATTTATGCAGACGAAGCCGAAATATAATTGGAAGATCAAACAAACTTACCAAGTGACCTTAATTATATGTAGGCTTCGTCGCAATAAATAAGTCCCACCCATCCCTTACCTCAATAGGTACCCGAATGCAACATATATACGATAGGCTAACGAACATTTATTAAACAAAAATATAAGCCTAGATTATATAGTCTTTCCGGCTATATTTGTGTTTAGTTGGCTGACTTTAAAAACGAAATTGACAAGCAGTATTGGGGAGGATGCGGGGTCTAGAGATATCGATTTTCTTTGAAACGTGTGGTTCGGTGCAAAAGCGGAGGTACTAATTATATTGTACTCTGGGGACTTTCTGGAATACTTAATATTTAGTGGTACTTTAAGTTGATAACATATCAAGAACGTCCGTCTTGTGAACTTTGTCAGTTAGTATTGAAGTGGCTGTATAAATGAGGTTTCTCGAAAAAAGATGGAAATAAAAATAAAACCTTAATTTCGATATCTTTTTTCTCGAAGCCTTTTGGGTAAAAGTGGCATAAGCCAGAAGTTTTTTTTTCCAGTCTTTCCGACTCACACTTATAAATGGGGATAATTTCAAAATGGGGCTTAAATGTGGTATAGCTAGGTTGTGTTCTGGGTTCAGGAAGTTTCGTGAATTCCACTAGCGTCTTTGAGGGTTGGAGCAGTGGGAATGTGGAAATTTAGACTGGCCAACCACGTGGGATTTTTAGGCAGTAGGTGTCAAAGGTTCGATGTAGTTAACGGCAAGAAGAGCAAAAAGAGAAAAACTCTACGTGATACGTACTTATATTTGATACTTTGTGTAAATATAGAAAAACCGGTGTGTAACTTTTATTATCTTGTACAGGAATATTGTTTTTAGAACAGGTTATTTGTAATTTTTTTCTGAATTATTATTTTTAGATGCCCGTAGTGAATAAAAAAGGGAATTATTTCCTATAATAGCAAATTAAAATATATCATTACAAATATCAACATAGTTTGAAGAAATTAAATAGAGAGATGATGGTTAATGTAATATTTTAAGTTATAAAAGGGTATGAGTACGAATTTGTATGATTGTACGATTTTGCCAAACAATTATAGAGACTTTGAATTTATTTTACTTTTCTTTCCTAGGTTGGAATAAAAATAAATCACGAATGGTTGCAATATTATAGCTAATTATTAATGCTAATTACTAGAAGTAAACTTGAGTAAGTAATATATGGTTTACTAATGCATATTTAAAAAATCTTTTTAAGCAGATGATATTAATTCTTTTAACTTACAAAATGGTTTTAATATGTGTATATAAAATAGAAGACATATAACATTTAACTAAAGGTTAATGGGTTAATTGTTTCATTGTATTTATACAATGGATACAGTAATTGTGGTGGTATATAAGGCCTTTATACATACAAGTATATAGTGTTCAAAGAGCATATTATACAGGGGATTTTAATAGTTTTACTAATTAGCATCTGTCATTCTGTTAAAATTTAATTGTTGGGAGTTTCTTTGATTTATTTATTAGGTTCATTTCCTCAAATAGCAGCCAGCGTTGAGAAGTGCAAGGGGCTTGCAGCAGCCCAATTCTGGAGAATAGCTAGGTTAGTATTGAGTTCGAAGACTTTACATGTCCACCATACATGGTCATAGACTTTGATTTTATTTTATATATATATATATATATATATATATATATATATATATATATATATATCAGTGGCGGCTCGCGATTAAGAAAGTAAGTGAAGTGCAAATGAAGCAAGAAAATATAGCAATAATTTTTTTTATATGTGGAAAGGATAGAATATTTTTTACGACTTACCTAAATTTTGTATACTAAATGAATTCTCCTATCCTTCATATCAGCAAATTTATTTATAACATCCTCATAAAATGGATGAGTTTCCCTAATCTTCTCCAGAAATTCCTTTTGAATTTTGAAATTGAAATATTGCCTAATGAAGTAAGTCTTTCTTGAGATATTCTACTTCTTAAATAAGTTTTTACACGTTTGAGGCAAGAAAAACTTCTTTCCACTGAAGCACTTGTCGACGATATTGACAAAATAAGGGAAACACTTTATATGCTTTGGTTAAAATATCTTTATTTTCATTAATTTTTTTCACTTGCTCTTGCAGCGACGTATTCCAATTACTGTCATTGGCAAAAATAAGACGAAGCTCATTTTTAAGTCGTTGACTTTTTGAAAGTATTTCCCCATATAACTGTAACAAATTGTCTTGAAAGCTTAGTGTCATTTCTATTAAAATATGGTCAAATATTTCATAAAAAAGGGTACTATACTTAGCCCTAAGCTCACGTTTGATGATGATGATTTATTTCTGTAATAGAATTTACTTTATCAAACATGGTTTTAAAAAAAATGTTCATTTCTTTTTTTACAGAGCGCCTCATGACAGCATTTTTATTGGATATTCAAAAATGAATGTAAAGCGATTTTTTTTAAAGAACGCAAATAGTAAGTCCGTGATTGAAAAAATGACATTAAACACTAATGCCAGAAACGTGAATTCAAAATCGTTCATCTCACCTAAAGATCTTTTCGCAAAATTCAAATTTCAAATTCAAAGACGTCTTTTAATTTATTCGAGTCTTGAACAATCAAATTTACTTCGAATTTGAAGACCAACGAGTTTCTGTAATTGTTGGTATACGCCTCGTAGATGCAGATGTAAAAGCATACGTTCGTTTGGCTGAGTGATGAAATATGAAGGAATACCACTAAGATTTGCAAAAAAATGCGACATCTAGAAATATTTTTAAACTTTGCTGCATTATAAGGTTAAGACGATGCGCAAGACAATGGACAAATACAGCCTGCGGCGCTTTTTCTTTTTTTAAGGCCATTTAGGTGATCAGACATCACACTTGCGCCATCGTAATATTGCCCTATTAATTTATGTTTATAGTCAAATTGGTCCAAAATTTGATCCAATAGAAAATATAAATTCTCCGACGTTCTATCGGTGCCGACATTATAAAATCCTAAAAATCTCTCGACTACTGAACCTTCTGAATTAACGTATCTTAAAATTATGGAGCACTGGGAGGTTTGCATAATATCAGTGGTGTCATCCACTTGCACAGAAAAAACTGTGTGTTCATTATTTCATTTTTTACATGATCATTTAAATAATCAGAAATGCATTCAATTATTTCGTTTTGAATAGTTTTCGAGTCACCAGTAAAAACATTTTTAATTTTTTCGTGATGATCTTTTAGTTCTTGGGAATTTCTCGATATTAATAAACCTAAAAGCTTTTTAAAATTCCCCCTATTTATTGACTCGCTGCTCTCATCGTGGCCTCGAAAAACTAACTCTTGTCTTGCAAGGTACAAACTGCGTCAATTACCAAGCACATAAATAGTCTATTTAATCGGACGTTTTCGTTAAAATGTATTTTATATAGTTTAGCATTTTCTTTTAAAGTGTCAGCTATAGTGCTTTGATTATTTACAAAAGTTTTTAGCATTAATTCGCATTTTAAATGTTCCGCCGAGTCTTCATGTTTATGTAAAGACAAGTTTCCAACAAAATGCAAACCACATCCGTGATCGGATTCATCAATAATGTAAATTAATAAACCCGACACCAAATAAAGTTGTAACAACGCCATAAATAAATATAACACAAAACAGTCAAGTAAACTGCAAAGGAACTAACCGGTTGCAGCGAAATCCGCGAAAATAAAAGTAAACAACCACCCCAAACTGAACGACACGTGGGTGTAGTGCACTGCGTTAGCAATTCACCGAGAGCGTTATATGGCACTGCTTAACATTATTCTTCTATAGTGCTCTACGTTATCGCGAACGCGTTGTCATGGCAACGTAGTAGGAAAATCGTAAACTAAACATAGCACCTCCAGCAAAATCGAAGCGGTTTGCGCCACTGTTACAGTTATAATAAAGTTCGATTGAAAGTTTTAAAAAGACATGCCGCCAACGGTCAAGTAAAATATTTATTCGAGATGTAGAGTTTATTTTTTGCCAATTAGGTGAATGAATGAATGTAAAAACTTAAATGTTAAGAGATATATAATAAATATAGTATAGAGGTTTGCTTGTTTATTTTTCCTGTTGAAGTAGCACTTCTCCTACTTCACCTGAATAGCCGCCTGAGATATATATATATATATATATATATATATAAATATATATATATATATATATATATATATATATATATATATATATATATATATATATATATATATATATATATATATATATATATATATATATATATATATATATATATATATATATATATATATATATATATATATATATATATATATATATATATATATATATATAATATATATATATATATATATATAAATATATATATATATATATATATATATATATATATATATATATATATATATAATATATATATATATATATATATATATATATATATATATTTGTATCTTAGTTAAGATTGCGTTAATAAAGAAACTTCAGCTGTATTATACAGGGTGTTGCACAATTTTTGAATCAGTAACATAAAGTTTTTGCAATTTTTTTAAAGATCCTCATCAATATAAGTTAAGCTAATTATCAGAGACCAAAGAAAGAATTGGCATTGACGCTGATACAATTTTTATAAACTATAGTCATATATGCATAAAATTAAGCAAAATCAAAAAATTCAAAAACTCGAAACACAAATTTTTCTGAAATTTGCGCGATTGACACTCTATATATAATGCGGAGAATAATCCTGGCAAACCAGCACCACATTGACCAACTCCAGACATATAAAGCCTTTAAACATCGAAAACCGCATTCTTATAACTCTTTTAACTTTCAACCAATATCAATTTAAAATGGTTTAAGAAATTTGAAATGTGCAAAGCAAATGGCCAGCAATTGCTAAAACTCCCATATGCCAAATTTCAATCTTATCGTAAAATTTTAGCCCTCCGCCATATTGACCTCGTCATTTTGTATTTTTAGTTTTGAAATTATAGTTCCATCAAAATCTATAAAATTTTGCTCACACAGGTAATTAAGTTAAATTCAATAGAAAAACCTATATAACAAACGTTTTGTACAGCAACTTAAAGGTTTTTGTCAAAAGGTAAAAAATCGTTAGGGTAAATTCGACTATAGTTTATAAAAATTGTATCAGCATCAATGCCAATACTTTCTTTGGTATCTGAATAATAGCTTAACTTATATTGATGAGGATCTTTAAAAAACTTGCAAAAACTTTGCTATTATTACTGATTTAAAAATTGTATAACACCTTGTATAATACAGATGTAGTTTTTTGATAAGCGCAATCTTAACTATAAAATTATGTAAAAAATTATTAAATTTAAATAATGAGAGAATAATTAAAAATAATTTTCTTTTGGGAGTTCAGAAATTATTAAATTTACCCAGTATATTAAAAACAAATGAATGAATTAAAAACCCGCCAAATTCGTTTTAGATAATGGTTCGTAGAATAACATAACATGCCGAAAATTATACGAAACTAAAACTTGCAGAAACTCGGGATTTTCGGAAGTTTTGTAAAATTTGCACGATTTTATATAACACCCTATATATTATGCGGAGGACAATTTTGACCGAGGCAGCGATGACTAATTCTATATAGATGTAACAGTTTATACAGATATTTAATTTTTATTTAGAGAAAGAGAAAAAGATTCGCTTGAAGTTCTCCACTAGGAGTGTAATTTTTGATGAGGTCAACATCAACTCCGATGATTCGGAGTGATTAGTTTCGACAACGAGTGGTAGGTTATAAAAAGTGCGACCAATTAACAAAAAACTACCCGTTTTTATTGCCATACTAAAAATGTATTAACATTTATTAAAAATACAAATTTTATGGGGACCGAAGTTGATATTTGACATTTTCTTTTAAAATGCAGAGTTGTCGTATTTTATTTATTTTCATTTATTTTATTTATAAACTTTATATATATATTTATATATATATATATATATATATATATATATATATATATAAACTAATATTTATAGCTAGTGTGTTATGTTATTTTGAATCACTACTAGGTTCTCTCGTAAGAGGGAAGTATTGTTATCGTAAAAAAGTCATTTTTGGGGTTGTGTTGATTACGATTGGAATGCGGCAAATCATGTTCAGGATTGTGTTCGTCAGCGGCTAGATGTTCTGCGTTTCATTTTCATTTTTTTAAAAGTTGATTTTTCTTCTCTCTGGATCTATAATTGAATTTCCGGATCTGTTGCAGAAGTGGATCAGTGAGCAAGTTGTTCATCCTTCTCTGGTCTGAAATTCGTTGCTTCGTGATATGATGTAGGTCAGGAAACTCTCAGAGAATGTCGAAGGGGATACCGATAGGTAGTTATGTCGTTCTCAAAAAATTTCGTTAATTTCAAATCGGAGCGCATAATACATTAGTTTTTGTGGTCTGAGGCAAACTAATTTACGTCGCCGCAGAAGCACCTTCATCAGTTCCTCTGGGACAGTTGCAGTAGTCATACACGACATCACGCTGCTTCCACTGCCAGTCGAGGGAGACCCTCTACCTAAATTTCGACCACGACAACAGGTTTTGATGGACAATGCCGATTCACCCGTTTATTCCATAAATTTTACATATTAAATAAAATGTTGTTTCCATTTTATACCCCTTTGCCCCTTTCGGGGCAAGACAGCTTTTTACGACCGGTAGATTTTAGCTTGAGCCTATTTTCCGGGACCCAGACCCCGGGAGCTATTATTATTTTTTAATGTAGACTTTTAACATCTCAGTATATATACTTGTAAAGTACGTAATTTTGCCAGGCTCTCCTATTTAACTATTATTTAAAAACTTTCTGAATATACGTGTAGTATTCAAGATGACTCCCTTCTGAAGAAGTACATATAGGTTATTTTTTAAGTCTAGCATTTTAAGGCTCGTATGCAACTATTTAGAAATAATATCGTTGGATATAACAATTGGTTTAATGAAGAATTTTTCGAGCTTCCAAATTTGATTAATTTTATCACGATTCTTGATATTTTCGTTTTTTTTTTGTTATTGTGTTCTGGATATTATGGGTTCGCTATATCAATTAAAAAAGCTCGTTTACGCTCCTTATCTCGAAGTATTAAATTAGCTTTGCCACCGACGCGAGTACCTATAGCTTAATTTAGAATAATAGCTAATAGCCAGCAAGTAATGTGTTATTGACAATAACATATTGTTTTCTTTCTTATTTAATATTCACTAACGTTCTTACAATTTACAATATAAAATACAAAATATTTAGTCTCTTTTTCTTTTTAATTTACGATTTAAAAGATTAATCCCTAGGTACAGCTAGCACATAATAAATTATTGATGAACTAAAGGCACAACTTATTAGAGTATGACGCACAGTCTTTTATATGGGTTTGTATATTTTAGAATTACTGTTCGACGTTAAATAACTCAAAATAATTTCTCTTATGTATAATTTGAGTAACGTATCCGCATAGTATATAAATATGATTTAATATAGTAATAGTAAAAAATATCTTCCGGAAATTTGGCCTTTATCTAGATTTTCTCTCGTAAGGAATTCCACCATACACAAAGAACACAATTTATATGCATATAATTATTTGGTTACTTCGTACAATGGCAGGCAAAACGTCGGGATGTAATTCCAATTTGACACGGTCTAAATCCAGGAACCATGATTTCTTAATTGAGTCCAGTCGTGAAAGCTTTTCTACTATAGTTATTTGGTAATAATTTTATACACGGTGCATGAATTCAAACACATTTCATTTTTTGACATAGGGAAAGTCTCACTAAAAGGAAAGTTCTATTAAAATGGCTTTAAGTATTTTTTAACAGAGTACCATGAAATTTTCCTTATAATTAACTTTCGTTTTATTAAGACAATATATTTCAATTTACATAATGTGTATAAAGTTACTGTCCAATAACTGTATGCATATATAAACTGTGTTGCTTGTGTGTGGTGGAACTGGTATCAAAGGAAGTTTTGAATTTTTATTTAATATTTATTTAATTATCTTTTTCTAAGTAATTGATATTCCGTGTATTCCGGTGCATATATTTTACCGTTTTGCTACATTTTTATATTGTTTTAATTAAACCGAAAGCCACCATTCTTTTGTTTTCATTTGTTCATTCAATTATTTTCTCCGGATTACAACGAATATAAATTTGTCATCTTTGCAAATTTTATTAATCAAGATTTTTAAGTCTATTGTTTATATACATACATTCAACAACTTACCATACCTACTCATATACAACCACTCTTCCTATACTACAGTATATATCTTTGTTTTGTTATTTTTTTATTTTAAAAATTATTCTAATTTATTTTATTTTATTTTTCAGTTTATCTACAGTGTCTATAAAATAAATATGTCACTTATTATTTTCCTCAAAAAATTTATAATTTAAGAGAATGCGTTTTTATCGACTTTTTAAACATTTTAATAGGTCGTCATTTTATTTTGATATGTAGAATTTGATTGTCAATTGACTAAGTAGTTTTTAATTCTGATATTTTATGCATGTCACAAGGTGGTGATTTTATTCCCCCATATCAATTTTTTACCAAAATGTCATACATTACATCCTCGGGTGAGTACGAAATGGGAGAACATGATTTTGGAGGATCTAAGGATCCTAAAATGCAAAGATTGTAAACATTTTGAAGGGTAATTTTACAATTCTACGATTATGTTTAGCAATATTAAACCCACCCAGAATTTTATCAGTATATCAATTTATCACACTTTCTTTTTGTACCGCTTTTGAAACTAATATTGAAACATTATATTGGGTCGCTATTTGTTCCGCAATATTGGTTTGGTACTTAATACTGCTTTTTTAAAACCTTTTATTAGTTTTCCATTTTGTTTCGTCGTACTGGATTCATACCAAAATTTTATCAGTTCATGCTTGATTTTCGTGCAAAATCTTAACTCAATTCGATAAGTGGGTAGGTACTTTTTTGATACCAGTCACTTAAAAAAAAAATTATTAGCCACCGCTTTATTCCGCTATAGGGAATACGCAACTGAAATCTTACCAATAGATTTCTGTTCAAAATTTGATGTTAACTGATTTTTTGAAATTTTCTTTTGAACAGCTATATTACATTCCTATTAATTTACGTTTTGACTGTTCATCCTTAAATAGCTATCGATTTTACTGCCGGAATTTAAAGGCATTGCGGTAAGTAGTTTATTGATACTTTTGCTTCAATTTTCTTCAAGGCCGCCACTTTGTTCCACCATAATGGACTTATCCCTTTATTCCGCTGATTTTGGCGTAAAATTCTATTGATTAAGTAATTTTTTGATACTGAATCTTTTAAAATTTGTTGAGATTGCATTTTATTCCGCCAGGTTTTTTTTTACCAAAATATTTCTAACTCAACCCGAAATGACCTATGCATTATTAGCAAATTGTGAAGTTAATCGGATAAGTAGTTTAGCTATTTCAAGACAGATCGAGAGACCGACGAATATGGGAAACTGTTTTTCGGTTTCCGGGCATCCTAAAACGTGAAAATCTGTAAAAATCTTAAAAAGTTTTTTTTTTCAAGGTTACAATCTGTTCCCTTTAACGATATTGAACTATAGTTTATTGTTACTTTTACGTCGTCATTTAGTGACAAAATAATATTATTTTTGTTGTTAAATATATTTTTGTTGAAAATAGGTTTTGTTTTACCCACAAAGAAGAAAAATATTCATACAGAAAATGGCTTATAAATTTAGAATTCGACCTTATCCGAAATGTCATAACTGCAATTATGAAACTTTGGTCAATAGACGTTAAAATGTGTGCTGGTCATTATGAAAACCAATTTGTGACCATCGATAATTAATATGCAAAATGCAAACTAGAAATTGATAGAGAATTTCAAACAAAGCTAAGTACATTAGTTTAACGGCATCATGGGCATATTAATTCAACTTGTATATATGGATACATCCGTACTACATCCATACAACTTGACAGTATTTCTTGAATTTTCAATATTTCAGGTAATTTTACTATTGAAATACTCGTATTACTAGTTCATCCATTTTTTCCTGAGAGACGCTTTCTATACATTTACTAATAATAAACTTTAGAAAAATTTGATTGAGACTTAGTCCTTTTTCTAATTAACTATTGAATTACTTACCAAAAGAAGAGCTATGATTACAGCCCATTGATTCCAACCTTTAACGCATTTATTGTCATATTATAATTTAGTTTTGGAAATAGCTACTTTGACCTAAAAAAAATTAAAAACAAATATACGACCTTCGAATAGGTATTTCTGCCAAAATCTCTATAAAAAAATGTATGATTTTTTACTTGTCCAAAATATATTTTTTTGGTAAGATGCATTTTGGCAATAAATGTGTAAACGTTGCGCCGCTTATCACAATATCATACTTGCTTAAAAAAAATCTTTAAATGGAAACTAGTCATATTTAACTAATAATAATTCTTACCCTATCCATCTAGTATATGCACACAATATTTGAAGCATAGCTAGTAAATTCTGAGTATGTAAAGCCCAAGATTAATAGTAATGGAAAAATTCGAGAGAGACGTACGTCCAGGAGTGACTTAATACATAGATCAAAATTAATTTTTATGTCAAAATGCAGCTTAACAAAAAGTATATTTTTCTACAAATTTTTTTTTCTGGAGATTTTACGAATATTGTTATAAAATTGCCTACAAATTACTTACTTAATTACTTATATAAACTAATCAAGGAAAATTGGGGATAGCAGTAAATATTCTCCCTGAATTTTTCTAATGTGTAGCATTATAATACAAGTTAGCCAAACCAGAACTTCTTATAAAATTTAAATAAATATTTCTATTTAACCATTGTGGTAGAACAATATCTAATTTCTCTTTGAACTTATGGAAATTGTTCTTTCTTATTTTTAAAGGATAAACACTGCTTCTCTAAAAGTTTTTATTTATTTTTAGTTAAAAACTACTTTTCTTCGTCGTTACACAAAGAACCAGGGATTTTCGTGAAAAGTCAAATTTTATTTTCGTTATTATTAAGATGATTTAAATGATTAAAATCCTTTATGTGCATAACACAAACCTAAGACTAATTTCAGTAATACACGGGGTTAAACTTTACTCAAATCCCATATAAATATTTTTCTTAGTTTACGGTCACTTGGTATATTAAGTTAATCAAAATTACTTTCAAAACATGTAGGAAGAAAAATGTACCTAACAGGTTGTGCCCTAGGTTTTTTTGAACAAATTGATGAGTTATAATATTTATGAATTCTGCTTTTAAATGTTTGGTTAATTAATTTTTGTTGATATTGATTTAACTCTAACGTTTCCTTTGCTTTTATAATAGCATTTTCCCTGTATTCTGTGTCAGAAAGCTGAATTGCTCGATCTGCTAAACCTATAAGTAATGATTTTTTTTGAGACATTGGGTGATTAGAGTTAAAATTTATATACCGAGAGGACCATGTTGGCTTCGTATACCATTTTGTTTTTATGTTTTCTCCTATGTGGTGTAACGTTAGATTATATAATAACTCATCAATTTGTTCAAAAAAACCTAGGGCACAACCTGCTAGGTACATTTCCCTTCCTTTCATTGATGGTTTATCCCAAAAATTTCAAAAATTCTTTAAAAAATTTAACATACAAACATGCCATAAAAGTTTCAATTTAACCTCGAAACTTTTTAGCAAACTAAAAGCAAAGACTCTGAAGAACAAAATAGTGTATGAGATTCCATGTAATGATTTTGAAGGTGTTTACATCGGCCAAACGAGTCAATACTTGGAAAATCGGCTAAAAAGCCATAAATATGACAAAAAAAACACAACAGCGTTAACGAACCACGAAAAATAAAAAAATCACAGTTTTAATTATAGTGGAACCAAAATCCTAAAAACCGAGTCTCAGCTAAAAAAAAAAGAATTTTATGAAATGGCTGCACCCACAAAAACAAAAAATCCATAAATGATAAAAAAGATTTAAACAACCTCAGCAAGATATAAATCTAGATTGTAATAATATATTCCAACATTATGTCGTGTTTGTCCAAAGCAATAACATGTAGCTGTAAATATTTATAAATAAAAAAAATAAGTTATGTACATTTTGATTATAAAAATTTGTTGAGTCGTTTTACACGCGTCTGTCGTAACTGTTTTTTATTTTGTGTTCCCGATACCTTCGTCTGGGATACTAACTTTACGTTCTAGGGTAAGTTTATTTGAAACTATTTTATGTACTGTCGGACCTGAATGTCTATAAACTGTTTTAGATTTGAAAAAAACCAAAACTATGGTTGAAATGTCATCAGACTTAAAATAAATAATACATGTTTGGAAGTAATTTTTATTAACTTAATATACCAACTAACCGTAATCCAAAAAAAATACAATAACATATTAATTGAAGAAGCAGGTCAAAGAAAAATAAATAAAATATATATATATATATATATATATATATATATATATATATATATATATATATATATATATATATATATATATATATATATATATATATATATATATATATATATATATATATATTCTAATTCCGCTGGATTTTTTGTGATTTTATTTAAATCGCCTTGTTTTTCTATTTCAATGGCTTCTCGGATTATTCTGGTCTTATAATGCTCTATATTGGCAATCTCCCTACACTCATCGAAAATCGAAAACACATCGTATTTTTTCATACTGAAATTAAAAAAACTAATTAAAACCCCTGCTTGGTACGGATTTTTCACTCTCTGTGAGGTTGTAGCACGATATATTGTGCACTACTTTAGCGACGTCTGCTGTTGAGACTTGTATCCGACTCGAATTCTTTAGGAGATTGTCATATTTTTTCGAAAGTTTATCAGTCTAAATAGTCTTATTTGAATCTGTTCGCCAAAAAGCCAACGTTTCTATGCAATTCCACAATAAAGGGTGAATACTGTTACGTAATTTTAAGGTGTAACTTTAAAAGGTCTTTCTCTTTCTCGGCTAGTTGTTTTCTGGTTTGATGGTTTTGTTATCTTATAAGGCTTTACTAGCATTTCGAATTATTTTATTAGTTTTTCTAGTTTCAGTATGAAAAAATACGACGTGTTTTCGATTTTCGAGTGTAGGGAGATTGCCAATATAGATCATTATAAGACCAGAATAACCCGAGAAGCCAAAGAAATAGAAAAACAAGGGGATTTAAATAAAAGAGACGAATCAGTAAAACTACCAACAGTATAGAAGACAATAATCGACAAATCTAAAATCACAAAAAATCCAGCGGAATTAGATATATATATATATATATATATATATATATATATATATATATATATATATATATATATATATATATATTTATATTGAAAAAAGTAATTTGGTTTCATCATGTTTCCCCTATATATTTTATATGGGATTTGAGCAAAGTTTAACACCATGTATTACTGAAATTGGTCTTAGGTTTGTGTTCTGCACATAAAGGATTTTAATCATTTAAATCATTTTAATAATAACTAAAATCAAACTTGATGGTTTAGAAAAACCCTGGTTCTTCGTGTAACGAAGAAAAAGAAGTTTTTAACTAAAAATAAATAAAAACTTTAAGAGAAGCAGTGTTTATCCTTTAAAAATAGGACAGCACAATTTCCATAAGTTCAAAGAGAAATTAGATATTGTTCTACCACAATGGTTAAATAGAAATATTTATTTAAATTTTATAAGAAGTTCTGTTTTGGCTCACTTTGTATTATAATGCTACACATCAGAAAAATTCAGCGAGAATACTTACTGCTACCGCCAATTTTCTTTGATTAGTTTATATTAAGTAATTAGGTAACTAATTTGTAGGCAATTTTATAACAATATTCGTAAAATCTCGAGAAAAAAAAATTTTGTCCAAAATATACTTTTTGTTAAGCCACATTTTGACATAAAAATTAACTTTGACCTATGTATTAAGTCACTCCTGGACGTACATATCATATATATATATATATATATATATATATATATATATATATATATATATATATATATATATATATATATATATATATATATATATATATATATATATATATATATATATATATATATATATATATATATATATATATATATATATATATATAATATTTATTAATCGAATTACAACGGCGATAGAAGAAATAACTTCAAGGCAGATAGAAAACATTTTACAAGAGTTTCATAACAGAATTCGTATGTGCCATGAAGTCAATTGACAACGTTTTGACGACCTTGTCTACGGATGAACTTTTTTCTTGGTTTTTTATTACTTAAGTTCTATTTCGCGTATTTCCTTGAGTTAAGAGGATTTTTTATGTTTGAATATTATTTAAATTAGTGTTTTGTGGCGTAATGACAGTTGAAGCTACTCAGTAGTGACCTTAATAAATACCTATTTAAGTTGACTGGCAATATTTCTTATAGTAAGTAATAAACAATGATTACTTATATAGTGTGTGAAAACATCAAAAAACAATCATTTTGAAATAACTTTTTGTAAGTAAGTTTCTTTATATTTACAAGGTTAACTAATTTTTCGTTTTTACTCAATTTAAATTGCTGCCAAGTACAAAATATGCTTATCCTTACAGATAACATATCATAGGCATTTTATTCATTTTTTATATGTTAAGAACTCAATTTAGTATCACGTGAAATTCAAAAACTCAGTTATTTCTTAGTACCTATACTAGCAAAACGTTAAATACACCATTTGCAAAAACAGTTTTGAGCAATACGTTTGCAAATTCTAATGGCTTGTTTTTTTATTCGTACATTGAACAAAACAATAAGTCTGAACTAAAGTACTTGCTTTAAAAGTTAAAAGGTGAATAAATGAATGGCGGCTGTGGTGTTTCTTTCTTTCACAGCTACATTGGATCAGAAATTTAATATTTGTCATTTATCAAACTAAGCGGTAAAAAGGTAATTGCACAGTGCAATTGGAAATATCTCGAAAAGTACTTGATATAGGTATAGGGTATTATACACAAAAGTATTTAAAATTGTTTGAAGATTTAGATGTTGATTAGGTTTATAGGCCGTGCCTTTAAAATAAAACGTGAAAATATCGTTTGAAAGTGATCTTTCACTACATTTCCGGGTAAACCGGAAGTGTCCTAATTGTCACATTAGATGCAATGAGGTGCATAACAAACACTATTTACAGTATTAAATTGGAACTATCTTCATTTGTTTTTCCAAAAAAACGAAATTATTCATTGAAATTTTTAAAGTTTTTTTCGCTATTTTCTCGAAAACTATCAGGAATTGACATAGGGTCTGAAACACGTTTTATATTTAGAATTCAGTCCAGAATTTAAAAATAGATCAATATACAGGGTGTTCCTTTTAAAATATTAAAGCTATCAACTTTAATATTTTAGGTTAATCTGGAAACGACAGTCGATTGTTTATACAGCGAAAATCTTCCTCATAAGTAACCATATATTACTGTAAAATTTCATGTTAATAGTACTTATCTTAAAAAAGTTACAGCCTTGTTAGTAATTCCGTGGTCACCCGGTATATACATATATATATATATATTTATAGCGTATAGTACCCCCAAAATAATAAATAAGTTTTATATAAACATATGTCCTAAACCGCTTTGTTTTTTAGATATAGGGCAAATAACATTTACAATGCAACACTCTATATATCCAAAACAAATCATTTGCGAAATTCCATTCTCATAAGAACTTTATGAAAAAAAAGTAATTTGGTATCATTTTGTATTCTATATGAAATTTTAGTACCCTGTGGCGTATTTTGAAAAGCTTTCTTATTTAGTCTGCTACACAAAGTTGAAATCGGGACGCATTAATCGACTTAAAATGTGCATAAACGTATTTAGATCATCAACTCGAGGAGATATATTGGAGATGCTTTTCTTGCGCGATTTGAAATAAATGCAACTAAATCCGTCTCGATTTCGGCCCCGACATTTATACGTTTCTACCTTTTATAATTTGGAACGGGCAAAACGAACTTGATGAGTTTAGTTTGTTTTGTTTATGTACGATAGCAAGTTGCTGCGCTTAACAAATTAAAAATACACTTAGAAATCTATTGTTTTAAGTAAATACGATGAACGAAGAACGCTATAAAAGCTTTATAAGCTCCATAGTTTCCGATTTTTCTCTGAGAGATGGTGAGCAGTTTAAACTAATATTGCAATGCAAATTAGTACGGGTTGGAAGCTACGATGAAAAATGAAAATGAAACTATGAAAATTCATAAAAAACTTTTCTGACAAAACAAAAACCAATTGGATTATGAAAAAGCGTGTTTCTAAAGGTGTTCGACATGAATAAATGACAATATTTAAAAACCTGTACACATCTTAAGTTTCTTTTTAAATTTCTAGTTCTGTAATATTTGCTGTGGAGTAAATAAAAAAACTGTACAAAAATAGCTGGTATAAGACCTGTTATGTTTAATATTAAAAGTTGTTATTATTAGCGACACGTTATTTCATGCGTTTTATGCATTTTAATGTTTGGATAAAAAAAACTTCTAGTTCCTTTTAATTGAATTAGCTATATATTTAAATGTCACAATCATCTAATAAATTGGAATAAAATAGAGACGGTTTTACTTTAAAAAAGGCTAAAAATTGTACACGAAATGTGTCCCTAATTCGTCTTGTCCAGTTGACGAATCAGTTGCGTTTTTAGGTAGGATTTGAGAGAGGCATCCCTATATAGACACCACTGCGGCGACCAAAAGAAAGCGTTTTTCGAAATACGCTACTCGGTGTCTCTAAAACTAGTCATATGATTGAGTTCTGCCTATGAAGACTTTTAATCAGAAGGCCACGATCTATAACATAATAAAATTTCACGAAATTTTACAGTTCATTAAAAACCCATAAGATGTGTGCGTGATCCACATAACTTTCATAATATTGTTTGTTTTAGCTATTTTAATGGATTTTTTGCTTTATTAAGGACGATAAATATCCAGTAACATACAGATTCCAAATTCATTAAAATAATAAAAAACAATTGATGTTATTATTATTATTTTATCATAAACCTCAAAGTGACTGCATTGAAAAAAACTCATTGCTTTCCACACAATAACCCATATGTGGCATATCACCGGATTGTGACAGATACTCATTAATTGGTGTATTAACCTTGCTAGCTTCAGTATTTGTTTTTTTAACCTAACTATTTTTATCGAATCGGGCATTTAAATAGTCAGCCAACCACTGGATTGTAAACCTCTAGGACAACTTTCAGACCAAAGTAGCATGTCGGCCTTGAAGAACGCTTCATGCCACTTATTTAAAAAAAACCTTGTAATGGATTTCACCATTTAGTTATTTGCTATTAAATGTATCCTTATTATACGAATAAATACATACATATTTTTAAAGTCACTGTATAATAATATGTCTTAATTTCCTTAAAGAAAAAAGGATATTTCATTAGGAGGAAACTTCTGTTAAAAGGGCTTTACCTGTTTTTCTAGCAACGTACCCAATACTTATCTTATCATATAATTCCAGTTTTGTTATAAGGTAAGTGAAAAAATTATATAATATTTATAAAGTTATTGCCAAATAAATATAAACGATGTTAATTTTGTGTTATGGAAAGTCACCGTTTTCTTGAACAGTAATTTATAGCATGTGCAAGTAAGAGTTAATGACAATACATCTGTTTAAATATAATAAATATTTTTATATCCTCAACTGTTTTGGACAGATCTAACACACCTGCATACTTGCGTATATACAACTATGTATTCACTTAGTTACCTACTTAAATAAAATCACTGCGTCGATACTTGAATATACCATTTATTCAATTTTTTTTATTCGTCGTTAATTTTTTTTTATTATTATTTTTATTACTTTTTTATTTTTCCTAACTTATTTATAATTTATTTTCTTTAAATAGAGGATTGAAAAAATTTTATCGGTTTAACTCTGTTTTAACTTTGATTTTTGTGGTAATATTAAAAATGTCATTAGATCGCCATATTGTTCGATTGCAATGGCTTCTCACCAAAAATTTGTCCAGTTTATCCTTGTGCCACACTTGATTTTTGTGTAAAATTTAAAGTCAATTGAATAGGTAGTTTTTTAGTAACATTTTTTTACATTTTTCCAAGTCACCATTTTGATTTACAGCATTGGAATGGACCAACGGAATTAGGAAAACATCCAGGCAAACTAAAATGTGAAGATCTGAAAAAGGTTTGGAGGTGGTTTTTTCACAATAATAATACGTGTATCGGAATTTGTTAAAAAAGTGTTTACGATATGTGTAAAAAGTTATGCAAGCTGCAGAAAAATACTCGTGACCTAATGACAAGGCCATGAAGAAATATAGCAACCCATAATCTCTTTTCCCCTTTTTAAAGTTCTCCTTATAAGAACTGCTGCAATAATGCAATACGATAATCTTCTTGATCCGACATCTTCACTACAACTAGGAGTAAATTAGCGAAAGGTAACTTAGAACTAAACAGAAAATGAAAGCTGCACGTCACAACGCAAGCTTCCAAGCTTCAAATCGCACATAGCATGTTACCTTGGCCAGTTAAATTATATCTGTTGGTATTATGATACAGTTTATCTGAAGTATATATTTTTTTAACTCTGGTCTGAAATTGCTGCATAACGCCTTGTTTTTATTTTTATGACTAATACTTGCTTTGCAAAATTACTTTTAGTTTTTTTTAATTTTAATTATTACAACTCATATTTATAATTGTGGTGCAAACTTATATAATTTAGGGCGCTATGTTTCTAAGTTCTGAAGATGTGCCGTTGAATAAAAATCAAAATCTATTTTTCGATCTTTTCTCACTAACTCATAAAGAAAATATACTATATATATTACAAATAGAAATTTTAATACCATGTAAACAAATAAGGCTATTTAAAATTTTCTTTTATGCTTTGTGCATCTTGCATAGTTAATTTAAAAACAATTAATTTCCAATTCTGTGAGATAAATCAAGAACTAGAAATAAAACATTTTCTTGAACTTACTTTGTTGTATATTGAGTTAAGCTAAAAACAATTTAAAAACTGTACTTCCTTCAAAACTATTGCAGATAAAAAATGTGTCATTTGACTTAGTCATATTTAAATGCTGAATTTAACATAGAAGAGAAGCCATAAAAATATTTAAAGGTATGCCAAGGATTTGTTCATTTGAACTACTTGTTAGGATTTTAAAAAACCGACTATTTTATCAAAGCACTTCGAGGGAAACTATCTTGCTCCCAGGGGCTGCTTTCGAATTCACACTAGGAACAAAAAAGCTGACAAATTAACCTGTACAGCACTCACCAGCTGGTAAAATAAAGTTCAAATGGGTCCTAGATGGTGTACAAAATGTAAAATATGTTTTGTTTAAATGTTTTTAATGAAAATTCAGATGTGTTTAAACACAAAATTAAGAAAAATGTAAATAAGACATTATTAATTTAAGTTTTTATGTTAGTCTCATGTTTCTTTAATTTACGCTTTAACAGCATGATTTAAAATTATAAACTACGGTATGTAGAATTTTAATTTTCTTAATATCAAAGTTTAAAATCAAATTTATAAGCATTTATTAAACCTAATTTCGCTGTTTAGGACAATTGCCTTCCTTATATCATTCATAGATATAGCTCTAACTTAGCTATGTCAAGCGTTATTGGCAAAAGGCATATAATATTTCTCATTTAAAACTAAGCCTATTGTCCCAGGAAAGGCACATTATTACTTTACTGAACTGAATACTACATAATAAAATCTGACTTAATTTCATCTTCAAGAATTTCTGTTAAATGTATTTTAAGAAATTCATTTCTAGAAACATCCTTGCCGTAAGCAAACTATTCCACGCCAGTTCCTATGTAGACGCGCTTCGGAATAGTAAGGTATATTGAATTAAATTTTTTATTAGATTTTATAAGACTACTATTTTTGTAGTCTTTGATATACTTCTTTTGCGATTTCTTTGCTCTAGTTTATGTAATTTATTGGATTTTGTAAGAAACGTCCATTCTATTAATAATACAGTCGGATTTGAGCATAATGTGGATATCATACTGGCCACTCAACAATTCCTCCTTCGTCTCCCAATCTAACGTATAAACATTTGTTATGAAATGTTTGCATATATTTCCTCCAAATATTGTAAATATAAGGGTAAAATAATGGTTTCATTAATAATAACACCGACTAGTGGTAATATCGAAATGGGACGTGAGGACAAAAGATAGCCTTTATCTATGCTTACATTTTCTGCATGCATTTTGTAATGGAAAGTAATACTCCTCAAACTTGTTCCAATAAAAGACATTAAACAATAATTAAATCGACAAATGTGCAGCAATAGCAATATTTATGTCATTGTTCTTTGTTTAATATTTTTATATCAAGATAATAACGCAACTTATGTAAAGTCTCTTTTTACATAAGTTATTATGTTTAGTTACATTATTATATTTTTATATGTCTTTTTAATTTTGTTAATTGTCTTGTCTGCAGAATTTTAATTTTTCACATTTAACTAGTTGTTTGTCTAATTACCATAAGCCATTTGGAGATTTTTTCTTCGTTGAATAAATAATTTACTGTTCCTTATTGCAGTGCAGTTTTGAATGGCATTTTGGTTGGTTTGGTGGTATGTTTTGAGCCTAAACAGAATTTTTGACATATAATACAACAACATTTTTCCTGCATTAAAAACAAATTAGTGTTTTTTCCTTTTTGCATTTTTTTGAGAAAACATGCTGTATAGAAAACAGTATCAAGGGCAACGCATTGCTTTTTTTAATTCCAATAATGGTTCTTTATTATGAGCGTCTTAGAAAGATTGGCTACAATCAAGCTCAAACCTTGTAGAATTGTAGTTTTTCTCAGAATCCAGTCTTCCAAAAAGCATATAAAATAAAATCCCACTACTTCATACTTATATATCCTTTTTTTTTGCAACGCAGATAAATGTTCCGTGAAAGTGTCCAGCAAATTACGTATTTCCTCAAAATTATATTTATTGGAGAGTTTTTAAATTTTTCTCCCTGCGGTTAATGAATGACAGAATTTAAACGAGAATTTGTATATCTTTTTATTAAAGCTTTATAAGCTGTAATATAATTTGCGTCCGTTAATGGATTACACTGTACGATATAAAGAGGCGGACCTGAAAATAATTAAGCAGATACGTAAGTTTTTCTACATTTTGGCAACGAAGAATTTCCGTAAAACCTTGATGAACTTGAATTATAAAGATCAATAAAAGTATTCCAAGACTTAAGATCTTTAAATTTTAAAATTTCTTAACACTTGTATAAGACGAAATTGAGTGTTCGAACTAAAATACCAAATATAAAATATTTGTGTGAAGATTTTCGAATTCTTTACCAATGCTATTAATGTTTTTTAATGCGTATGCATTTTATTTAAAATATTCAGTAAAGTTTCAGGCTAATCTTACTATGGAAAATAACAACCAATATTTTGGATGAATATGGATTAAAGAATACATGAATCCTAAAAATATTTATTATAAATTTGGATCAATAAGAGATCAAACTTATGATAAACTGATAAGATATCAATTCTTGTATGTAAATATAATTATCTTAAAACAGAACTCTTTAGTAAAAATTAATAACTACAATAGCGAGTATTAATAGAACTGTTAGAATGAGTAAAATAACATGACATAAAATATTTATATATATATATATATATATATATATATATATATATATATATATATATATATATATATATATATATATATATAAATATAATTATCTTAAAAATTAATAACTACAATAGCGAGTATCAATAGAACTGATAGAATCAGTAAAATAACATGAAATAAAATATTATATATATATATATATATATATATATATATATATATATATACTATAATTTATGTTATTTTACTGATTTCTACAGTTCTATTGATACTCGCTGCAGTTAATAATTTTTACTAAAGAGTTCTCTTTTAAGATAATTATATTTACATAGAAGAATTGATATGTGATCATCGTAAGTTTGATCTCTTATTGATCCAAATTTTTAATAAATATTTTTAGGATTCATATATTTTTCAATCCATATTAATTCAAAATATTGGTTGTTATTTTCTATAGTAAGAGTAGCCGGAAACTTTACGGAATATTTTGGTGTTTTTCCACATTTCTAATTAAATCTATCTGCTTAATTATTTTGAAGTTCCGCCTCTTCATATCGTACAGTGTAATCCATTAACGAACGCAAATTATTTTACAGCTTATGAAGCTTTAATAAAAAGGTATAAAAATTCTCGTTTAATTTCTGTCACTCATTAACCGGAGGCAGAAAAACCTAAAAACTCTCCAATAAAGGAAATTTTGAGAAATTACGTAATTTGCTGGACAATTTCACGGAACATTTATTTGTGCTGAAAAATAAGTATATATATAAGTATAAAGCAGTGGGATTTTATTTTATACGCTTTTTGGCAGTCTAGATTCTGAGACATCTACGAGGTTTGAGCTTGATTGTAACCTTTTGAAGATGTTCATAATAAAGAACAACATTTAATATATTATTGGAATTAAAAAAAAGCAATGCGTTGATACTGGTACTGTTTTCTATACAGCACGTTTTCTCATTTTTTAAGGCGAGGAAAAAATAAGACTACTTGTTTTTTATGGCAGGAAAAATGAGTTGTATTATATGTCAAACATTCATGATAGGTATAATTTAATAAAAGAAAAAATGTGGTGTACTAACATACCTCCAAACCAACCAAAATGCCATTCTAAACTGCGCGACAATAAGTAACAGTAATTTATTCAACAAAGAAAAAATTCCCAAACGACTTTTGCTAATTAGACAAACTCCTGATTAAATGTCAAAAATTAAAAGTCTGCATTTAAAAATCAAACAAGACAATTAACAACATTAAAAAGACGTATATAAAAATATAACGTAACTTAACGTATAATAACTTCGGTAATAACAAATATTCCAGCATTATAATTTTAAATATGGCAGCATATTAATTCTAAAAGATCACACAAATTAAAATTTAAAATTTCTAAGGTTATTATGAAATAGTTGGAAAGGTGTAATACAGTGTTGACAAATTTTTCACTTTCACTTTCCTATTGTTTAAGTATCTGTTTTTGATAAGGTTTTTTAATTTTTTTTTTAACACATATATACATAGTAATAAAAATAATAGCTCGGAAGTCAATAATTAAAAAGATAGTGATTCCCAATCACAAAATATTGAAATACAATTTTCATCTACATTAATGACTATAATAATGAATCCCAGTCATTAGTAATGAAAAGTGGGTTTTACTAGCTACTTCTCAAAGAGATGTGCTTGATTCTTATGACAATTATCAGATCGTAGGGGCCTTAGTAGAAAGTGCTAGTCAAGTTAACTTCATTACTAGTAAATGTAATAAATTGGGTTTTTCTTGTCATACACATTCATTGTTTATCAAAGGATTGGGAACAATGACTTTCAAGGTTACTCAAGAAGTATCTTTTAGTTTCAAACGTAGAAGAAAGTTAGTTCCATTAATCACTTTAGTCTTTGCTGCCCTTCCTCAAATGATATTTCAAAAATTATTTTAGTAAATTTTCACGTTTAGTTGATGAAATGTTCAATGTCTCCTCTCCTATTGTTATAGCTTTTTGGATGTGACATATTTGAACGGAAACATTTAAGCAGCTGTTTGAGCAGTTTTATGAATATTTAAATCAAATGCCCATGCTTTGACACTGATTAGTGTCATCATCAGGGCCAGATTCTTATGACTGGCAAACTTTTCTAATTAAGAGCATATAACACAACATTACTTATGCAAATTCAAATTGATACTCATATCATATGACATATTTGGTTTTTTGCTCCAAGAAGGTCTCATAAATAATTCCCCAGATGTGCTTGTGGCTAAAAATACTATTTTTGGGTGGGTCATAATGGGCAAAGTGTCTTTAATCACCCATAATATACCCTCAATGCCCAAAAAAGGTTCACACTTATAATAATCATAGTATAATTTTTACTTTCAAACATTTTGCTTGAGTTATTAGTTCTATGGGGGGAGCTGTGCCACCTCCTAAATGCGCCACTGTCTCTCTAAATGATCCTCTATTAATTGGCCTATTTGTAAAAGGATATTTTTTCTCTTCTTTTACATCTTTTTGCTCATGCCATAGTATTTACTGCGTTACATTAAATAAATGTACCGGCAGACTTTGACTGCTGAAGATCAGAGAAATTCTCAATGGAGTGTTCAATTCTGCTCTCCTAGCACACTTAGATAATTCTTCATTACAAGTGGATTCTCTATCGTTTGATAAAGATACTGAATCCACAATAAAAATATTTAATATATAATATGAAATCCTTCTACCGATGTATTCTTTCAGTAAAGACATACACAAAATATACATTGTTGTCAGGCTTAGCAAAAATATTTTTTTCTCTAGGTTTTCTGACCTCCAGTTACTATTGTTCTTAAGATTATAATTCAAATCCTATTGTCTTGGATCAGTTAGCCTATAAAGGGTGCATATATGTATAAAATGTTTAGGAACAATTTCGTCTTTCTCTTCATCTGATAGAATCATAATGATGAAATATACTCTTGCGAAATTCGTGGTTTCCGCGATAGCTCAGAAAGTGCTTATGCAGCTGTTATATTATATTTATGTTATATTATATTACTAAAGTAGCTCCCTTAAAAACTATCTCTATCCTCCGATTAGAACTTTGTTCCGCTTTCTTATGGCAAATCTCATTAGTTATAAGGATCTAATAGAGTTTTCTTCAATTCATTCATGGACGGATTCAACGGTTGCTCCGTCGTGGACACAGTCTTCCCCTCATAGGTGGTCCAATTTTTTTTTAGCAATCTAGTTGCTCAAATTCAATAACAGTTAATCCCTACCTGCTAGGCTTATGTACCTTCTGAAGAAAATGCCGCTGATGCAAAAGTGGAATTCTAGCTTCCGATTAAACCCTTAATTCTGATATAACCAAGTATCATTCAGAGCAAATGTTCCGAGTGGAACAGGGATCAACTTTAGTTACTAATATATTTTATCAGTTATTAGATAGTTTTTCTTTTTTTATAAAAATATGTTATGTTTTGGTTTACCTTAGTCGATTTATTCACAATACCAAAAATCCCCAGCAGGGCAAAAATTTTACTTGTTAAATATGTTGAATCTATTTTATTACCTAAAGAAATACTATAACTTGCAAAGCCGAGGGAGAATGTTAATTAAAGAAAATTCCAAAATATATTCGAAAATTAAACCCTTTCATTTTAAATTAAATTTTATTTACTCACGGTCCTTTTAAAAAGGTATAAATACAATTTCGTGGCTAAAATACTTTGCTTGTAATTTCAAAAAAAAACCCTTTCATTGATACAGATAGAGTTCGTAGGTTGGGCGTAGTTAGTAGTAAATTCTTCTTTATCCTGTGAGCACAAAAAGCCAGCTTTGTTACCTAGCGAACATAAATTGTCCCGTTTAATTATTGAATATACTCACAAAAAATACTTACACCCTTGTCTTCAAAATACGGAGTATTTAGTAATTCAAAAATATTGATTCTTTTCACAAGACGCGTTATAAGAAACACATTAACTTCTTGTATACGTTGTTTTAAATGTGAGGCACGTGTAACTCAGCCTTGTATGGGAGACTTACTATTAGAACAGGTGAATCAAGTTCGGTGTAGATTTTGGAGGTCCCTATACAATTACCCTGGATTAAACCAGAAAAGAAAAGATATTTGAAGCCTATATTTGCCCTGATGTTTTTTTAGCTGCATTAAAACGATTTACTTCCCAATTTCCCAACAAGGATTAATCAGTGACCTATTTAACGACTGCGTTACCAACTTTCAGGGCGCTGCGAAATATTTATTTAATATTATGCGATCTCCATCTAAAAAAAAAAGGAATAAATTGCATTTCAATCCACATACTAGTGCAAATTTCGGTGGAATTTTTATCCCAGCTTTTCTGTACACAGAAGTATAGCAGTTTTGCACTCTTTTGCTTAGAAAAAAAATTACAAGGTATTCTCAAAAAATCTGTATTTTTGGAATTACAAAAATTACAAATTTCTATGTGCTCTTTTTATTAATGAGGAACTTTCGGAACTTTATTATCCCAATACCTCTGTACACAAAAGTATGGTGGTATAGTATTTTTTGGTGTAGGAAAAAAGTTAAGTACAGGAGTATGGAGCATAATGCAGTTAAAACTGAATCAAAGAGAGCATGAATGGCAAAATTTGAAAAAATTGGAACTCGAGGCTAATCCTCAAGAGTTTATTAGAATCTTGGTGGATAGTATGACGAGACAGACAGCAGAACTTTTGCTAAGTTGTTTTTTTATAGTTTGATTGTATCCTAGTTGTATCAGATTTGTATTTCATGCTATTATATTGATGCCTCTGTATAATATCAAATAACGCCAGAAAAAAATAAAATCGAAATTTGTAATTTTCAGTTTTTCACCGATATCTCCGGAACTATTTAACCATCCTTGCATCTACAGTATCGTAAAGGGTGATTCACTATAAATGTCCATCCCTTTTAACTTTTTTGCTTTAATGTTATATACGTTAAGTTGCAGGATTTATTAAGTAATTTTTGACGCATATGTACATAGGGTGTCCCAAAAAAGCCTGACAAAGAAAAGTTGAATTTTTTTAAATGGAACACCCTATATTTCACATGATATTTCGATTCTACTATAAAAACTAAGAATTTTGATACCACACATCGTACGCCCAAATTCAATAATTATCTTTAAATTATTCACAACTCAAAAAAAAAGTTGAGCATATGGTGTAGTATCAAAATTCTTAGTTACTCCAGTAGAATCAAAATATCAAGTCAAATATGGAGTGTTCTATTTTAAAAAAATGCAACTTTTGTCTGTCAGCTTTTTTTAAACACTCTGTATACATAAAAATATATGCGCTAAAAATTACTTATAAAATTCTACAATTTTTGTATTTAAATTGTTTTTCTAAAATGTAAAACAAAAGAGTTTAATGGGGTAGGGTAGATATTTATAGTGGGTCACCCTGTCCTTAACTTTTTTCCTAAACCAAAAAATATGAAAACATCATACTTTTGTGTACAGAGGAACTGGGATAATAAAGTCCCGAAAGTTACACATTAATAAAAATGGCACATAGAAATTTGTAATATTTTAATTTAAAAAACACAGGCTTTTTGAAAATACCCTGTAAGTGTTTTTCAAAACAAAAAAATGCAAAACCTCTATACTTCTGGGTATGGAGATACTGGGATAATAAAGTTCCGGAATTTCCACAAAGCCCTAGAAATTTAAAAAATACAGACTTTTTAAAAATATCCTTTTTATTTGTAACTTTTTTCTAAACAAGAAAAATAAAAACCGCCAAATACAGTCCGCGAGTTAAAATTTTTAATTTTTACAATATATTTCTTCACACCCTCTAGAACTTTTTTCAAAGGCCACTCTAGGATTAAACAAATAATAGCTTTCAGAATCTTTTTAATTTTTAATTAATACTAGATAATTAATTATGCTTATTATCTTTACTTTAAACCATATTTTCGCGTTTTCTCGTAAACCTACTGTAGACATTTTTATGTTTTTTTTGTATATGACTAAAAACTAGTCAAGGTGAGTAGACACGCAGAAAATCGAGAAGCACCGGTGGTATCCTTATGGTACCTTAAAATTACTAGTTATATGTTTTTCCTTGTACGCCGGCCGGCAAAAATAAAATATAATATTTATCCAAGAACATAATAATAGTGTTGCAACCAAGAATAGATCTTGCTGTGAGAAGTAATGGATTGAATTCATATTTCAAAATCCAGTTTGACGACAAGGCAAGCCATATTTCTTTTTGATTTTGGTACCGTCGTGGATTTATTATTTATTTGAAAATTTTATCTTGAAGCGATTACAGTCTATTAGAAACTTATATATTTACTAAATTAGCTCTTCTACGTATAACAACGATATATATATATATATATATATATATATATATATATATATATATATATATTTGGGATTATTTTGTTTTTAAGTACAAATATATCACAAAGAGTCAATCGGTGGTCAGAAATCCAATCTGCATCAAGTAATTCCGAACTTGGGTTAATGAAGAAGAGAGTAATATAGGATGAATCAAAGTAACCGAGCTCCCAGGAACTCTTGTTGGTTGGCTGAGTATTTGAGCCATATTAGTTTCAAGGCGTAATAAAATAGGGTTAGGTATATCGACAAAAATTAATTTTAAAATCGTCAAGGCAATTAATGTTGTTATAAATGTTACATAAAAAAGAGAAAATATTGTCTATCTTCAGTAAATGAATCATTTCGAGTATCTGGTGGTCTATCGATAGCTTCTACACAATAAAACGTGTTAGAAATATTTTATTTTAGGAATATGAATTCAGTTGAATCACTTACTTCAAGGTCGAATAGAATTTGACTACATCAGAGTGTACTTTTTATAATGGCTTTTATAAGCCACCACCCCTATCATGCCAATCTTTGCGAATCATTTTACAACCAGAAATAGTCATTAATGCCAGTGGATATTTACCTAACGTTCAAATGAACAATTTTTATACTATTTTAATATTAATATTTTTAAGAACGCTCTCATTCTCCAAAGACAACAAAATAAAGTTTTCGCTTCATATTAACAATATTATTAACAAACCTGCAACTTAAATAAGTTAACACACGGATAAAAGCAAAAAAATAATAACTATTATCTGCCCAAAAATAGAGCTTTTTAAAAAATGATGCGACAAAATTATATTTACAATTTGACTAAAAACTATCAAAATTAAATGAAAAATGAAAATATATGTGATGTGTGCAGATGTGGGCAGCTTAATTAAAAATATCTGAAACATCATTAAAAAAATTGAGCTTACATGTAGTATTTTACACCAAATTTTTTAAAAACCGATCGAAAGTTTAAATAACATTATACATTAAACAGTAGCTTGTTTAAAATCTAAAACGTAATACCGATATTATCATTTATAGTACTGCAATTAAGCAAAGAATATTTCAAATCTCTGAAGTTAAACTTTACAGCCTAATAGAAACAAAACAGTAAGCAAAAAATAAACTATTAGTTATTTATTATAAAACGCATACCAAATAATCAAGAACTATAATTAATCAATAACGTTTTGTAAAATTATTTAATAACCGAGCACCAGAGAAGAATGCCTCATAGACGCTCACCATTAAGTAGTTCATTTCATAGTTAAACTTCTACGAGTCAGTGTGTTGCGGAGGAATGTGGAGGCGAGCCGTTAAATACGAATTTTTTTCTAATCATTTATTAAAAAACTGACAGATTCCGCCCTGTATAACGGAACGATAACTTTTAACTTTTAAATGTGCTTGCTTATTCAAAATATGTTTAGTAAATAATATAAAATAATTATGGCAATAATAATATAAGACAATAACGCTTGAAATGAAAAAAAAAATTCATTTTCTACTCTTTTTTCACCCTGTATAAAAGAAAATGTGATGGCAATGAGAAACGTGTTGTCTCTTGCATGTTTTTTTGCGGTAAAAAAATATAACGCTGTAGAATGTTCCAAATGCTAATGATAGTCTGTTTTAACAAAAAAATAATATCTATTCCAATCTTTAATTAATTATAATTAAAATAAAGATTTGTCACCCTCTATTTTGAACTATAGGCATATTCCTACACTTCTATATAAACTTATATTGTTGAAAATAGCCAAATAACCATAATCTAAATTATCTAAAATGCATATAAAAATAGTGATGCCGCCGAAACGAGACAATCTCGTTTTTCGTATCGCTTCGCCAAGAAATAATCTTTCTCTGGCCCCGAAAGATGAGTCCAAACGATAAAGTGGTTTCTCGTCGAAAACTTTTCGTTTTTCTATTTTTACTTCCCTTTTAAAATAGAAGAAAAGGTATATCGTGGAAAAATCAAGGTTTTTACAGATCTTCGCGTTTCAGGGTACCTAGATGCCAAAAACAAATTCTCTCAATTCCGTCGGTCTGCCTATTCGCAACATAGCCAAAAAAACTACTCATCCGATTGACTTGACTTGAATTCTGGTCAAAAATTACGGGTAATATGGGGATGAAATTTTGATACAAATCCAATATGGCGGAATAAAATGGCGGCCAAGTGAAATGTTAAAAAATTATTATTAAAACATTATTATATCTTTGAAAAAAAATATTTCACAGTTTAAAAAAATATTCAAAATTTGGCTTGTACTGGTCGGTTCGGTATAATGAATTGCTTATCAACCATACGATAGCTCCATTGGTTAGAGCAACGAGCTAGAGATCCAGAGGTGTGGGTTCGATCCCCACTCGTACCATAACTTTTTGTGTTGATTAAATATTAAAAAAAAAACTACTTATTCAATTTACCTGAAATTTTGCGCAAAAACCAAGGATCACGTAAGAAACAACTGGTAAAATTTTGGTACAAATCCAAGGCGAAACAAAATGGCGGCTTAATAAAATATTTAAAAAACAGCCTGAAAAAGCTACTATTAGATTGATTTCAAATTTTGTGCAAGGATTAAGTTTGAAATAGAGATGAACTGGTAAAATTGTGTTATGCATTCAAGATGTTGGAACATAATGGCGGGCAAATAACATGTTTATAACCACGAAAAAATTGCCCTCCCAGATTTTACACATCTTCACGTTTTAGGGACCCTAGATGCCGAAAAACATGTTTTCTCAATTCCTTCGGCCTGTCTGTCCATTCGCGGAATAACTAAAAAATTACTAGCCCGATTGACTTCAAATTTTGATCAAAAGTCATATGGAGAAGATCTGGTAAATGTTCATAAAAATACAATATGGCGAAACAAAATGGCGGCCTGGTGAAACGTTAAAAGAATATTACTAAATAATAGTACTAAAAAACTGACTACCTATCCGTGATTATTATAATTCAAATGAACTGGTAACATTTTGATAAGATGGCGGCTTAACAAAATATTTAAGAAATCAGCCTCAAAAACTACTTATTAGAATCATTTTAAACTTTGTGCAAGCGTTAAGTGTGATATAGAGAAAAACTTTTGCATTTGTGGTACGAAAATGGCGGAACGAAATGACGGCCAAATAAAATGTTTAATTAATCAACGTAAATGTATCTTCTTATTCAATTGACTTTAAACGGTGCACAAAAATGAAATGTGATATAGGGATAAACTGGTACGAATCCAACATGATGGAACAAAATGGCGACTTAAAAAAAATCAGTGCAAAAACTACTTATTCAATTTATTTTAAATTATGCCTAAAAATATAGGCATAAGTAGAAACTGGTAAAATATTGGTACGAACCCAATATAGTGGAACAAAATGGCGCAGAGTACATGTGTCACTAAATGAATGGAATTAATTACGTCACTTTTCACTATTCCTAGAAAAAGAAAAGATTCATAACGAGGGAAGTTCCGGGAAAAGGAAATGTACCGATTGTTTAACCTTAAAAAAAGTTTAATAGTTTCAGAAATAAAAAATGTTGGAAAAAAATTTTGCTAAATCTGTATCGGCGTTTGAAGGTCACTGTAAAATTTCACAGGGTTTTAACTATCCCTAATATATATTTTAGCCAATCGTCCGGCTTCTGTATTTTATCGTATAAAACCCTAAATATCCATTTGTTTATGCTCTGATCGCAATATTAATAATTTTTAACCGGTTTTCAAAAAAGGAGGAGGTTCTCAATTCGACCTGTATTTTCCTTATGTTTGTTCGCGCATATTGACTAAATATATTTTGATGAGTCAAACGCCAAATGGTAGAGGACGTTTCTCTGTTGGTCCCATATATTTTGATTTGAAATCCCTTCGCCCGTTTTTGTGTAATAATATTATATTAACCCTTTATCGGTTTATGTGACCATATGGTAACATAGATTTTTATAACCGTTAACGGTCACAACGCTAAGAACGTCTTGTAAAATTCTGAAACTTCTGCTGTTATATCAGAAAAAAATGCTGATCTATTTATTAGTATTTATATTTCTTTACTTATAAATTTTATGAAAATATGAATTGTAACCATATGGTAACATTGAACAATAAAAGAACTTTTTTATTAAATAAAATTGTTTTTATTATAATAATCAATTTAATTTTGATTAACATGAAAATCTTTGAAACAATTTTTTGCTTCTGTAAAACATAGTCTGGTGTCGCATTTAATACATTTCATGCGGCTCGTCCCTTTAGTACAATTTCTGCACCTGCCTTTACTGGTATATACAGGCCAGTGTCCCAAGGAATCAAACCTTGAAGCGTTATGTGGCCTTTCAACAACTGGCCGCCGAATTTTGGGTATATCAGTACTTTCAGCACTAGGTCGGCCCTTTCTGGCTTCCTTTCCACAACTACTTAAAGACTTGGCAATATCTAGCCTAAAGTTTTTAAGTGGCATGTTTTTTTTCTGGCCTAGAGCAACGCAGTCTTTTCTGTAAAGCAGCCATGCATTTACCACAGATACATCAAGGAGGTAAGCAAAAATACAAAAATACCATCTTTTTGCCTTATGGGGAGTTTTGTACAGACCCATTAGAGCGTTTGCTGTATCAACACCCCCCATATGTTTGTTGTACTGTATAACTATTGATGGACACTCTATATCTATTTTTGATTTGGCATTTTTGCAAAATCTTTTTACAGTACCTAGCGGTTCTACGCCATAAAGGGTACTTCCTAATAAAACAGGTTTATTATCTACCCATTTTGTAATGATGATACCTTTGTCTTTGTCAATTTTGTAGTCATATTTTCCCCGCCCTTGTTTTTGTAGGACTTTGTCTGTATCAATGGGACATCCAGCGATTCTATTGCTGCGTAGTGTTCCAAGGCTATATATTTTCATTTTATTTTTGAGATAAAGGAAAAGTTGCAGGCCTGCAAAATAATTGTCGAAAAAGAGACTTGAATTATCAGGGTCATGCAGGGATTTTGAAAGGGCTATAACAATGGAAGCTCCAACGCCCAAATTTGATTCTTCTTCAGTTATTTCATTTCTGGTTCCAACAAGTTGAGAAAAAGTGGTAGCTCCCTGGTATGGTATAAAGTCCAGGACGTAGCCAGAAACTCCTGCAATTACAAAAAATTTGTACCCCCATTCATGGGGTTTGTTTTTTATATATTGCCGTAGATTGCCTGCCCGGTTCCCTTTATAGGCAACTATGGTCTCGTCCACTGAATACTGATTATCAGTATGATAATTTCGAAAATTAGCTCGGATCTTTTCTGCAAAAGGACGTACCTTGAAGTATCGGTCAGTAGTATTATCCGTAATGTCATTGTTGTTATTGAAGTGTATAAAACGCCTCAAAGTTTTAAAACGTCTAATTGACATCAAGGATGCTACCTGCTCAATACGTGTACCGCCCAGTAATCTTGATAGGATGGAAGATCTATTATTCCCATATATAATAAACAGGATATAAAATCTGTCATCTCGTTGGCGTTCGTCGCGATACATGTCCCTGTTACTTGAGTACTGTAAAGATTAGTTTGCTCAATGATATCAGACATTATGTCAAGTGAAAACATTTTGGTAAAATATTCAATAGGAGTGAGCACTTCATCATTGAAAACAGGAATAAAAGTGTCATTCCTATTAATTTTTGGTAAATCTTCTTTGGTCCAGTTGAATGCTACTTCTGGTAGTTTCTTTTTTTTTCTTTAGGGGTGGCTCAATAACTTGTTCTGCCTCTTCGTCAGAGGTATGGTCGATATCCGAAATATTACCATCTAAAATTTTTATAATATTATATAAAATAAAATGCAGTCTTTTATGAAATGTTACCTTCCGACAAAATCTTAGCTTCCCGTATTTTGTCTTGAATTTGTTTCAAAGTCATTTCTTCCTCATCGTCTGATGAATCAGAATTATCCGAAACTTGAGGAAGGGGTGGCAGATGAAATTTACTTTTTCCGTAAAAGGAACAAGAAGGAATTGAATTATATTCATCCATAGCGGTAAATGGGCGCGAAAATCTAAAAATCGATATCTACAGTGGGCAATGTAACCAGATGGTTACGCTGATTTCTACAAGAGTTTTCTATGAAACTCCTCAAGCTTATACTAAAATAATCTATAAAATTATCTAGAAAATACCACTAAATTTGGAATAAAACTGGAATAATTTTTATTAGTTCAAATAATTACATTTATATCTAGTTGCAACATAACCACAAAAATACAACGCAACAGGTCTTCACACGTGGCAAACAAAATTCAGTTTATCGCGAGCGCGCCTCGACTCTTAGTTCCCCCTCCTACTCACAGTTGTAACCAAGTGGTTTCGTTGCCCTAAACTCTGTAAAGTACAAGGATTGCGGAAAAGATGCGTTTGAATTCAACGTATCCATATGGTTACAATGACCAATAAATGTATGTTCTAAATTTTATAACTTGACCGACAAAGGGTTAAAAAACACAGATATAAGGGCGATATAGGCATCGAGTTTTATAATTACATTTACATTTTTTTAATCCCGTTTTCAAGCTAAAGCATTGAGGTGTGTAATAAACATAAAACCCCATTTGCTAAAAGGTACCTCCTTTGCTGTCGCGATATGTAACTTTATTAATTTGAAACTCATTAGTTTAATTTTTTAAATTAGGTTTACGTACATCTATATTATTATCATTATCATAATAGTAAATAAAAACTAAAATATCTCGAGAGAATTAAATATGTTTAACTCAAAAAATGTAGCTGCCAGAAATAATTTACTTGTATTTATCTTTATTAAGTATTTATTATAAAATCTAATTTTAATAGTGTCGTTTACTTCTCTAATCGTCACTTTTTGTATTACGTTATATACAATTGGATATACATATACTCCAAATTATAATATTTTTAAAAATGTAACATGTAAAAAATCACTGAAAAGTGAGAAATAAAATCTAAAAAAAAATAGAACCAACTTCAAAAAAAAAGCTAAAAAATAAAATTTTATTTATTCGTTAAATATAGACATTTTGAAGTCGCAGTCTAATTAATAACTAATCTGTAATAATATATATCAAAAAAATATATTACGTATTATACAGTAATACAAGTATTACCTATATTCACTAGTAATCTTAAAATTACTTACCTAATGCAGATTTTAATATGTTATTCAGTGAGGGTCGCGTCACTATTTTGCTCGGGTTGGAGTTGTTTTATAATTTACATTTAGTTTACCTTAGTGTACTATAACACGGCTGTCAATCAAATCTTATGCACTAACCTAGCCAACAGCTACAAGGCCCCCAAAATATTTCTGTGCAGCATGTCTGGAAATACGAATTCGTTATTGGTTTATATGGACATTTATAAATGTCCTATAGGAAGTCAATATTGCCATTTGACTTTGAGCTCTGCGATTGGATGGAAATAGCAGTTCTCGCTAGGGCAGTACCACAAAGGGGCCCTAAGAGCAAGTGATTCGGGCATCAGTTTTAAAAGATATAAGGCTAGCTATATAGTTGGTTTATATGTAATATAATATGAAATACATCAACTATATTTTGTAATGGCTGAGTGAGGCTGTTTTGGGAGTCGACTTCAAAATGTCTAGGAATAAATATTTTTTTTTTACTTTGCAGCAAATTTTTTGTTGAAGCCGGTTCTATTTTTTTTAATATTTTTATATTTTTTGACATTTTTTTTAAATATATATATTAATTATAATACAATATTTAGAATAACGGCGAAATACATTAAATTTCTTTTATTTTTTGTATACAGGCACGTTTTACCCATATTAGCGATATAAAACATCCCTCAAAAAACGAAAATATATATATTTTTAATTTTTAATCGGTAGTAGATAAAAAACGATGTTAAAGATTAAATTTATTGTTTATTTATTTAACATCTTTGTGAAAAATAGTATTTTATAAATTTTCTGTTTATAAATAAGTTTTTAGGTTAGTCCCAGGGGATAAAACCGCCATTTAAAATAGCGGTAGCTGAATTTCATACCTAGGAACTATTGTATCATTCTTGAGCTATTCAGCGACGCGCTAGACGAAATCTACACTTCGGTGCATCGCCAAGCCTCGCTGAAGTATCCTCCGGCGAGCGGATATTGTGGCGCCTGGCGCTCGACTATGTATAACCTACCACTGTTAAAAAAAGTTTACTACATGCGGCATTGGGCGATCTTTGTTGTTTATCGAAACATTTTTCCTACTGTAGCACCTCATTATATCGTTTTTAGCAATATTTTAGAGAAAGTATATTTTTTAATATTTACGATAACGTCGTAAATGTCACAGGGGAACTCCTTCACACCAAGAGTAAGAAGATTTTTTTCGGTACTTTTTAATTTAATTTCGTTTGAACAATAGCAATGTGAAAAGTGTTGCATTTGATGTCATTAAGGGATGAGGTTACATTATTTTCGAGTAAATTAAACTTATTGAGCAAGCAATTCTATATACAATTGGGAAACATAGGCGCTCATGCTAGTTAAAGAACCCTTAGAATACATTGCCGGCCTCCTAATAATTAGTTCGTTTTTTTTTTGCTAAAATGAGTTTACTTAAGTTAAAATTGAATTTAATGAGGATCATTTAAAGTGAAATAGTTTTTCCTTCTTAGCAGGATTACCAGTTATAACAAAATTAAGACTTAAGCATTTTTTATATTCATTATATTTCTACTTATAATAATGATAATTAAAATAATGATACAATATTATTTACAATAATAACAAATTAGTTTCATTTTTTATTTACTAAAGCTCATCTTTCCTTCTGCTAATAAAATATGTCTATTAAATTTTTATATACCAATGATAGCTTTCTTACTAGACTTTATAATAAAAACAGAGACTAATGCTAATCCTTAAACTGTAGTAAAAGCAAGAAAATAACATATTTATAAATATTAACTTAATTAAGTATATTAAATTTATCACTGCCTTGATTATATACTTTTCGGCCCTTATAAGACAAAGAACCAGTAAAAAATGCAATTTTAAATAGAATTAAAAGTTAATAAAATATGTTATAAAATGGATATTTTATAAAAGTATTCCTTCTATCAATATTCATAATAGATCTTATTTATTCATTCCATTTAATAGCGATATCAGGAATTACGGAAACTTCAACTATGTTGTTAATATGATGCTCAAGTTATTTCATTTAAAATTCAACAAAACTTCCTCAAGACTTTATTAAAGTAATATAATACGGAGCGTAAAAACTTTCAAATAAAAGAATTTTGTATCAAATGAACCATTGACGATGTTAATGAAGATGCAAATACACACTTTTAAGTTTCTTCCTTCCTAATTTGGCATCGGCCAAACCCCTCTAATACAAATTTAAAAAAAAGTGAGGATATATGCAAATTATCAAAACTACTGACGTCAAAGTACGAGGAAGTACTGTTTGCCATAACACATTTTTTATATTGATTAGATAACCGAAAGTAAAAAAAAAGAATCTTACCCCATCATTTCTTCTTTTTGCTTTTAATCGGAAGTAATACAATAGTATAGCAAATATTACTGCTCCAACGATGCAAATAACTCCGGGAACAACAAAATTGGTAACATTAGGGACGATTTCACTAACTGCC
Organism: Kuschelorhynchus macadamiae; assembly: GCA_030620095.1. Taxonomy (NCBI): domain Eukaryota; kingdom Metazoa; phylum Arthropoda; class Insecta; order Coleoptera; family Curculionidae; genus Kuschelorhynchus; species Kuschelorhynchus macadamiae. The sequence goes on from JAUTXW010003430.1 coordinate 344,835, forward strand.
ATTGAATTGTCTGTCTGTAAAAAATAAAAAGTGTATATAATAAATTCACTTATAATTAAAACAAAAAATAACTAGAACTATACAGGATTTACTAAATTTACTAATTAAACCGTATGTCGACTTTTCGAAGAAAAATTCGTTCTGGACCCATATCAAGTCACTTCCTTTGTACCTTGTTTTTACCCTTATTGACTGATCATTCAGCCATTTAAATTAAATTAACAACACTCTCTAAACAGAGCAACCATGGTTTACTAGTTTCCCTTAGATGTTGGTACCTAAATACCAACCAGGCCTTCAGAAAAATCACCATAAATGAAACTTAGTCGTATCCAGCTGCTGTGTGAAAGAGGTATCGTGGAGGTGCATGGGGTTAATTTATCTCAAGGAGAGAACAAGGAAGTGAGAATAAAAAAGTTAAAATCGGTTTAAAATATTGAAAGTTTTTCTTTAAATCTAAGATTATGCAGAGAATGCATAATTTTACAAAATGCATTTCAAAGACAAAGACCTAGAACTGGGGCATATTACAGAAAATCTAGGACTCTAGCTCCACCGACTTACGAAAAAACAGCCCTATGTAGATCCGATCTGTTAAGAATTGTCGGAAAGTTTTAGACGGTGACCAACAGGGTGCTAAAATTGTAAACTTACTGACATTCAAACTAGACACAAAATATCACATGCAAAAGATTGAACCCATCAACGATCTATACTGCATGTTATGAACCGAGATAGACGAAACTACCGCGAAGTTGGCGTATTGATGTTTTTATTAAGACCAAACTCCTTGGCTTGGGAGACATCTCGTGTAGCACTTGCTTATAAGATATGCGAAGTGCTGCATATATGTCTTATATCGAAAGTTTCAAAACAGATCTTAGATATAGGGCTTTTGATATTGATACTAATGTAAATGAATGAAATGAAAATATCAGTAAATACATATTATTTGAGCAGGATTATAGAAAACACCTAGAGTATAACCATTTTTATTATATAATATATAAGAGATATGAGTTGCCGTTTTTTATCGAAGCCCTAGTACAAAGGGTTGCATACTTGAGCACAAATAGGACTTTGCGCACTTTACAAACGGGAGCCATGAAACTGACCCAATACTTGCTTCCTTGGGATAAATATTTAAGTGAGCTAACCCTACAAAATGTTTAAAATCCGATTATATACAATTAAAAGTAAAATAACATTCGATACCGCTTTATGATAAAAGAGGGATTGTGTAAAATTATTCTCCTAGAACTAGATATAAGACTAATGAAAATTATGAAAATGGACATGTTGCGGATTGTTTTCGCGAAACATGAGTGGCCAATAGATTAATCTGAATAATAGATCAAGGTAAACTGCCTGGTGTAATTGTAGCTACGAATGAAATTACTCACAGAGGCAAAACGAAATAAATTATTACAATTTACACACACTACTACAAAAATCACCGGGTATATGGGGTAGCCATAAAGTGATGCTAGATGTCTGTCAAATAAATATGGACACCCGTAGTGTATATGAACAAAAATTGACTATCTCGGCGCTTAATCTAACCATCAAATCATCAAATGTGGGATGTCTGGCAATTGACTAGATAGCATGCAGCCTATTATATTACCAACGAATGACGTACTCTTGTGGAAACTGTTCGACACTTGCATTTTTTTTAAAAGAACGAATATTGTTTAATCTGCATAAGAAAGATATCGATAAATAACAGCTTTAAGTCATAATGAAATGTGACTGGGTCTTTGAGACCATGAGTATAGCAAAGAGTTCGTTGTGGGACCTGATAAGGCCAAAACGTTTGGCTGCTTACTAGAAGTAGGCAGATCATTAGCTCCCTCATAGGGGTGCTCACAGGCCAGTGTCGTTTGAAGAGACACCTGGCACTGCTAGGCATAGAGGATGACTCCACCTGTAATGCTTGTGGTGAGGAGGAGAAAACCCCGCTGCACTATCTGTGTACGTGCGAAGCTAGGAACAGACTGCGGCAAGACATATTCGGTGTCTTGGTGCTTCATAGAGACGTTGTTAAGGACCTTCTTTGGAAGGACATCCTAAACTTTATAAATAGGTCTGATAGATTTAAGAAAGATACGGAGGTATTATGAAGTTGGGGTGAGAACTTAAAGTAAGCCTACTACTACGATAATGTAATGTGTTGAATCCAACATTCTTCTCATACAGCAACAAAAATATTTAAAGCTGTATCCCAACGACAGGGCTAAGGTTTATATATATATATATATATATATATATATATATATATATATATATATATATATATATATATATATATATATATATCTTTATATTTTTGTCGGTATTTTCTTGGGTATAGGTTAATATAAAACCAGTTCTATAATTTTACATCGACGTTTCGCTCACCATATTGAGCTTTCTCAAGATGAAAATTTATTTCCTAAAAAGACACATATATATAGTTAAAAAACATAAAATTATCAAATTTATCTACATTTTTTTAAAAAACATTACATCTAAGTTTTTCGGTACAAACAAACCAAGACTTTACAATATACAGAATACACTTAACAGAAAATTAAAATTTTTATTTGCTACGTACCTTGAAAATGACATGTTAATCCTAAACGGAATCGAGATTAACAGTGATTTCTATAGCATTGGAATGCTGTTAGTTTATAAGAAATGATACATTTTTTTCCTTTTTTTTAAATTTTATATATGATATATGTTTGGGTTTCTGCTATTTATATGTACAGGATGTTATGTGAGAATAGCTTTTTCTTTGGAATAAACTTACTTAGAAATTAAATTATGATAAATTTGGCTTAAGTTGTTGATATCTTTTTTATCATTTACAGCATTTTTCTCTTTTTTAATCTGAATCATTTCTTTGATTGTTAGTTTCCGGTAATTAGTTTCCTGATCCAGAATTTGTGTTTCTTTAAAATTGAACTCGTGTTTTTCTGAAAGTTCGTGTTTGTGGAGTGCAGTAGAGGCATTTTTTGTATATTTGTGACCGTTTAATCTACTATCTAAATATTGTGTTGTCATTCCAATATACTTTTTTGAGCAATTTAGACAAGGAATTGAATACACCAAATTTGATTTCTTTTTATTTATTACCTTGCTTTTCAAAGGCGTGTAAAGACTTTTTAATAAATTATGAGCTTTATGACAGACATGTATATCATGTTTAGATAAGATGTGATTTATTTTTTCCGATAGACCGTCTGTGTAGGGCATTGCAATGTACTTTGTGTTTAGATTTTTTTCTTTTTCAGCTTTCTTTATATTGTTATAGAATAAATGTGTCCTTTGTTTAAAAATTCGTAATATGATTTTCTCAGGATAATGGTTATTTAATAAAGTTTCTTTAACTTTCTTTAAAATCTCAGGCCGATATTCTGGAGAAGTAAGTGAAATAGCACGATCGGTCAGACCTATTACGACGCTATTTCTTTGGTTCTTAGGATGATTGGAGTTAAAATTTAAGTATCGACCTGACCATGTTTTTTTCGTATACCATTTAGTTTTGATGTTTTTATCAACTTTGTTTCTTATTAGCGTTAAGTCCAGAAAGTTTATTTGATTTTTGTCTTCAATTTCTGATGTAAATTTTAATTTGAGGTGAAAGTTATTAAAAGCATTTAATAGATCGTTAATATTATTTTTTGGAACGGCAGTCAAGCAATCATCTACGAATCTTTTAAAAAAAGGCAATGTAAAATCAAGTTTACTTATCACGTTCTCCTCTAGGTATTCCATAACCAATTGTGCGACAATGGAGGAAATAGGAGAACCCATAGCGCAACCATCTAATTGTTGATAATATTTGTCTGCATACTGGAAATAATTGTTATTCAAGGTAATGTTAATAGCTTCTAAAAATTCATTCAATGGCAGTGTTGTGTGTGCTTTTAGTTCGTCCCATTTTTGTCTTATTATCTCCGATAAAAGTTCATTTGGAATGTTTGTATATAACGAGACAACATCAAGGGATATTAGTACATGATCATTTGGAACTTCTACCCTGTCAATAAAATGTTTAAATTCAAAGGAATCTTTAACGAAATAATCATTTTTACCAGTTATGTTAGACATACAATTAGACAAATACTTTGATAATTTATTAATTATTATATTTATTAACGCTAATAAGAAACAAAGTTGATAAAAACATCAAAACTAAATGGTATACGAAAAAAACATGGTCAGGTCGATACTTAAATTTTAACTCCAATCATCCTAAGAACCAAAGAAATAGCGTCGTAATAGGTCTGACCGATCGTGCTATTTCACTTACTTCTCCAGAATATCGGCCTGAGATTTTAAAGAAAGTTAAAGAAACTTTATTAAATAACCATTATCCTGAGAAAATCATATTACGAATTTTTAAACAAAGGACACATTTATTCTATAACAATATAAAGAAAGCTGAAAAAGAAAAAAATCTAAACACAAAGTACATTGCAATGCCCTACACAGACGGTCTATCGGAAAAAATAAATCACATCTTATCTAAACATGATATACATGTCTGTCATAAAGCTCATAATTTATTAAAAAGTCTTTACACGCCTTTGAAAAGCAAGGTAATAAATAAAAAGAAATCAAATTTGGTGTATTCAATTCCTTGTCTAAATTGCTCAAAAAAGTATATTGGAATGACAACACAATATTTAGATAGTAGATTAAACGGTCACAAATATACAAAAAATGCCTCTACTGCACTCCACAAACACGAACTTTCAGAAAAACACGAGTTCAATTTTAAAGAAACACAAATTCTGGATCAGGAAACTAATTACCGGAAACTAACAATCAAAGAAATGATTCAGATTAAAAAAGAGAAAAATGCTGTAAATGATAAAAAAGATATCAACAACTTAAGCCAAATTTATCATAATTTAATTTCTAAGTAAGTTTATTCCAAAGAAAAAGCTATTCTCACATAACATCCTGTACATATAAATAGCAGAAACCCAAACATATATCATATATAAAATTTAAAAAAAAGGAAAAAAATGTATCATTTCTTATAAACTAACAGCATTCCAATGCTATAGAAATCACTGTTAATCTCGATTCCGTTTAGGATTAAAAGGTCATTTTAAAGGTACGTAGCAAATAAAAATTTTAATTTTCTGTTAAGTGTATTCTGTATATTGTAAAGTCTTGGTTTGTTTGTACCGAAAAACTTAGATGTAATGTTTTTAAAAAAATGTAGATAAATTTGATAATTTTATGTTTTTTAACTATATATATGTGTCTTTTTAGGAAATAAATTTTCATCTTGAGAAAGCTCAATATGGTGAGCGAAACGTCGATGTAAAATTATAGAACTGGTTTTATATTAACCTATACCCAAGAAAATACCGACAAAAATATTTCATAAGGTTAAAGAAAAAAACGAATTATATCTTTATATATATATATTTATATATATATATATATATATATATATATATATATATATATAATTTGCTAAGCTGCATCCAGTCCACCTACATAAGTTTGGTCACGTAGTAATTTTTCACCTCGTGTGAATGGAAAATAAGTAACAAATATGCTCAAATGTTCTCCGTGGAAAATAAAATATAAAATCACAAAATTCTTGAGTACTGAATGTTCTTGCTTGAGATCCACTGGATCGGCTAATGTCAAATATTGGTCGAAAGTCAATTGGTCGAAGACAATCCATCGGCCAAAACCGCTACGACCTAACCAGGTGTCCTGAAACATATAGTCAAAAACAGTCACGCTTGGAAGGTTTCTATAATTCTAAACTAAGACTAATTGCAATAGTCGGTATCGCTAGTGGAACCGCACCAGGTTCGTCAATAGTCATCAATAAAGTCATAATAGAAATATGATGGCTGATACTATGCAGACGCAACCTGACACCATGTAGGCATAACAAATTGTGCCTCACGCGCAACTTAAAAATATATTATTTATTCATTTTAAACATATTCATAGTTTGAGGCAAAAAGTAAAATTTAATATTTTAATATTCAGATATATTATACAAATATTTTTTTCGTCCAATTGTCTTAGGCGAATTGACGTAAATCCAGTAAAATAAAGCTTTTAATATTATAATAATGCTGTCATGCGATTTTTTGAAATTTCTACGTTTTTGTATGGATTCTCTCTTAGAGACAGACTAGTTTTTTTTTATACGGAAAAAATATTCTGATGGAAGCTTAGGTATACTTATAAAATAGTATGATCCTGATTGATCCTTGCTAAAAGCATATTTCAAAATTATTTTTTTTGATAAAATTTTACAAAAAGTAGGGCTCCCATTGTATGTAACAGAAGCGCTAATATTCCGCAAAGCGCAGAAATTTTCTTTGGGTTCTCTAGAACCCTAATTATATAATGTTAGCAATCGTTTTTTAGAAAACAACACCTCAACTTACCGTGGGTTTCGTAGTTGTATTGTGTGTCTTTGTTACTGTAATTTCCGGGTCCTTTGGCGGCGGCTGGACTGGAATTTTCTGCTGAATTATTATCTTGTCCTGAGTAACTAAAAAATAGTATCAAATTATATTTGCAAAGTACTTCAAATCATAGCTAAATAATATTTATACAACAATATGCATACAGGTAACATCTTCGAAACTGTTCGATTAAATCAGTAGTCCAACCCCATTAAGAGTAGGGGACATAACCAAACTTAGATTTTAATTTAATTCTGGTTTAACCGGAAATGCTAAACTTTAATATTTTAAATCGAACACTCTGTATATTGATTTATTTTTGAATTTTGCACTAAATTCTCAACATAAAACATGTTTCATACCCTATGTCAATTCCTGATAGTTTTCGAGAAAATGGCGAATGAAACTTTAAAAAGGTCAATGAATAATTCCGTTTTTTGGAAATACAAATGATGATAGTTCCAATTTAATACTGCAAATAGTGTTTGTTATGCAACTCATTGCATCTAATGTGACAATTAGGATACTTCCGGTTTACCCTGAAACGTAGTGAAAAATCACTTTCAAATTATATTTTCTCGTTTTATTTCAATATAACGATCTATAAACCTACTCAACATCTAAATCTTCAAATATTTTTAAATACTTTTGTATATAATACCCTATACCTATATCAAGTACTTTTAGAGATATTTCCAATTGCGCTGTGGAATTACCTTTTTAACGCTTATAGGGCTGATAAATGACAAATATTAAATTTCTGATCCAAGGTGGCTGTGAAATAAAGAAACACCACAGCTGCCATCCTTTTATTCACCTTCTAGTTTTTAAAGGACTTACTTTAGTTCATAATTATTGTTTTGTTCATTGTACGAATAAAAAAACAAGAATTTGCAAACGTACTGCTCAAAAGTGTTTTTGCAAATGGTGTATTTAACGATTTGCGGTCATCAAATATAGGTACTAAGGAAGGACTGGGTTTTTGAATTTCACATGATACTAAATTGAGTTCTTAACATATAAAAAAGGAATAAAATGCCTAGGATATGTTATCTATAAGGCATGTTTTGTACTTGCCAGCAATGTAAATTGAGTAAAAATGAAAAATTAGTTAACTTTATAAATATAAATAAACTTATCTACAAAAAGTTATTTCAAAATGACTGTTTTTTTTTGTGTTTTCACAGGCTGTATAACTAATCATTGTCCATCATCAGTCATTGTTAAATTGGTATTTATTAAGGACACTACTGAGTGGCTCCAACTCTCATTACGCCACAAAACACTAATTTAAATAATATTCAAACGTAAAAAAATCCTCTTAACTCAAAGAAAACAACAAAATAGAACTAAAGCTACATGAGTAATAAAAAACCAAGATTAACTTCATAGCACGTACGAATTCTGTTATGAAACTCTCGTAAAATGTTTTCCATCTGCCTTGGATTTATTTCTTCTATCGCCCTTGTAATTCGATTAGTAAGGTCCGCACGATTTTCTAATGGTGTTTCGTAGACATTTTGTTTAATGTAGTCACAATATGAAAAATCTAACGGGGTGAGGTCAGGCGATCTCGCCGGCCACCTGACTGGCCCATTTGTACCTAACCAACTGTCGCCGAATTTTTCTCTCAGGTAGTTAGTCACTACTCTAGAATTGTGTGCAGGTGCCCCATCTTGCTGAAAATATACTTGATTGTAATAAACAATGGGTAAACTGTCCATAAAATCCTCTATTGAATTTTGGAGGAATTGCAAATAATGGTCTGCATCCAAGGGCTCATCAAAAAAATGGGACCTATTTTTCGTACTCCAAATCAGACGTTAACACCAAATCTTTCTTGAAATGCCCTTTTCCTTACCAAGTGCGGATTTTCGGTAGCCCAGTACCTAGTGTTATTGTGGTTAAACATTCCCATATTGGTAAATCAGGATTCATCTGAAAAAATAATTACTGATAATCCGCTTCATATAAGTGGTGATGGATTTGGTATTTGAATGATTTAAAGCCATGCGGCCACTCCCAATTCACTGCTTATTTGTCGTATTGATATAGTAGGATCGATTGCTATACAAGCCAGTATATTAATTTCAGCCTCTTCACTAACTATGAAATTCTCACCTGGCGGATTCCCTTCCTATTTTAAATACATTTCCAACCAAGGAAAGTATGACTCTGATGGATATCGGCGATTCGGAAATCGCCTTTCGTATAATGCTCTGGCTTCCTTTTTTCTAGCTTCTCTGTAAATCATTATCATATCAATTTTTTCTTTACGAGTAAAATACATTTTCAATAATTAAAATTTAGAAGAAAATTAAAATATTAAAGTTGAAAGCATTCCAGTTAAACCGGAAACGGCAGTCGATTGTTTATACAGCGAAAATCTTCCTCCTAAGTAACTACATATCACTGTGTTGATAGTACTTATCTTAAAAAAGTTACAGCCTTGTTAGTAATTTCGTGGTCGTCCTATATATATATATATATATATATATATATATATATATATATATATATATATATATATATATATATATATATATATATATATATATATATATCGAAATACCCATTCTATATTATCCATTATATAGAAAGTTTAATTTAACAGACTTGGATATTTATTTCGTTTTTAACAAGCATCTGATCAGGTAAAACTCACGACGTATCAAACTTAGTATTTGGACAGCAGATTTGAGATTTTAGAAAAAGACACAACCACGATTTTGCCAAATTCACAAAGGAGAATTTGAAACACCTTGTATCTATAATAAAGTTACATTATTAGTTTTGAGAGGTCCTGCCATCCTTTTATTCACCTTCTAGTTTTTAAAGGACTTACTTTAGTTCATAATTATTGTTTTGTTCATTGTACGAATAAAAAAACAAGAATTTGCAAACGTACTGCTCAAAAGTGTTTTTGCAAATGGTGTATTTAACGATTTGCGGTCATCAAATATAGGTACTAAGGAAGGACTGGGTTTTTGAATTTCACATGATACTAAATTGAGTTCTTAACATATAAAAAAGGAATAAAATGCCTAGGATATGTTATCTATAAGGCATGTTTTGTACTTGCCAGCAATGTAAATTGAGTAAAAATGAAAAATTAGTTAACTTTATAAATATAAATAAACTTATCTACAAAAAGTTATTTCAAAATGACTGTTTTTTTTTGTGTTTTCACAGGCTGTATAACTAATCATTGTCCATCATCAGTCATTGTTAAATTGGTATTTATTAAGGACACTACTGAGTGGCTCCAACTCTCATTACGCCACAAAACACTAATTTAAATAATATTCAAACGTAAAAAAATCCTCTTAACTCAAAGAAAACAACAAAATAGAACTAACGTTACATGAGTAATAAAAAACCAAGATTAACTTCATAGCACGTACGAATTCTGTTATGAAACTCTCGTAAAATGTTTTCCATCTGCCTTGGATTTATTTCTTCTATCGCCCTTGTAATTCGATTAGTAAGGTCCGCACGATTTTCTAATGGTGTTTCGTAGACATTTTGTTTAATGTAGTCACAATATGAAAAATCTAACGGGGTGAGGTCAGGCGATCTCGCCGGCCACCTGACTGGCCCATTTGTACCTAACCAACTGTCGCCGAATTTTTCTCTCAGGTAGTTAGTCACTACTCTAGAATTGTGTGCGGGTGCCCCATCTTGCTGAAAATATACTTGATTGTAATAAACAATGGGTAAACTGTCCATAAAATCCTCTATTGAATTTTGGAGGAATTGCAAATAATGGTCTGCATCCAAGGGCTCATCAAAAAAATGGGACCTATTTTTCGTACTCCAAACCAGACGTTAACACCAAATCTTTCTTGAAATGCCCTTTTCCTTACCAAGTGCGGATTTTCGGTAGCCCAGTACCTAGTGTTATTGTGGTTAAACATTCCCATATTGGTAAATCAGGATTCATCTGAAAAAATAATTACTGATAATCCGCTTCATATAAGTGGTGATGGATTTGGTATTTGAATGATTTAAAGCCATGCGGCCACTCCCAATTCACTGCTTATTTGTCGTATTGATATAGTAGGATCGATTGCTATACAAGCCAGTGTATTAATTTCAGCCTCTTCACTAACTATGAAATTCTCACCTGGCGGATTCCCTTCCTATTTTAAATACATTTCCAACCAAGGAAAGTATGACTCTGATGGATATCGGCGATTCGGAAATCGCCATTCGTATAATGCTCTGGCTTCCTTTTTTCTAGCTTCTCTGTAAATCATTATCATATCAATTTTTTCTTTACGAGTAAAATACATTTTCAATAATTAAAATTTAGAAGAAAATTAAAATATTAAAGTTGAAAGCATTCCAGTTAAACCGGAAACGGCAGTCGATTGTTTATACAGCGAAAATCTTCCTCCTAAGTAACTACGTATCACTGTGTTGATAGTACTTATCTTAAAAAAGTTACAGCCTTGTTAGTAATTTCGTGGTCGTCCTATATATACATATATATATATATATATATATATATATATATATATATATATATATATATATATATATATATATATATATATATATATATATATATATATATATATATATATATATATATATATATCCCATTCTATATTATCCATTATATAGAAAGTTTAATTTAACAGACTTGGATATTTATTTCGTTTTTAACAAGCATCTGATCAGGTAAAACTCACGACGTATCAAACTTAGTATTTGGACAGCAGATTTGAGATTTTAGAAAAAGACACAACCACGATTTTGCCAAATTCACAAAGGAGAATTTGAAACACCTTGTATCTATAATAAAGTTACATTATTAGTTTTGAGAGGTCATAGGCTTGTAGGAAACAAAACTAAAAATCTTAGTGCGTATTAAAAAAAAACAAATTGATGATAATGAATCCGTTTAAGAATCGCCACAAAGTTGCTTTGGAAATGTGGCTAAAGATTTAATAACTATTAAGAAATAAAGATATTATATTTTCAAATATGCAGTTAGCAAGGGTCATTAATTTTGTAAAAAAATTGTCTAAAACATCATGAGTCAGTTCCCCATATGACGACTCTAATTTCGGACCCAGTATATAATATATTATAACTCAAAATTACCACAAAAATGCATACTTTTGTATTAGGTCTGAGAAATTAAGTACAATTGACAATTAGGTTAAATAACCATTTTTCTGCAATTTTGTCGATCTCGTATCTCTTACGGTTTTCAAGACAACAACCACACTATTAGTTAAAATTGACTCCCTGGATGTCGTTCTTTGTTAAAATAGAGTTGTTCCATACCATTATCCGATAGGTAAATTTGAAAGATAGCTGTGACCTTTTTGTTTCACTGTTTACTTAACTAATTTTTAGAGTAAAAAATATAAACTCAAAAAATAAAAATGTTTTTTCATGTATTTTATTTTATTGTATGACTTTTGATACCTTAAGTTGCAATCCGAATTCACTCAGACAGTCAATCAACCGGCTCTCACGGCTAGCGGCAAGCTCAGAATGAGCTCAGATGTCATAAGTGAACTAGTAATGACAAAGGTGTTGACATTAAAATGACTTTTCGGGTACAGTAACGTCGAGAGTAACGAAAAGGCAGATAAGCAGGAGCAATCGACGCTCCAGTTTTCAGGCTCAGAACCTTACCTGGATATAAGCAAATATCTATAAATGTGGATCGAAGGCAACTTGATTAATGTCAAGGAGTCGACTGTTCATTGGGGACCTAATTGGCTGGAGTTAGGGAACCGCACTTTCTGCTTCAATTGTATGACAGAGGAGGAGAGATTTTATCGGAGCTGAGCCCATTTCCAAGGACCAATTGCAGCCGAAATGAGCCACTTCTATTGGGGAGTGAAACGGGGGTCAGCAAAAAACGCCTTTCAGTCCTAGGTACCGGATTTGTTCCCTTCTTTTACTGCTACTACTAATAAAATAAGCAAATAAAAAGAAGGTGAAAAAAATCGATTTGCCTTAACAAATGCAAGATATGTTGTAATCAAAATGGTATAAGCGATAAAAATGAAGAAAAATCATATTAAAAGAGTATTTCAACTTTCCCACATGTAATTTTGAGCAGGCTATACATACATACAAAAGTCATCCAAGTTGTTTTCTTGTTGACACTGTTTATGTTTTCATTTACCTTTTGCCTTATAACTACAATTTGTCGCAACGAAAAATAACACCTATCACCCTATAACTTATATATTTATTTGTGTAAAATGGGAAAATTTAAACTCGAGTAACTCAGTAAAGTTTTAAAATGTTGTTATTACGTCGCAAACCTTGAATGATTTTGCTAGTTTATTTTTATTTAACAACTACTCATTATTATTCATTCTAAACTACATGAAAAAAAAAGAACAACCTAATTTAACTAAAAAAACTGACACCCACTTAACAATTTCAAGATTATGTAGAAAATATCCCGTCAAGACCAACAATAAGGAAGTTAGATAAACACAAATTAAAGTGCTATTAAGCTGCCAATTCTTCCCCGTTTATCGCGTCCTATAAAAACTTAACTGCACTTCAAAAAGGCTGGGAACATCTGGACTCTGACAGGCTGTTTATATTTTTATAAACATTTAGTAACCTGCATTAAAATAGATTTTTTTTGAGTGTTATTATTTTTATGTGATTTATGAGTAATCATTTAGCGTTAGCCTATTAAATCACTCAACTACCGTGTTGTCTATTGCAGCCATTCTTATATCGGAAAAGCTGAGTAATGTGCTTTTTTTTAGGTATTACTTAAAACAGACACTTTGTTTTAACAAAAAAGTTATAAAAAACGCAGTTGGAACTAAAATTAGATATTATCGACATTTACATGATGAAATATCAAGAGCTGCCAATTAAGCTAACATTATTTAACCAATCATGAATATTTGCAAAAATCATGCTTTTTCCTGGACTAAAAAAAGAAAACCACGTAATATATAATTAAAATATTTTAAACTCGTTAAAGCAAGGTTTTAATGGTAAGTCAAATGTGTCTAACGTCATATTGTTTTACTTCATTCACCTTGTACATTTTGATATTATTTATTTTTTATTCATCGAGAATCGATTAGAGCCCTTACCATCCTCATCTTCATCGCCAATGAACTACTGAGACCAGGTATACTAGCAATGAACTAAACTAGGAATTATCGTAAGCAATGCAATAATCTATACTAGCAGTGAACTAAACTAGGGATGAACTAGGACACATCGCGAGACTAGCTCCACTCTTGCAGTATTACAGGTTACTGCTAACTGGTATATTGTCGTGTGACTCTGGGATTGCCTTTGACATAAAAAACTGCCCAATTAAAAAAAAAATTAAATTATCCATAAATCCAGCGTTAAAAAAACCCAAATTAATATAGAATTTAGGCGGAACCTTTAACGTTCACTGTAGGTATCTAATGAAATAGTTAGAAAAACACATTTGTTTAATGAACATATAGTTTACAAGGTGTTGTATTAAATTTAAACAGTTTGTTGTCTACCATGCTCCACTGTTCTGCATTTTGAATTTTTTTTGTCGCTACCTGATATTTTTTTGGGTTTTCGTGTGTACTGTAATGTACTGAATTCCCATATGAGCTTGGGTTTTACTTATCACCTATAAGTTTTATACAAAAGAGAAGAAGAATATAAAATATGAGAAACCCAAACCAAAAGCAATATACTGAATTTTCAAAGCAAGAAACACGAAAAAATTACAACACAATGAAATAATTTTTTTTTCGCTTACATTTGTCGGGAATGATTTAACGGTTTGACTTCCAACAGTACTCCGCTAACATGTTTGAGATCCATTTTCCAATATACCGCTTCTTCATTTGAGCAATTTGCAATTGAAATGTTTCGCTATGTTCGTTAAAAACTGCACCTAAATTGTCAGGAAAGAATTCCAAATGTGTTGTGAAGAAAATGCAGCTTAAGTGATATGTTGCAACCTAATATCTTGTAAGATTGACTAAGTTCTTTAACTAGATTTTTGTAGTTCTACGATTTCTTGTTTTATACATTTTTTTAAGGCAATATGCGAACAGATGATTGTTTCCATTACAGACAGACAAACAGACAGACCAACAGACCGATGGAATCGAGGCATCTAGGCACCTTGAAATGTAAAGATCTGAAACAATCTAGGAGGATAATTTTTTTACGATTAAAATATTTCCCTTTTATGAGGGAAGTAAAACGGTTCATTTCATTCATAAAATGTTGTTGAAAGATATAGGATAATAACGATAACTCTGACTTTTTATTTAATAGCACTTCCCGTTAATGTTCTAAAAAAATGTTTATTCTTTAAAGAACGCGTGACAATTTTATTAAAATATTGCTCAAAATAGAAAAATGGTTTTGAAGAGACAAATGGTTTTACCTTAAATTAGGAAAAGTAATTAAATTGTTTTTTTTAGATAAGCCTACTATCATATTAAAAATATTCCGAGAAGAGTGTGTTCTTTTGAGCCGTCGTCGTTTTCCTTCTGTGAAAATTTTCTTTTCTCTTTTAACATTGATCTTTAAAAGAGCATTTGACTATTTTTCTAAAATGTGTATTTATTTCTAGCTTTACAGGATTTATTTACGGCTTCATTTCTTTTACTTACTAAAAATGTCTAGTTAGTTCTCTTTATACGAGGTTCCCCATTTTAAATCAAAACCCTCATACATTTTATTTATGTTATTTTTGTGTTTCAGATGGTCCGTTTAAAAGATCGTTGTTATCAATGGATTCAATTTAGACCAACACAATTTTTAACACAGTTAGTCTAAGACACCTACTATAGGTTCCTAGTGACATTTTGTAATTTTTTTATACAGAGTGTTTTTTATGAATTTACCAATTTACCAAAATTAAATATGCAATATCTCAATATTTTTAAATTAAACACCCTGTATTTTTTTATTTCATTGCTCATGGAATACCTTCGATTTTTACTAAATATGTCCTATACCAAAACCCTTTTCTTTTTAAGATATTTCACTTTCTTTGTAAGTTATGCATAAAAAGCGAATTCTGTTTTTTTTTATCAAGATTGCTTAGAAAAAATAGTTAAAATATTGATTGTTTGAAGGTGGTAGATAATGTGTTGTTATTAAAAGGCTTTTTCGGACTTTGCATTATCTTTTTATTTAATTTTAGCGGCGTTTTGACCGGTGCAGTATCTGATCAGTATTAGGTTGGTAACGACCGGAGATACTCCACCGGTCGAAACGTCGCCGTCGCTAAAAATAAAAATTCTCTCAGTTTGTTTATTTATTAAATAACTTTTACATTAAAAAAGATATTTTAGAATCTAGGTATATACTAACTTTTATTTTCATAACTTTTACATTATTAAAGGTATTTTAGAATCTAGGAAAATTATTTTTTTTGTATTTTAAAAAAATTGATAAGAAAATTAAATAGCCTAAAACATGTTCAGTGTAATTATGTGTACTTAAGAGCTTTTTTTTAAATCAACAATATTTTTGACTTTCTTACAATAACGAGGAAATAAAAATGAAATATATCACTTTCCTTCTTATAATGAGTAGAAGTGTACTGCGTGAATGTCCAATGACAAATGTGTATCTCATATGCCCTTATAAATTACTGGACAATGCTTGGAAATGCTTGCACCAAGGCCCACCATACTTTACCATATAGAGTAAGGAGTTATTAAGGCATCCGGGCAGAAGTTAAAAGTAAGTAGTGCTTACTTTTAAGATCTTTATGATCTGTCCAACGGATGACGCTATCAGGTTATAAATTAAAATAAATAAAAAGTCTCAGTTCACCATTATGAGGTACAATAACTTATGTAGTAGCAAAGATTGATTATACTTCAAATAGACAATCCTTCAGGCGGTTTCAAAAAGTGACATTGGTCGCTTGTGTCGCCGTTTAATAGTTTACATTAAAACATTAGCACACAATATTTGATGCAATGTTGTCGGTATTGGAGTTTAAGTCTACTGGTTTAAAAATACAATACAAAAAGTATGCTTTAAAGAGAAAACTAGGCTTGCTGAGTAATAACGTAAAACTGAACTAGAATTTAATAACAGGTCGGAGGCTGTCCGTCGTGGTTTGGCAACTCTGGACAATAAGTTACGCAAGAATCTCGATTTATCCCAACTATAGTGAATACAATACAAAGTTGGAATCCATTTCGAAGGTCTTATATCTTCGGTCTATTCGTAATATAATCAGCCAGCGGCAGTAAAATAAGTTGTACTAAAAATCGTTCAGACAACTAATCGTATAGCGTCTTGTTCGCACACGTAACAGCTTGTGTGCCAATTAAATTATACGATAAATGAGGTTAATTGGCTCAAAAATTGTATAAAATATAGCCCTTCGCGATATGACTTCAGTAATGTCCAGGAACTCTTAACCCAATTAATACTGCTGATTAGATTTGTCGCCCCTTACAAAGCCATTAACTGAATGACTTAGAAGTTAGGAGTATTTTCTATTAGATCGCACAACTACGAAATGCATAAATCGGATAAATGTTCAAAACATGTCTGCGCCTACTCCAAACTTTTCTCTAAGTATTACCACATATTGTTTATGTCAAATTGTAAATTACGTTTGAAAAGTCAGTATTTTTGTCTTCCTTCATCCCTATGTAAAACTTAATTTTTGTGTTAAAATTGAACGTCTTGTTAAGGAAGGCTTTTTTCTATGCCGTGAACAGACAGACTAAAGGAACTTTGAAAACATTATTCTTTGCATCTAGGGACACTAAATAGTGAATATCTAGGGAAATCTCAAAGGGTGATTGTTTTACCATTATATTATATTACAATGTTACCAGGGAGGTAATTTACCAAATTAATTAATTGACATACGTTAAAAAATACACTTCATTTCTTTAGCTTAAAATCACCTAATAAATAATCACCTATCTTTTTTGTTATCTGGCAATAGAATACTTTTTAGAATTTAAAATTATTTCCAAACTGCATATTTTGGTGATTTTCAATGCTTTTTTTCACGAAAATAGCATCTGAAATATTATCTTAGAGTATATATAAACAGATATAACGTTATTCCCCCAATAGCAGAGCTGTGGTTAGAATATATACCTCAGGTTTCCTAAGGTAGCAAAAAAATCGCGTAAGAATAATATAAGATCATTGAGATAATTAGCGTATAACAAATTAACGATTAATCAAATTGGTTGCGTAATCATTAAAATAGTTGCTGACATCTATATTTCTTTGAATTAAAATATTGCAAAAACGTGTCTAAATCTATTAAATATCGTTGCGGAAAACAAGATCCACAAATTGTAGTACTGCAACTAAATACGGCAAATGACATTAAAAACTTCTTTTTTGTTACCGAGGGTATTCCAGATTCATCAAGATTTTGAAAATTACACGGGAATTCAATTCCTAATATTTTCCGAGGTATATATTTAAAAACTAACTGCATTTTCTATAGGCACTTTTTAGTGAGACATTTAATAGCGTGTTCTGTTATTCAAAACTACCATTTACATTGTAGATATCATGTGTAAGATTTTTTTAAATACGGGCCTGTAATTTTCATACCCGTTTATAAACATTTTTGTTCACCTAAATTTCAAATCAACAAACTAAAAACATTCGAAGCCAAAAACGCATTTTCAAATTTAAATAGATTAATCTTATCATGTATTTAAAATTGAAATATTAATATTTTGAAAACATTAAACTAAATTAAATTGGTTTATTAAATATATTATATCCATAATAAGTAAATCATGTAAAAAAATAAAAAAATGACTATTAAAAAATACGCATTTGAACTAACTTTTTAATTTTAAATAAACGCAAAACATTTGGGGTCATATTTTAGTTTTGAGGAAACTAAAAACATAGTAAGCAAATCCTTGATTTTGTTGCTTCGTAAATAAACCGAACGATATTTCTTTTTCGTTTTACATACCGACCCACATATTAAAAAATTCAAGCCCCTGTAGCCTAATTTCTGCATTGTATTTCCATAAGCTAGTAATGTTTATTTATTGTATTAAATGGCTCTTAAGTAGAAAACCATAATCGTCAACTTTTTTTGTATAGACAACCATACCTGGAGCTTGGAAATTTGTGGGTCGAAAAGGGTTTAGCGCCTAGAATTTACCATTTTGCCGAAATATATTTTATTGGTTATGTCCTGTCTACATAGATTTGAAGGATTTTTTATTTGAAATAATAGAGGAAACCGTGCAAGTTTTAACAGTTTGTTTTTCGCCACATTTTTTTGAACATAATGTTTTGAATACTATTTTATTAATACGCATTTATTTATCAACTTCATGAAAATAAAAATTATTTTTCTTTCCTTTCTAATAAATGTTACACTACCGTTGTTACAATTTGTCGGGTGTTCGTGGTTGTATCGCTATTGGGTTAAGTTGTAATATTGTGTTTAACACTAATAAAATATTACTCACCAATACTATGCCAACTTTAAGGGACTGTATATAGAGAAAAAATATAAGCGAGTCACAGGTTTGAAAATACAACTAATAAAACAAACATTTATTTGAACGTTAAATCAAAACGATTTTATAATTTTCCACAAAAACATAAATCAGAAATCATAATTGAGTTAATCAATCGTATTGTTGTAATTACAGTTGCATTGTGGCGCTGAATTCCGTTTTCTCCTGGTTTGCTATTATAAAATGTATCACAATTACTTATATTTTGTCATTTTTATGAAAAGAATCTCGAAACTCTTTTTTTTAGAACTCTTTATTTTTTTTTTGTTGGTGGCATTTTCCGCGAAGATTCTGCTTTGGACTTCAAAATATCTAGTTCAGGTATATCAGTTAAAATTTTCAATTTTTCTTTTTTTTTTCTGCGATTGTAGGTAGTGATTGCTGCAGGAGGAAAGCTTGTTGAAAACGGTGCTCCTGGCTTTACTAATAATAAGGATTTTAGTAGAACCAAAGCTAAATAATTAATATCTGCTTCTTTTGAGGTTAAAGGGTCTGAATCTGTGAGGTAAAGAGAAGACCTATTGCTGTAGTGCTAGAAGAGCATTATCGGACTTAGATTGTTGTGGAGCCATCTAAATCTGATGATGGAGCGCAAAAAGAAAAATAATTGTAGGTTTTGCTCCAGAATTAATGGTCTGTAGGTTAGATCATGGGTCGTTGAATATGTTTTACATGGGTCATGAATCATGGGTCGTTGAATATGTTTTTACTAAAGATTTTAATACCCGTGTACAGAAATTCTTTAATAATATTGTGTATATAATATAATTGTTTGGTGTAGGTGCCAGCGATAAAGCTTCTCGAGCAAGTCCAGGTAAAATCGTAAATAGTCATTGACCTTCCTGGTTTTCTGCGCAAGAAATCATATATTTCTTTAAAGTTCATGGATGGATCTGTCGTGATGTTGGAACCAATATGAGCAACGGGGAGAGAAAGACATGATTGGCTTTATAGAAAGCATGAGACTCTTAATTGCCTAACAGCAAGAGCGCAGACTGTGGTGCTGCATAAACTAGTAAAATTCATCAGCGATTATCCAACCATCACGAACAAAATGATCCTGGACGCCTTTTCGTGGAAACAAAAGATCAGTAAAACATAGTTTACGATGATGTTTACAGCAATACCCAATGTAACAAGGACCCCTCGTTTACTAGACTTTATAACCCAAAATGCTTTGTTACTTTTGCAAGCATTAGCAACGTTGTCAAATTCCTTCTGTAATTCTTCCAAAACTTGCATTTTCAAGAACAAGTATGGATAAAGTTGGATGTTTTTTCAGAAAGTTTGTTAATCAATCTTCTTCGGCAGCCTCGTTTCATAACTACGATCGGGGGACTTAACCATGGGAAACTGTGTCACAATGATAAGCGATAAATCAAAATCATTTTTGAGCAGTGCTTTACATACAACACCAGTTCCGATGCATTAAAATTGTGCCGATTCATTAAAATTCTGCTTGTGAATTTCCCTAGTATTTTAGTTCCTTTTCCGTACCTTCTAAAAGTTACATAGCCCATACCATATTTTTAACCTAAAGCTACCAAAATTGACTTAAATCTTTACTAAGACAAACAACATAAAATGGCTTAGTATCAACTTTCTAGTTCTTCAGATTGAGGCACTCCCTCTTGCCATTTTTCATAAAAAGTGAATGACCGAAGGATAAAAGTTATCCTAAAGCTACCAAAATGAACTCAAATCTTCACTAAAGCAAACCACATAAAATGGCTGAGTATAAAGTTTATAGTTCCATAGACTGCAGCAGTTCCCTCTTGGAATTTTTCATATAAAGTGAATGACCGGGGTTTTAAAGTCATCCTAAAGCTACCAAAATTGACTCAAATCGTGACGACATGAAAGAGCTTAGTATCAGCGTTCTAGCCCCTCGGATTGAAGCACTTCTCTCCTGCAATTTTTTATAAAATGTGAATGATCGGAGCTCCAAAGTTATCCTAAAGCTATGAAAATTAACACAAATCTTCACTAAGGCAAATAGCATAAAATGGCTAAGTACTAAGTTTCTTGTTCTATAGATTGAGCCACTTCCCTCTTGGCATTTTGCACGTAAAGTGAACGTCAGAGGGGTTTAAAATGATTTTAAAGCTCTTTACTAAAAGAAGCAGCATAAAATTGAACAGTTCATATTTTTTCTACCCCCACAGATTGAGGTACTTCCCACCCATAAAAATGAATGACCGGAGGTACCAAAAAAAATAATTGAACGAGAGAGTCTTAAAGCTACAAAACCCAGACTGCTTACTTAAGCAAGCAGCATAAAAACCCAGTATTAATGTTCTAACCTCTCAGATTGAGGCACGTTCCTCTTGAAAATTTTCATATGAAGTGAATGAGCGGTCATCCTAAAGCTTCCGAAATTGACGGAAATTTTAACTAAAACTAGCAGCATAAAATGGGCAAATATCAACTTTCTAGCTCATCAAATTGAGTTACTTCCCTCTTGTAACTGTTCGTATAAATAGAATGACCGGGGTTTAAAGTCATCCTAAAGCTACCAAAATTGGTTCAAATCTTTACTAATGCAAGCTAACATAAAACGGCTGAGTATTAACTTTCTAGCCCCACAGGCAATCCCCGCCTTATCCCCTCTGTCTGCGACCCTAGCTGACCGTTCCTGTCTATACAGACGCCAGGAATGACTTAACGACCCTGTTTGCCGAAGCCCATGATTAAAAACAAAATGTAGCCACACATTTATTAAAAATGTTTTTATCCATTTGTTGTGTAATGTTTGCTTTCCAATAACTTTAAGAGTATTGGCCTCTTTATATATGACTGCACTCATCAAACTAGATTACATATATAATCTCACTCTTGTCAAACTTCATCATGTAACCAAATCTGTATTTCTCGTTTTTCGTTAGGCGTTCTAAAATACCCATTGTATATATAATCAAAACAAACTTACGCGCCGCTAATTTAACATCGCATCAGGTAACTTAAGATACCTGCCTTTTGGTATACATAATACACTGCTTAAGTTATGAACTGAATATCTGCTCTTATGGCAAGTTCATATTTCTGATTTTGCTACATAAAATTGTCCTAATACTGCAAAATATCTTAATAAAATAGAAACAAGTAATTTGACTTATGAAATGAATTATCGAAAATTATAAACCTAATTGCTGACTAAATAATAACTGCTTTATGAAAACATGTTTTGATTTTCTCTTAAAACTATTATTAAACCATGAATTGGTTTATGAAACTCTAGTATCTAGTATATTTTGTTTAACTAAAAAATAACTGTAATTAAAAAATAACCATGCCTCTAAATACAAATCATGCTATATTATATTTACAAATTGGCAAAATAAATTATTTAAAGAGAAATAATTTAAATATTCATTTAACTTCTAGCAATATTATTTTGTACGTACAAAGGAAGACAGTTTACATTTACATGATACATTTGACGAGTGACTGTAAGATCTCAAGCTGTTGTTGTTTCATATAATTTATATGGAAATTATTTAAAAGTTCATTTAACTTCTAGCAATAATATTTTTTATGCACAAAGAAAATAACTTTGATTTACTTGATAAATTTAACACGAGAATGTATGATTTAAGCTAGTTATTCGCGTCTCGTATTTAGTATTATAAATAAATTGGAAAAAATATTTTTTAAATATTTAATGATGTGTAAAATAAAGGTATAGGATTGCATAGTATAAATTATAAATTGGGTATGGTAGTATAGTTTTAATTAGCTTCGATATCCTTTGTATTTAACCTTATTTGTTTTTTCTTACCCATCTGGGCCTACCAAGTGATGTTTAATTTTATTAATAAAAATCGTCCTGAATTGGCCCCAGGGCGTGAAGTGTGTCTCTGTCTTACATCGTTTGGTTCTTCAATAAATCTCCTATAGTCAGTAGGATTAAGTATTATTTATAGTATCACACATTAGACTTATACAATAATATGTTATAATTCGTGGCTAAATGAGACATCTCAAGGCCAATAAACTAAACAAAAAAAGAAGCTAGTTATTCCATATAATTTATATGGAATTGTTTAAGTTCATGGAAGAAAATTTTATTTAATTATTACTTTAGTCGCATCCTAGGAAAAATCTCGCCGGTTACACTTGGATCTGAAAGCGGTAAATGGAGACCTCTTCCCAATTCATAAACGTTTTTGGGTGCTTTTTATTAAAAAAAATAATAATAAGAGTAATAACAAATTTTTGACAAAGAGTATATTAATATGCTTTTGAGGCTGAAAAGTGGATACGGGGAGGTTTTTATACCTTAGGTTTGATTAAAAGGATAAAAGTGTATACAAAATTACTATTATAATTATAATAATCTAGCATTAAATTAACAACAAACAGCAACAAATCCGCATTAAATAAAAAACATTGCTTTTGAGTATGAATTTCTTATATCTAGATTTGTAATAACTTTAATTGAGGCAATCCATCTCTGTCGATCTCCAGTTGCTAAAGGGTATTCTTTTTTTTAAATGAAGCTGGGATGATATATACTGATATGATAGAGCTACATTTTAAGTTAACTGAAAATATACATGGTGAGTGAAAAATACGTGGCATGTGAAACATACGTTTTTGTTTTTACTTCCCTCGTAAAAGGAAAGTATATACATAATGCAATCGTGAAAATATCGCCCTCACAGGATTTTGCAGATCTTTACATTTTAGTGTCCCTAGATGCCAAAAAGCATGTTTTCTCAATTCTGTCAGTTTGTTTGTCCGCGACATAGCCAAAAAACTACTTATCCGATTGACTATACATTTTGGGCAAAAATTAATAAACTAGGGAATGAATAATATTAGAACCAGCATACAAGATTATTTTAGAAAATACCACATACCACCATATTTTTCTTATGGCAAAATGTCTGAGCTATTTGAAAACTATATTTAAATTTCGATACCAATACATGAATACTTTTTCATCCAAATATTTCGACAACGGTTGCTCGTAGGCTTTATTCCCATTGGTCTAGAGACAGATTCGTAAGCTTAACAAATAAATTAGAAAAAGTAATTTTTTTACAACTAGAGTTACTTATCCTAAGATTTTAAAGGTAAAAAATATAGATGCAAGTTTTAATTTTTTAATCAGTGTATATAAGTTCATTTTAAATTAAGAGTAAGACCAGGTTATTCGGTCTACGTTTTTTGACACCATATGCTCGGGTCGGATAATGAGGTATAGTTTTTTCTATTGTGTTTTTCAACCCACGTTGGATTCACGGGTGGGTGTCCGAGATATGAATCAGAAATTGGTTAGTGCTTATCGTTATTTGTTATTATGGACCTCCGTATAATACATGTACTAGTATATAGTGGATTTATCATCAAGACTTGAAAAATATGACAGAAAAGAATAGATGAAACATGTTGCTTTGGTGTTTACTAGGTAGTTTTTAAGAGTTTGAAAACATATTGTTTTTTTTTGAAAATTCCAACTGGTATTTGTTAATAAATATATCTGTTAGTTTTTATATATTTATTTGATGCAATAATGCATGTGTATCAATTTATATATCGGTATGTTTAGCTATGAAAAACAAAGGCACAACAAAGCTCTATAGTATATAAATAGAATAGATTTTAACCATAACTACAATTGCCAAGAATATTAAGTAAATATTTTTTCTTGTCATATACTGATTACGTCTATAAAATTTTGCACAACCTAGATTAATATTTAGGAATATCGTTTTGACAGAAATATTAAAACATTTAATGTGCATTATTAAATTTTGGTTTTTGACTCTATTATCAATTATACAGGGCGATTTGTGATATCGACTGTATTAGTATTAAATGCTATATTCGACATTTTGTATAACCCTATACAAAGGAAAGAATTGGTCTTGTATGCAATAAATCGTTACATTGGAACCTCCCTCGATAGAAATACTTCGTTTTACATCCTTACAGATTGGCTTAGGCCAGTTACCCGAAATTTTCGTCTTAATGAATCTTTCCATGTAATAAGGGAACGAAAGATAAGAGAAGTTGTATGTGTACTGTACATTATTAAATAATTATAGGCCTCACTTTCCCTGATAAAGGAAGGAATTACAGCGAGGGTAGTTCTTGGTAAAACAAATTTACCCATTTTTTAATTAATAGAATCGGAAAATGTAAATGCATTGAATTTTTTCGAAATTTTGCACACAGTGGACTTGGCTATTGGATTTTGATAAGTATATTGGCTCTTGCAAAGAATTATACCCACGGTATTTGTCAAATTTGAAATATTACCTTTTTTTAATAATTCCACCACACAAAAGTTTACAGATGAACAATTTTTTTCATATTAGAATCATAAAAACTAGGTTTTTGGAAGATTGCACTTAACTTGTATTTGGAGTGCCCCTAAAACATATTTTTCACAAAATATAATGTACGAACTATTTAAAAGATTGATTATATGATGCTTTATAATACAAACATATATTATTTCTAACTAAAAGTTCCAAATTAATATGAAGCGTTGACCATCTTTGATAATCTCTTGATACATAATTCAGCTGAGTGATAATAAAACGGACGTTGTTCGGGATGCCATGCTGCCAAATTTATTTTTAATATATGTATACATTATATAAGAAAAACGGAATATAGCTATGGTAGCTATATACACCATCGACGATTTTGATTATTATACAAAAAATCATGGTAGATTTTGGGGTCCGGATCACAAATCTGAAGTCATTCTTATTTGGTCAGCTTTCGTTTTTGAGTTACTCATCCTCAAAGCTCATAAGCATCCTAAACCCAATTTATCTTTTTAACTACTTCAAAAAATTAAAAAAAAAAACGTAAAATAAATTCTCTTTTTGTTTTTCTTGCCTTTTTCATCTAAAAAATGTGGCAACACTCAAAAAAACAGCCGTACTTCATATTTTTTGGACTAGTAAATTTCTCTTCTTACTGGCACCTTCACATCATGAAAAACCATCGAGAGAACTGTAAAGAGAAACATTAGTTGTTACAAATTAATTATGGACTCTTTTGTTACATACATACGTGTATCGTTTCCTGCAGGAGTGCGAACGCGCTAGGTGGATTGGTATTGACTTGGCACCAGGTTAGGCGCCGTAGGTATCACCGTTAAAGCCCTAACAGGAAAATACCCAAACAGCGTGAGACATATGTTAGACTTCCGCCTTTTGTGCAAGGGCTTTATTGATGATGCCTAAGGCTCCTAACCTAGTGCTAAGACTGTGACAAGAAAAACTTTTTTCAAAAAATTTCGTCTACCAAACGTGATGACTTTTTTTTTGTCGTCGTTTATTTTTCCTACGTGTTATTTTCGCTATTAAATCATTTAGTGCAGTTTTACATCATTTTATTTATGATTATGGTTTCGGATTCGAAATCAGGACCCCAAAATCCACATATATAGAAAAAATTATCAAAATCGGCGATGGCGTAAAAAAGTAAAAAATTACCGGAACTTTTTCTATTGCTTTCAGTTTTTTTTATTTGTATATCATTAAATTTATTTGTTATGTTAGGTTAGGATTGTTTAGGTTTGCTGTAATTAAATCGCCCCGTAATGCTTCAACTACTTTTTGTTAAATACTATTGAAGATGCTTACTATAATGTAAGTTTGGTAAAACAGCCTTTCTTAAAACTGTCGTAAAAAGGAGTTCTCCCATCGGAATGCAGTGAAAATGTCGAACTTCTTTGTTTTTTTTTTAATAGAAAGAGTGGTTCATCCGTTTATTTTATTCTTTTAAAATATTAGAAAAAAGGTAAACTTTATTTCAAAAATTGTCAAATTCCGTAGTTTAATTGTTTACAAGACCCACGATATTTTTCATTACATATAAACTTGCTGCAACGCTCTTTTTTGGTTCCCATAACTTTTTTTTTATCTAAGAGCAGACCACGAAGGCCAAAGACCTAAGTACTAGGTACCATGGTGGTTGTTTTAAATAAAGACAGGGAAAGTTTATTGAAGCGCGATTTAAAGACTTGCGGATTAGGAGAAGCAGAAAAGACATTTGGTGGTTACACATTCCATAATCTGGACACTTTGGGAATAAAAGAGCGACCAAAGAGGGAGGTCCTTGGTCTTTGTAGTTGGACCGTGAAGGGATGCATGTAGGTCGATGCTCGCGTCTCCCTTGCAGGAATGACTAAGAGGGGCATTATGATATTTCATCAGAACAGAATCCGTGGTAGTATCTGTAAAACAGAGACAGATTGCGTACAAATGTTCTAGTGATGCAAGCTTCCTTGTGAGGTTTGGATCATTAATCTGAGGAATAGCTCTTCTCTGAACAAAGTCGAAAGGCCGCTCCCCATATGTGCGAGCAATACTCAAGGCGGGGTCTGACTTGCGAAGTGTAAAAGGGAAACAGGTTGGCAGAAGAAAAGTATTTTCGAGCTTGAATAAGGAAACTAATTTCTTGGCGGTTGTTGTAGTAAATGAGATGATGTGATCAAGCCAGCGAAGATATTTCTGAAAATTGATACCGACTAGGTTAAAGGAAACTTTGGCTTCAAGCATTTTGTCTTAGTGACGTTAAAATGGACAAGGTTCTTTGCTCCCCATTCTACGTTGTTAATGAGGTCCTCCGTTAGGGATAAATTCATTACTCTACGCTTATTATCAATTTCAGTCTTGAAGACAGGTTTGGAAATTGTATATTGGAGTGGAGTGTGCCATTGTCAGCATAGCTGTAAATAGGATTGCTGGTAGAATAAAGCAGGTCATTGACGTGCAGTGAAAAAGAGTGCCAACACTGAACCCAGTGGAACGTCTGCGTTGACTTGGTGAAAAATTAATGAATGGTCGTCAACCACTATAGAAATGCGTCTGTTGCAAAGAAAACAACCCAGGTACAAAGTTTTGGAGGAAGACCATAAGCAGGAAGTTTGTGAAGAAGTGCGTCAGGACAGACTTGACCATATGCTTTGGATATGTCAAGGGCAATAATTTGGGCATCTCCGTGGAACTCGATACACTTATTCCAGTTGTGGGTTACGAAAATAAAAAGCTCTCCTGTAGATCTTTGGTGGCGGAAGCCGCATTGCCTGTCGTGTATGAGTTTATAGCTTTCAAAGTAATTTAAAAGATCATTATTGATACATTTCTCCACTGCCTTACTCATAATTGGGAGGAGGATATAGGTGTATAGGTAGAGGGAAAAGTTTTGGGTCCCTTTTTGAGAACAGACTGTACACGAACAGATTTCCACCTTTTAGGAAAAATGCTCTTGTCATAGGACATTTGGAACAACCTGGTAAAGATAGTAGCTAATTCAGAAGCGCATTTTGGGACTATGGCCGGAATACCATCAATACCAGAGGACTTTTTGGCATTAAGTGGTTTGAGAACATATCGTGTCTTTTTAACCTTGAAGATAATTTTGTCCATATTGTATGGCAAAGCTGGTATTGATGGAATAGGGAAGTGAAGAAGTGGCATTAAAATAGAATTTGTAGCGAGTTGATTTGCAAAAAGCTCAGCTTTTGCTTTAGACGTGGAGATGATTTCATCACCAAAAGTTAGGGGTGGGAAGAAGCTTTTGCAGTATGCGTATATTGAAGGCATTTTTGGCGATGTAATGATTTCGTGCCTCGTTTTTGACCTGTAGATTCTCTAAAGTTGGGTTCTTGAGAAAATAGTTATAAGTCTAGTCTGATTTTCTCTAGTCTGGCATTATCGCAGAATTTTGAAAACCAAGGTTTACTTTTGTGAGGTTTTGAAGTCTTAATAGAACGTGGTAGAGAGGTTCCTATGCCTGATTGGATTACATCCAAAATTTGAAAACAGATCTCGAAAGGATCTTTTGTAGAGAAACAAACATCATTGCAAGAGGAGGAAGAGAAGAACCCATCCCAGTCAGCCGAATTATGGTGCCAAACAGTACGAGGTGGCATGGATTCTGCAACTTCCTGTTGTATGGAACAGGAAACAGTAATTAGACCGTGGTCAGAGGAACTTAGAGGAGCGGAAATGGAAGAATAGATAAGGCTTTGGGTAAGTGGTGAGAAGAAGGTCCAATGGATTTTGGCTATAGGTGACGATGCGTGGGAAGTAAGTAGGTTCTCTGATTAGGTTGGTGAGAGATTGGCTAATTGTCTAAAGACCTCTGCTACTCTACCTTGGGGATCGGTTTTATTGGACCCTAACTATTCTTTATTATAAACGTTAAAATCGCAAAGGATAATGATTTCAGAGGAAGGGAATTCAGAGATTAGGAAATCCACTTTAGAAGAAAGAAAGTCGAAGAACTCGTTGAAAGAATTGTCTGAGAGAGAGAGCGATAGATACAACAAATAAATTTAGTGGAAGTTCTGAGGGCTAGTTTGAGCCACAGGATATCGGATCTTACAGAAAAAAAAATGTGATTGGTTGCTTTTTTGCAAGAGCAAGAGAATATGAAGCTTGCAAGATTGGAGACAGTGAATTGAGAATTGAGGTTTTTACTCAACCCACAGATACTGGTAAATGAGAAATAACATTTCGATGGTGGAGCACCACAAGTACCTCTCACCCAAAGATCCGAACGGAGAGGTATTTTGATTCCGGAATATTTTACTTGAGAACATCCATCATCATTTTTTCATATAGCCTTGTTTGGCTTAGGTAAAATAAGGAAGAAGAAAGAAAAGAAAGAGAAGTGAAGGAAAAGCGACTCATATATAAACAGGGCTAGAAACGTCAGTAAAGACTTCACCAGTCCTTTGAATGTGTAGGTGGGATGGTACCTCCTCGGGCGAGGAAAAAACACCTCTACCAGCTTCTTTTTTAACGAAAAAATAAATAGTAAGTAAAATAAAGTAAAAAAAATTTACAAAATAAAATTTAAAAAATAAGTGCATTTAAAGAGAAATAAAATAAGACAAAAAAATTAAACAAAAAAGAATTTAAAAAAATTGATCGCTTCTAGACCATCCGGCCAAGACCAATGGGCAGTATCAGTTTGCATGCAATGCATTGCATGTTGTGTTTCTTTAGATGTACTCCATATTAGAAACATCTATAACATCGCAACATGTTCAAACTCAACTGGTGTGTAAATGCTGGTTTCCGTTCAGGTGAACAATTACCATTAATTTTAGTGTAGTGTATTATTTGGGGTTAGGACCCATTAAAAAACAAATGTCTTTTTAAAATTGTCAAACATTAATAATTTTTAAAAAATGATCCTTTACTCAACCATCGGTGAATTTAAAAATTAAATGTATTTTAGGAAACATCTTTAGAATAAATATTAATAGAAGCGACAAATGTAATAAATTAAACTTGGGAATGTTTCAAATGTCATCCGCGGCTTCGTCACATTTCCATACATAGCTGACTGAAATCTAATTAAAATTGAATGAGTGATTCTCGAGATATTTGGAGGTTTTCAGGCTTGTGTTACATACTGTATATTACCATATTGCGATGAATAAGCGCTTTCGATAGGCGAATCTATGTTTCAGCACATAAATTGCTGCGGAGAGATTTTCAAACGCACCGCAACAAATCTCTTATTAGAGACTTTAAAAAACTCCCGCCTTATCTGTAAATAATTTATAATACCTGTTGACACAAATGAACTGTAGGTGTTAAAGCTAAGTGAAATCAGAGGCATTATGTGCCATATGTAGCTCTCCAGCAAATAGAAATAAGCGGCGGTTAGACATCTTTATAGTCTGGAATTCGGATGTTTTGAAATACATTCACAAACAGGTATCTTTCATGTTTGATAATTTAATTATAATGCTAATCATATTTGGTATTTTACGTTGCTAGTATTCCAGTGATAAATTATGATTAATTTCTCTATATGTTAATTTAGTTCCAGTAGGTGGAAAAATAAAAAAAAACTAATAAAATGGCTTACCACTTAAATGTTGAACTTAATAGAAAGAAATATTTGGAGCTTATCACATCAAATACCTTAGAAACAGTAATATAACAATGCTATATTTTATAATTGTATAGGTAATAATAATGGTTACTAAGTATTATATTTAAAGGGTATAAAAATTCAGTTTTAAAATTTACCTAAAATGCAAGGCTATATATATATATATATATATATATATATATATATATATATATATATATATATATATATATATATACCATGAAGAATGTATGAAGACATTTTAGCAATAGGCCCAAACTTTTTAATGGACATCACTAACGAAAAAGACTTACCAATAAGTAAATACATAATGGGCGTTGAGACAGCCATACAAGGGAAACAAGATGTAAAAAAAACACAATTAGGGCAGAAATAATAAACACCATAATGAATCGCAAAATGAAACTTAGGCATAAAACATTTAAAGCAAACACACTTCGACTTAAAATTAATAAACAAATTAACAAAACACAACGCTTTAAAAAACACAACCCTCAAATCGTAATTTTAAAATCAGATGAAAGCAACAAAACAGTTATAATGAACACGACGGAATACTAAACTAAAATGGAAGAACTTTTACATGATGGCAATACATACAAAGAACTTAAAAATGACCCTTTAAACATCTATCAAAATAAAAACAACAAACCATAAAACGTCTACTAAATAAAAAATGTTTACAGAAGTAGAGGCAAAAAAATTAACGATTCATAATGGTATAGCTCCAAAAATTTATGTTTTGCCAAAATTGCACAAACAAAATATTCTTATAAGACCTATCGTTTCAAGTATTAATTCGCCATTTTATTACTTATCAAAATATCTGTCAAATTGCAAAAAATATATATATTCAGTAAATATACCAGATAACTACACCTTAATAACTCTAGACGTAACTTCCCTATATACAAACATACCAAATGAACTGATATCTATTATTATTAAAGAAAAATGGAATCTATTAAAGAAATATACAAAACTGTCATTAGAAGAG
This sequence comes from Kuschelorhynchus macadamiae, assembly GCA_030620095.1. Lineage (NCBI taxonomy): Eukaryota > Metazoa > Arthropoda > Insecta > Coleoptera > Curculionidae > Kuschelorhynchus > Kuschelorhynchus macadamiae. The sequence goes on from JAUTXW010003430.1 coordinate 376,661, forward strand.
TTTGTAGAAATTTTAAACATCACATTATCAACAAATTATTTTCAATATAAAGAAAAATTGTATCAACAACTCGATGGTTGCGCAATGGTTTCGCCAATTTGATCAACAATGGCGCAATTAGTAATGGAGTTCCTGCAGGAAAATATTTTGGCAAAATTAAATGTTCAACCTATTTTTTTCAAAAGATATGTTTAATGGCAATTCTAAATAATAAATTAAACCAAAGTCTGTATGAATTTAACAACTTTCATCCTTAACTACAATTTACGCATGAGGTAGAGCAACACAATCCAATTAAATTCTTAGATATGACTCTTATAAAGAACAAGAACAAAATTAAAACAATATTGTACACTGAAGATGCTTGGTCAGGGAGATAATATAATTATAATTCAAATCATTCAAAAACATCAAAAATTAAGTGTAATAACAGGTCTAACCGACTGAGCCTTACAATTAACATCACCAGAATACAGAAAAGACACTCTGAACAAAGTAAAAAACGTATTGCTAAAAAATCGTTTCCCAGAACAGCAGATTAATAGAATACTTAAACAACGTACACAAGTTATACAATACGTCTCGATATAACTAACAAAAACTATACTTCTGAAGAAGATAAAAAATATGTTGCCCTTCTATACACAGAGGGACTTTCACAAAAAAATTAAACATATTTTAAAGAAACACGGCATTGTTATCTGTGATAAATCAAATAACTTAATTATTAAAGTTTTTAGAAAATTAAAAAGCAAAGTTCCCCTGAAAAAACAATCTAACGTGGTGTATTCAATACCCTGCACCAATTGTCCAAAAAATACATCAGAATGAAAGGACACAAATACACAAAAAATGCCGCAACAGCGTTAAATAAACACATTAAAACCGAAAAACATAACAGCAACTATGAAAACACCAAAATACTCACAAAAAATGCAAATTACAATAAATTAGCAAAAAAAGAAATGATAGAAATTACCAAAGATAAACATTCTATGAACGACAGAACTGATATAAATAATTTGAGCCATATGTACATACATTTATTAACATAGCACCTTAATTTAATTTTATAACGATACCACTTCACACTTAAATGGTATCTACAAAAACAACAAAAATAAACTAAAGTTCATAATGAAAATAAAAAAAACTGTTTTGTATCGAACAATATTAGTTTAACGATAATTTCCGATAGAATGCACAAATGCTTTAATAACAAATAGCTATTTATTTCATGTACTTTTGTGATATTTATAGAAATAGTTTTAAATTCTAAATTGTAAATATGTTTTAACATTTGACAGTGTTTTATATACAGTGTGTTCCATAAATGTTGTCAGTCGTTGTTTTCTTAATTGTATATATTATACATGTATTAATTTTAAATAATAACGTAAATACATTTATATTTTTAGCATTATCAAAACAAAAAATCTGAAGATGCCCAAAATATCAGGGTGAAACGTCAAATAAATGACAGATTAGCCCCATTTTTTTATGCCAAACCTTACGAAAATTAAGAAAGGCAATGTTTTTCAAATTACAGGACTTAGAGGGCTTTTCTGAATTAACCAAAGTTTACTGCTGAAATATTGTAGATAGAGCAGATGTAAATGCAAAAATATAGGCCGTGGACATCCTGTACAAAAATGACGGGATAAAATGGTGGCTTATCAAAGTGAATTAAATATTTGTACAGGGCTTTCTTTAACATTTTGACACCTAGTTACAATAAATACAAAAAACTTTAAGTATAAGGTTGTAGGACTTGTCTTCTATTATCTTCTAAAAAATGAAACATTTCTGAAAATTGTTAAAAAAATTACATAACCGATATATTTTTTAAATAGAACAACTTGTATATTAATATTTAATTAAATTGGTGTCTTCTTACCTGTTTTAAATATACCAGGCTTGATACAGAAAAACCGTGCTATGAGAGGCAAAGTATTTCTATCGATTCTACGTTAAGAAGAAAATAATCTCTTTCTAACGCATGGCGTCTTATAGCAGTGTTCTAGTATATTTTCTATTGAAAGATAAAGGTATTGAATTTGGGATATCATCATCATCATAATATACAAGGTGTCCCATTAAAAAAATATAGGATATGTATTTTTTTTCTACTTTTCAATAATTGTTTGAATTTGTTTATATCTTTAGAACATAGCAGAAGAAAAATCCTAATGACTTTCGTAATTAAAGCTTTTTTGTCTCCGATAGTTAAAACTCTTGTAAGTAGGTGTCAAAATTTAAATGAAAGCCCTCTATATAAGCAAGTTTAATTTGTGGATGAATGGGTAAAATTTTGGTACGATTCCAATATAGTGGATCAGTCAGAATGGCGCCTAACAAAATTTCTCAAAAATCGGTGTATCCTGTCTTGCCTTGGTTAAAACATGGAATAATTACGAAGAAAGTTCAGGTTAAATTGCTTTACAGACAGGGTCTATCCGGCTACACGAAAACTTTGATGAATTCTTTTAATCAAGGAAAGTGAAAGAGCACAATTTGTAGACTTCGGCTTATATTTTGAACGGAGTCGTTAAATGTTACCTTGTAGATCTTAGTAAACAACAACTAACTTTACTATTCGTGAACCTAAACAGGGGTCACTCTCTTTTTCCTTGATGTGTGGAAGTTTCGTCAATTTTCCGATTTTTAGGGCTTAATATTATGTGTAGGTAATACAAAAAAAACTTTAGAAATTAAAAAATTAAAAAATTATTTATTTATAAAAATATTATTTTTATAATAGCTTTTAGTATTTCCTAATATTTTCAGGAAAAGAATAGCCGATATTATGGCACGAAAACCCCTCTACTTTAATTTTGTTTGTATAAAATATGATAACTGATACTTTAAATTTTTGATTGGAAATTGATTTAAAAATATTTAATTAAAAATGACGAGAAGGAGAGACAGAGAGATTACAAAATAACAAGGCCACTGTTTAAGTTGGGTTAATTATTCAGTGGTAGTCATAGAAACGGAAAGAATAATATGTAAGTTTATTTGAAGATTTATATCAACTTTAAACGCCATATACCGCTTGGTGTCGTCGGTCATAAGTAATATAGTCAATGATTAAGAGATTTAATAAATTTCAATGTATAAACGCAGTAAAGAAGGGGCCGCAATGTGCTGCCCTGAGGTACACGTGCAACACTACGCTTTCCTAATCGCTCGTCTTCCAGAGCCCTTTAAGAAAGAAACGACGAGATAAATAACACCGAAACTCCATTAAATTCTATAGCAGTACCGAAATAGATCGCAGTTCTAACTCAGTAGGATTTAACTTTTGGCAAAGGTATAACAATAGCTAATAGTAATAATAAATGCCTTTATTCAGAAAATGTACAAAATATTTAAAAACATAAAAAAAATTGCATGTCAATAATTGGCGCAGTCTAGCGTTATAGCTACTCTACTGAACCAATCAATGACAAGGAATATTCTAAATCTAATCTAACAGTAGTCATAGTAAGCAGTGGTATTTTTTATATATTTAATAAACTTTGGGTGCAACGAGAACAGATCTTTTAAAAATTATAAAATTGTGCCCCTAGCAGTCAACTACTATTTTAATAAACAAAATTACCTGTGTTTTGCAAATCAAAAAGGTACTTCCTATATTTTACTTTGATTACCGGCACTTTTAAATTTAAAAATTCCACAGGAAGCGCATTATAATATCGAACAGCATTGTATAAAAAAGATTCTGAAACATGGCGCTCTGGTGATGAGGCATAGTTAATTTATTTCTACCTCTTACATCTCTTCCATGCATTTCACCAGGAAAAATCAATCGTTCGCGAACAGAAACGGAGGCGGAAGGATCACTAATACATTTAAATAAAAAACTACAAAAATGAAGGTTTCTGCGAGCATCCATTCGTAACCATTTGACTTTATTTGAAATGTGATCATATTTTCTTAATCCAAGAACAAATCGTAAGCAGTTATTTTGATTTTTTTTTTAGACAGAACAAGAGACTCATATAAGTTCCTCCTTAGTTTTCTATTTAAAGCATGCCTATTACTGTACAACATCCTTAAGTAATTATAAGCTCTGTGAAACAATTGCTTTAAATGCTCCTTAAACCTTAGCTGCGTATCTAATACAACTCTCAAATTCTTGGCATTATCAACAAACTTCATTTTGGAATCATTAATTGCTGTACTGAAGTTATCTTTCATAAAATTTACTTTATTTTGATTACCAAACACCAACAAATTAGATTTTGAGGGATTTAAATGTAAATTATGTTTCTCAGAAAGTTCATTTATTTTTAAATCACTGTTAATAGCCGATTAAATATCAACCTGATCACTTACATCAAAACAGCAATAAATCTGAGTATCATCAGCAAATGCTTGTACTTTAAAACACGTTACAGCTTTTAAATTATCGGATTTATATATAAGAAACAACAATGATCCCAAGACGGACCCTTAAGGTACACCAGAAGTTATTTTCACTCGATCAGAATGTTTGTTTTTAGAAAAGATAGTTTGAGACCGGTTCGTTAAGAATGAATTAACGAGAAGGACAGACTCCTCATTAAAACCATAATATTTCAATTTAGAAATAAGTAAATTGTGATTGATAATGTCAAACGCTTTTGAGAAATCTAAAAGTATTAAAATAGTATTCATATTTTTATCACAAGCCCTAAAAATACCATCAGTTACATTAGTCAAGCCTATCGATGTACCAGAACCTTTCAAAAACCCACACTGCGTAGAAGGAATAATATTTTTGTTACAAAAGTCATAAATTTGGTTATGTAAAATTTTTTCAAATATTTTGGAGAGAGTACGGAGAATAGTGATTACTCGTATATCATTAAAACAAGTCGGATTTGTAACTTTAGGTAAATGTTTTCCAATTGATATCTTCCACTGGTCAGGAAAGTAGCTGATTTAAATGGAACAATGTATAATATGTAATATGAATTTGTCAATAAACGAACTGCAGTATTTTAGCATAAGAGGAGAAATTTATCAAATCGAGTGGCATTATTTTTTATGGAATTTATAACTTTTTTTTATATCCGACTCAGTTGCTAGATGAAATGAAAATTGATGATTATTATTAAAAGTGTTGTTTTCATAGAAACTCACCCTTTCTGTGGCTGTGTTTTGTATAAACGAGGCAAAAAAGTTATTAATATCATTAGCATGAGATAAATTATTTGAAATAAAGTTATTTTTATTTGAATTTCTTAGTGCAGACCACATTTTTTTAGAATTATTTTCTCTACATAAGGAGTCGAAATATATTTTCTTCTCCCTTTTAACAGCAACTAATGTAAAATTTCTTATGTACTTGTAATGAACCCAGTCTTCATTTCGCTTTATTCTATTATATTTTTGAAAGGGAAATTATATTCCTTTGTTTCATGAACAGTTTTAAGTTTGTTGTCAGCCACGGTGCTCTCGGCTTAGTAATCCTGGATTCACGTATAGGGGCATGGATGTTAAAAATGGTTAACATTAATTCATTAAAAATATTAATTTTGGTATTGTATCTCAAATTTCCATGTCTTGGGAAAATAAGACTCCTGAACACAACTGCTAATGATGTGAGTTATATAAGTGGTTATAAATGATTCTGATACAAAGTGAAATTCAAAGGTTTTGTTTAATAATAGGTTATTATAAAATGAATAATTGCCTACATAAGTATAATAACTGCATAGTTTAGTTAATCCTTAAGGCTATTGAGCTATTTTTACATATACGACACAATTCAGGCATCAAGCGTTTTAGTGTGAAAACTGTTAATTGCGGCTAACAAGGTTTCTTCTTAGATCCCCTTTTTAGATGTCTGTCGATCGTATTTTTGTGGAATTTGATGATGCTGCCAGAGCTTGTGAGATTTTGGGGGTAAATCCTATAACACTTTGGCAGATAAGGCTAGCTGATATTTACATTCATCTGTGTGAATAATTATTTCATTTTAGAAGGCAAATGTTCGTTCTTGTCGAGTCGACTTCCAAATAATCTTTATTTAGATTTCGTGAAGCCTGTTCTTGATTATCAATAGTCATCAAGTCTTGCATTTCACGTTTACCTTTTTAAGGCTTTCCACTTTTGCTGAAGTTTGGTAATACGTTGTTTCTGATCTTTCAATTTCCTCTCATATTTTTTACCAAGGTTAAGTGCAATCATCTCCGCCACCACTCTGGACACCACGGTGAGTGAAAATGTCTTTTATTTTCTCTAAATTGTTCTCTGATAAATCAGGTTTATTTCGCGCACAAGTTAAACCAACTTTGAAACAGCACACAAACACTATATGATATTATGCCAGGGATAGCTACGCACTATTGTGCACTTTTTGAACGAATAAAAATAATCCTAATCTAATATTAATAAATAGAGTTTTTGAAGCAGTCTCTGCAAATAATAATTTACATATACAACGCCATCTACAAAAAAATCGATTGTTGCACAATTTGCGACAATTCCCGTTTCCACGACAACGGCCGAAAGAACGTTTTTGAGATTAAAAAGATTCAGGACATACTTAAGAATCTGAAAAATTATGATACTTAAAACCGTATTTTCCCATATTTAGCTTCTCGATGTAATTGTAATTGTAGATTTCTATTCTTTTGTAATATATAAAATTGTTAAATAAAAAAAGAACTTCTCGAAATTCTCGAAGCCCTTAATAGTAACTCAAGGCTTAGAGTAAGATACATTTTTTATCATATTGTGCCTTGTAATCTTCAATTTCCCCGCCCCTTCCCGGACAAAATCGTAAATGGGCCACTGCTTATTTACGATTTAAGCTATTAATTGTGAAGTATGTAAATCCAAATTAGCAAATGGATTTTCCTCGGTTAGTGCAAAGCCAAAATTAAAATATTTCGGATGGAATAATTCAAATAAAAGTAATTATACAGCCGAAAGAATTTCTTTTTGATTTTCAAAGGTCAAATAATAAAAATCTGCAATATATACGAGTTTTACTGGCTTAAATTAACAAAGAAGCGTATAACACGACGTTCATTTTTAAACCAAAAACCTCGTGGGCTGAGATAATTAAGAAGTGCTATACATATTTAGGACCAGACATTGAAGCAATATAACAAAACATTTCTACTCGAGTTTTTACATCGTTGAAAGAGAGAAAATTCGAAATTCTAGTAGAAAAAGATTTGTGTTTTATATTCTTAATAACTATTAGTCAACTTTTTTGGAAAATAAGTGTGTATGATAAAAACCAAGGATATAGTATCAACAAGATATCGGCACTCTTTTACCGAAAAGTCAGAGATTCTTGAAACAGAATTCCCCTAAATCTCTGTATAGATAAGAAGAGCTTACCTTAGCGTCCAAGGGAGCTACAAATCTCTGTAACCGTTCGTCACTCTTGTTCTGAAAACAACAATTTTGCTGACGTTTTCGTCTCGCCAAAATCGCATTTGGCATTTTCGAAGCTTTCTGTGTCCGATTGAAGACTAATTTTCAGTCTTATCAGTGTATGTTTGTACTTCCCGTGAAAATCTTATTGCTACAAAATCGTTCGAACGGTTTTTGAATTAGAGTACGGAGTTTCTGGTTACATTTTAAACGATACCTAGTGCTTTTATTGTATTAGTTACCGAAAAATGTTAAGTACAAAAGTTATAGGATTTGTCCCTTACTACCAGCATCAATAAAATTAAGAAACAATACGAATGACTATCACAATGCTAAAACATTCCAAAAATATGTAATTTGCTTATATACCAATATTCAGTCTACACAATATTTAAGCTTAAAATTGATAAAATGCGCCCCCCGGTTTCTTTGCATATATGGCGTAGTGTGTCTCGCTTTAAATTTTTTTTCAAAGATGGCCGCATTACATAACAAACACAAAATAAATTTGTTATTTATCACAACGAATTTCTAGAAAAATTAAATGTTGCGAAAATCTATTATAAATGTAATAAAGAGTTGCGTGAGGCAAGAGGTACTGTATAAGAGAGAAAGGATTGTAGTAAGGGACCAAGAATTCGATTTACAAGTACTATTATATTTCGAAGGTATTTGTTATATAATTAAAAAACTTATTTATTTTGTGAAGGTATTTTTTTATATATAGAAAACGCGGAAAGCTATTTCAGATGCGGCATGCGGCACGAGTATTTGATACATATTGGTGGAAAATAAACGAAATTCTTTCGCATTTTCGATACAAAGTATATAAATTCCGACCCGTGGAAAATCTAACAGAAGAAAATAAATGTGAAAGATTGAATTTTGCAGAGAAATGTTATTAAGACTAAATCACGAACCAGATTTTTTAATGAAAATTTTATTTACTAATGAGGCGATGTTTACGACAGCTGGCATGTATAACCGCAAAAATAAACATTTTTGGGCAACTCACAAAAAAAACAAGTTATAAGAATTAATGGCGGAATATCCTTACTAGTGTGGTGTGGAATTTTGAGGAATAAAGTCTTTTTTCAACGGAAATATGACCGGGCAGAAATACCTAGATTACACTGGACAATAATATAGAAAAGTATATAGATGATATTCCTTTAAGGAATTAGGGACAATGAGTTAATATGGTAACAGGATTATGCTCCTGCCCACAATGGCGCACCTGTGACCGATTCCCTAAACATAAGATACGGATTGCGGATAGGGAGGCATGGGCCTCTTCGTTAGCCAGCAAACAACCCTGATCTGGCCCCACTTGATCTATTTCTTTGGGGGTATTTGAAAAATAAAGTGTATTATAATACAACACATAATTTAGATGATTGCGTGTTAAAATTACAGAAGAAGTAAGAAATTTAAATAAAAATAAATCCTGAGCATATCCAAAACGTAGTTACTCGATGACAGCTAGATAGAATAATTTAACAACCTGTATATAATTCATGTAATATATTTATTCCAGACTGTTTTTAACAGTATTTGTTCTAACTGAGGTAGTTTAAAGTAAATGCTATTTTTAAACATTTCATAAGTTTTATATACGGAAAGATCAAAACACGAGAGCTCATTATGTTAAAGTGGTCGAGAAATTGGCCGTAGAGACTATTATAGAAGGTAAATGACGATCTTTCAGAAATAATTGAGAGCAAAGTACATTATACGCCGTAGATACAATAAAACCGTGTGTTGCATTTTGTCAATTTTAAACTTGAATATTATGAAAACTAGATATTGGACTATATGCAAAATATATATTTTTGGAATCAGGAAAATATTAACTATCAAAATATTGGAAAATATACAGGATGTTGTATTTAAAACAACGAAGTTGTCGTTCATTTTTTAGCATTGCGATAGTTATTTGTATTGTTTGTTAATTGATTCTGGCAGTGCTTCTTATTAACCTCTCGATAAGTAAAAAAACTATAACCGATATACCAGAAAGCCTAAAAACGCAATATTTTCAATTTCGTCCTGAATATCAAAATCGAAACGGACTTAGTTTGGGGTATTATGAGTTTTACAAGAAAGCAGGACGGATTTTCGAAAACCCCAACATATTTGTCCACGTCAGTCTGGTGCTAGAACTTTAGGGATTTGTGCATATGTCGCTTTCACACTATGCTATTTAGCAAATTCTCCACATGACGATTTCCGGATAATTTTTTATTGAAAACAATTTTGGAATCTGAAATGAATTAATGCTTAGAAGATATTTAATCTTTTACGGTAAACTAACATAGCAAATATATTATATATATAGAATATATAACTATACATATATATATATATATATATATATATATGTGTATGATGTTTTTTCATTCTGGGTGTACAGGGTGGTCCACTTAAGATGCTCCTATACTTTATCTCAATAAATAAAACACTGAGAAAAAAAAGTTAAATACAAAAAGTATTTGACCCTAAGTATGTTTTTTATTTATAATATTTCTATGTATACAGGGTGTTTCATTGTGCTAGGACAGTAACCAACTTTTTTCTTTTTAATGAAATGGTATGAATATTTTTAGAAATTCTAATTCTACGCTTGATTTTGAGTATTTTTTGTCATCATAGCATACGAAATTTTGAGTAGTTTTTGAGAAAAATTTACTTTTCTAATTTTTTTCGGAAAAACAGGTTTTTGGAAAAATGTGATTTTTTCACACTTGAAGACTAAAATTGGGAATTTTAGTTATGGATCCATGGGAGTGGTTAATATTTAATACTCTGACCTATCAAGAGCGAAATCCATTATACAGGGTGGTCACAAATGACCATGAACTAAAAAAACTTAATTTTTTTAAATGGAACACCCTGTATTTAGCACTTTTATTGTGTTTAGGATTTAACTCTGCATCATTCCATATATATAGTTTATAATCCAAAAATTAGTACAAATACCCACCACTTGATTTCAACAGGTCCGGACTTAAAATAAAGTATCATGTCTGAATTATGACCTAAATGCGTTAGAACCATTTGACCAAAACGAATTAGCATATGCTGTTCAAGGTGTGACAAATGGCATCATAAAGATTGCGCTAGTCTATCCACTAAAGAAGTATATCTTTATTAAAAAAAATATAGGTTTTAAATTGAAAAGAGATGGATATGTAATTGTTGTTGGACAAACCTATCAGAAAGTAAGAACATTTATCTAGGGCAGTAAATGATATAAAGGAGCAAAATACAAGACTTTTAAAAAGTATTGAAGGTAAATATGGTAATATTGTTTAAGATTTAAAGGCACAGGTTAAAAGGCAGTCAGATTTTCCTCCGTTTTTTTCAGACTCCAGAAATGATTTTAACAAGACCTCAAAAAAATATAAAAAATAATATATATATTTATGAGCGTTACAAACGAAAAAAATAGGTAAATCTCCTTTACCCGGAACTTTCCGCGTCATGATTTTTTTCCATTCGTTAAGAATACTGAAGTGTGAACCAATTTAGTTTAGTAAATAGTCACAGTATATATGTGTTACATATACTGTCTTTTCAAACATTTTTATCATATTGGATTCCTACCAACAGTTTACCTTTTCTTTCTACCTATGCTACACGTGCTTTTTGGGCATATTTTAAAATAAATTCAGGAACTAGTTAAGTTTAATTAGTTTTTTTAGTCAGAATTTTTAAATACTATATCTTCGTATTATCTATTCGTACCAAAATTTACCCGTTGATTTCAACATAATACTTTGATGTTTGTGCAAAATTTCAGATAAATTGGATAAGTAGTTTTTTAATAATATTTTTTTTAACATTTCACTAGGCCGCCATTTTGTTTAGCCATACTGGATTTTTACCAAAATACCAGGTATATATGACCCTTAATTTTTGGTCAGAATTTGAAGTCAATCCCGTAAGTAGTCTTTAAGCTATTCCGCGAACTAACAGACAGACCGGCAGATGGACCGGCGGAATTGATAAAACGCCAAGACGTGAAGAAATGTAAAACCTGAGAGGGCGATTTTTTCACGATTACAAAAATTTTATTTGGCCACCATTTTGTTGGCCATCTGGGATTAGTACCACAATTTTACTAGTTGATCCCTGTACCACAATTAATTATGGGATACAATTTGAAATCAATCTAAAATGCAGATTTTTGAGGCTGAATTTTTAAATATATTATTAAGCAGCTATTTTGTTCCACCATCTTGGATTCGTACCAAGAAGTTACCAGTTGATTCCAACATAATAGTTGATGTTTGCGCAAAATTTGAAATAAATTGAATAAGTAGTTTTTTAAACATTATTTTTTTAACATGTTACTAGGTCGTCATTCTATTTCGCCATATTGGATTTATACCAAAATGTTACCAGGTCATCCCCATATGACCCTTAATTTTTGACCAAAATTTGTAGTGAATCCAATATTTGTTTATTAGCCATGCCGCGAACGGACAGAGAGAAACACAAATAGACAGACAGACCGACGGAATTGAGAAAACATGGTTTTCGGCATCTAGGGACCCTGAAACTGACGAGGAATCAAGATAAAAAAATATAATTATCGGAGGAGTTCCAAAGCGACATCAAAAAAATATAAATAGCGTTGTTAGCAAAACTCTGTAGAAAGTGGGAGCCAATATAGATTCTGTCCAGGATTGTCATCTGATTAGTAATGGAAAAGAGGAGAAAACTTCAATATTGGTCAAAGTGAACAGTAAGAAGGAAAAAAAGAGATAATGAAAAAAACGGAAAGAGAAAAAGTCACTATTTGTCCAGAAGGTAGGATTAGCAGGGCAGAATAATATTATATATGGCATACCTGCTTATAACCAGGAATTGTTTAGGGCTGCTCGGGACTTTAAGAAGGCAAATAACTATAAGTTTTTATCGTACGAAAATGGGAAATTTTTTATTAGAAAACACATAAATACGGAAATATTTACTTATTATTACCCTCCGAGATTTTTTCATATCTTTGTGTTTCGGGGTTCCTAGATTCCGTAAAACATGTTTTCTCAATTCCGGCGGTGTGTCTGTCTGCTCGCGGCATAGCAAAAAACCTACTTACCTGATTTCAAACTTTCGTCAAAAATTAAAAGTCATTTGGGGATGACCTGATAACATTTTGGTAAAAATCTAATCTGATAAAACAAAGAAACATAAAACAGGGCGTCTTTCCAATTATTCCAATTGGATGCTTTTTTGTCAAAAAGAAGAACACACACTGCAGTAATAAACCTTTTAAATTGTACATATGGTGAATTTGACGGGTAAAGGTTGGTCAAGGACTTTGAATTAAATTAAAAAAAAACTTTTGACAGCGTTGACCACTTGGTGCTTTGAGTAAATTACAGGCTATAGGGGTGAGGGGCTTTTTGGTATTGCTTTAGAGCTACTTAGGTGGCAGGAGTCAGTTTGTGTGCATGGGGTGTGAAAGTGGAGAGAGAGTGCTTATGGATCTCATGGATATTGGCGTCCCGCAGGGATCCATGTTAGGCCCACTGTTTACTCTTAGTGCATGCGAATGATACCTGTTACATTGATAATATTAGCAAAAAATCGTATGCAGATGATGCAGGAATTTTTTATTCTAGAAGTGTGAACAGCATCTATGGGGAGATGCAATGTGATAGAGAAGTCTTTGAAAAGTTATATGGAAATTGGGGCGTATGACAACTTCAAACAAAACAGAACAAAGCAATAAAAGCCCTATATGGTAGAACTTATTATGAAGCAACTAGTTTGGTTTTGAGAACACAATTACTTAATATAAAGAAATTAATTATTTATAAAATGATAAAATTAATACATAAAATTAAATTAAATCATTTGGATACAGCGATCATGCTTAAACTAAATAGTACCTTTCACTCATACCACCCAAGAATTAATACCAATTTTCGAGTAGAGGGTTTTACGACAACCAAAGTTCAAGTAGAGCACAACTGTTAAGAAAATAGAACTTTATAATAAAATACCAGACCACTTAAAACTTATAGAACATTTAAATATTTTCACAAGATTTCTTTCAGAGAATAACCATGACTTTTACTAGAACCATTTAAGATTTTTGTTTTTTTTTTATTTGTTTCGGTATTTTTGTTTAAAGTTTTTGATTTGGAGGTTTAGTACGTAAATATATAACTTAAAGAAACTTTTTATATGTGTATATTAAGACAAACGCACATACGGGCATTTGTGAAAATGCTTTATATTTTTTGAGATTTATTGTAAATAAATGAAGTTTTTCCAAAATTGCTACTCTCAAGCAATTTAAATTGTTTATGAAAGTTTTTATTTTGGTGATAAGTGTTCATCCTGTTTTATCGTTTAGAACAGAACGTTCCAGTTTGACCAAATTGTGTTAACGTCCGCCAAATACATGTTTTTTAGAATATGTTGGTCCATATTTATGTATTTCAGTATGAGTCTTGAAACATTTTCAAAATAGTTATTTTTAAGTTCAAAGTGGTGCAAAGTGGATGACGAATTAATTTTTTCTTTTAGTTTTTTTTTCTCCAATAGGCATGAGTGCAATTTAAAATTATGAGATAATATATTCTTCCTACCAACTCGGTGTTCTTAGAGATAAGTTTTATAAGAAGTTTATCGCCGAAAAAGTTCCTTGAGAGTGTTTTTGCTTCCATAACCACAATAGGTGTACTCCTACGCAATGTATAAGGGCTTTATTTTTTTACTGCTCCATTTTTCCATTCCATTCCAGTGGGTATCTACTGTAGATCCATAGATAGATCGAATATAGGCTTTGTAAAACATCCTCGATAAACTTTTCGGTCGATTTATATAAAACATTATCGTATTCAGGAAAAAAATCATCGGAATTACTTGGCTTAGGATATCCTTATCTTATTTTTTTACATAAATTAGCCCTTTCTAGTGCAATATTTAAACAGATATTTACAAAAACGAGTCTTTGTATTACTAACTACGACTGGTTCTAAAGAGTTTTCGAAAAGGTACAATGAAAAAATTACCTTCTTCCTAGTTTTCCGGAGGTTCGAGTTCGATTTGTTAACGAGAAGAAATTATAACTTTACTTTCGTGAAAATTATGCGAAAAACGAAAATATTTTTACACTTCCGTAGGAAGGGAAGTCCAGACTCCATGGACACCCCTGGCTAGGTTCCTGCCTTGCCTGTAGCTCAAAAACTGCTCAAATGATTTTATAAAAATTGGCTCTCATTTCCGTATGTATATCAAGTGCTACTCGAAGTAGTTTCTTCTAAGCAGTTGAGGTAGCAAGGCTGTTGCGTATAAATTGTGTAGTTTTTGCTAACTTGATTTTTGAATAACTTTATTCTTCGAATATTTACCGTGGAAACGATTGTTGAGGTAATTGTAACCATGGAAATTATCCACCGAATAAAATTATATGGAGCTGAAAATACCAGCCCTTAGGTAACCCGTTTATTTAAAAAAGCAATTTCCACTGTGAGTTCTTGTCTTAACTATCAAAAGATTGTGCACATAATTTTTAGACAAATCTACTTTTCTACATGCTTATTTATTGGCATGAAATATATTTTTAACAGAAAAAAAAATGCAAAAAAATTTTTTAAAACCGTCAAAACACTTTCTTCAAACACTGTGTTTATTTTTTAATTACTGCTGAATAAAAAAGCTATTCAGTTAGCTTATAAAGGAATAAGTTATTTAAAAAATCTATTTTCCGTCTAATTTCAAACTGCTTAGAATTTTTAAATTGGGCTTACTTCCATGTAACATTTAATGACCCAATTTATTAAAAAGATATTTTGACATCTGTCAAAAAATAGGGTTTTCTTCGTAACTTCTGAACGGTTTAAAATGTTTTAATATTGTTTTCAAAGTTCCATGTAACTTTTAAGTACGTAATTTATTTGAAAAAAATTAAATTTGTAAACTGGCTGTTTTAATTGTTACACATCATTTAGAGGATATACCGATCGGGGATGGATACGTTTTTTTGAATGTTCGAGGGAGACGTGTCCGATATGGTTTGAGATTGGCCCTACTACAATAACTTATTGTTTTTTCCTTTATAAAAAAGATGAAAAATCTGTAAATATCTTTTACCCGGATCTTCCCTCGTTATGAATATTTCCTTTTATTAGTATTAGCGAACTGTAGACCAATTTAGTTCAGTACATAGACAGTTATAGACACATAATATATATCTTTATCAAAAATTTTTATTTGGACGCCATTTTGTTCCATCGTATTGGATTTCCACCAACATTTTTACCAGTTTCTACCTATCCAAACTTGATTTTTGATATACTTTAAAATAAATGTAATAAGTAGTTTTTACACTGACACACACCACCGTTTTGTTACGGTATGTTGAATTCGACCAGATGATCCATATTTCACATTTAATTTTGCTGCAAAATTTAAAATCAGTTGAATAAGATTTTTTTACGTTGGTTTTTATTTAAAATTATCTGGCCTCCATTTTGTTCCTCCATCTTGAATTCGTACCACAACTTTAAATTTGGAATTAATCTAATGAGTATTTTTTTTCAGGCCGATTTTTCAAATATTTTATTAGGCCATCATTTTGTTTTGCTGTCTTATGTTCCTACCAAAATATTACCATTTCATTCCTATCTAACACTTAATTTTTGTGCAAAATTTGAGGAAAATGGATAATTGCTTTTTTAGTACTATTTTTTTTAACGTTTCACTAGGCCTTCATCTTGTTCTGGCATATAGGATTTTTAATTTTTGACTAAAATTAGAAGTCAATCTAATTAGTAGTGTTGTTTTGGCGTGAACGGACTGACAGACCGACCGACGGAAATGATAAAACATATTTTTTGGCATCTAGGGACGCTCAAACCTGAATATATAAAATCTGAGAAGGTGGCATTTTTACGATTACAAATATTTTATTTCGCCTCCATTTTATTCCTCCATCTTGAACTAGTATCACAGTTTTACTAGTTCATCTCTATACCAAAATTAGTTATGGCACACAATTTCAAATCAGTCCATTAAGTAGTTTTTTAGGCTAAATTTTTAAATATTTTATTAGGACGCCATTTTGTTCCGCCATCTTGGATTCGTACCATAATTTTACCAGTTGATTTAATTAGTATTTAATTTTTGTGCAAAATTTGGGATAAACTGGATAAACAGTTGTTTAGTAATAATTCTTTAACATTTCACTAGGCCGTCATTTTCTTTTGCCATATTGGATTTTTACCAAAATGTTACCAGGTCATCCCCATATGACCCTTATTTTTTTACCAAAATTCGAAGTCAATCAAGTAAGTAGTTTTTTTTGCCGCGAACAGACAAACCGACAGACCGACGAAATTGACAAACATTTTTTCGCCATCTAGGGACCCTTGAACGTAAAGATCTGAAAAAATCTCGGAGGGTGATTATTCACGATTACAATACTTCTCTTTTGCGAGGGATGTAAAAAGTTGTTCTTTAATTTTAGTGGTCTGCTCTATATCACCCTCTATATACGTCAGATGGTGGCTTTTCTATCAAGTGTCTTGGCAAAATATATCTGGGCCCTTCCGCAAATCGGGCTTAAACTTCGACTACAGGATACAGAGTTTTTTTCACGATCTTTATTTATTATTTAGGGTGACTCCTAGGTGACCTTATATATATTTCAGAGTTTTTAGACCATTCTCTAAATCAATTACTGGTATTTATGCTTACTAGCTAATATCAATTCACTTATTCTGCTATCTATCTGATAAAAATCTAAAATGATGAAAGCGATTTTGAGCGCATGTTAAAATATCAAGTTTCACTTTGATGACTGCTTACTTAAACTTATGTTTTTGTAATAATTTTTACCCATCGAAAGCCTAGATAAAATATGAATAAAGATAAATCAGGAAAAGAAAAAATTATGGTGTATTTAATTATTATATTTGATTAAAGATCTTTGAAACAGTCGGTTATAGTGCCCTTTAAGAAATAAATATGGGCAAATGACAAAGTTATTGTTAAATCTCTAAATAACTGGACCTAAATTCTTCGAAACAATGTAATTTCAATTTTGCTTTGTGGGTAAGTGTAAGTACTGTGAAGGTATTATTTTTAAAACAAAAAGGGTGAAAATCGAAAATAGAAATTGGCTATTTAAGAAGTAGAAATATGTTCTTATAACATTTACTCTTTTACACTCAACATAAATATTAAAACAATATTATCTATATGAGAAACTAAAACGAAAATACATATATTTATCTTCAGAAGAGTAGCGTTAAAATGTACGCAATTTTCTTATTTACAAGACTAAACACATAACTTTGATGTTTTGCTGAAAATACAGTAAAGTATGCTGTTATGATTTTCTGTTGCAAAAATAAATATGAATAGATCAGCAGATTTTTTATTAAAATCCCTATAATGTTTTAAGGTTCGCATTAATAACCGGTTAAATTTTAAATAAATATTTTCCTTCCTGGAAGTTTAGAGATACTTTTCCGACTTTTTTAGTTAAACATTAAATAACAAAGGCATTATGATGTTTTCTTAGAATAATAATATTTATGGAGAGCAATTCTATACATATTAATATTTTACGATGAGGAGTTACTTTTAGAATGATGTGGTAATAAATTAAGTAGTAATATCATTTCTTTGGTTTTTCATTTAAGATAAAACCAAAATATGAAACTACATTTTAAAGTAATTTTTTTTATTAATGAGTTTTAAGTAACAACACGTTCCGGGTGCATACATTAACACTCTGACATTCACAGTTAACAGTCTAAAATGTATTTCATAAGTAAAGTTTTACAAATTTTCAGATTCATAACAAGTATCCCTGTTTCACTTATGAGTAACCTATAATAAGTTTTATTAATTAGGTATGCTGCACTAATTTTTAAAATATTTTAATCACACTTTAGTCAGTGTATGAGAATTTTGTGCTATTATTACATACAAATACTTTCCACAAAAAAACTTCGATGAAAATTTTGTACGGTATAAGACTGTGATAAGTGCTGAATATATTTAATTTGTCGAGGGAAATTATTTTAAATTGATTTTAAATAAAATTTTAAATGACTTGACTTATATAAGTTATTTAAAACCAAATGACAATGCTCGGGTCGAAATGAATAATGTCTCACCTAGTTTATATACAAAGGCGTAAAATTCTTCTAAGAAATCATCTTGTTTTAGCCTTGAGTATGCGAAATTCAATTGTTTTCATTCATCATTATACGATAAATTATCTACACTCGGTCAATTCTATCTTTTTTTTGTTTTGGTTAAATATGCGGCAATTTCTTAACCCTGATTAAAGCGATGCATAATCGAAAAGCTTCAAAAAAAGAGAACATCTTATATTTACCTAATTTTTTTCTGATTAAGGGTCGGCATAATAATTTTGCTTGACTATTGGTATTGAGACATAAATATTGAGTAAATAGATTTAGAAGACTGCAGTTAATTCTTAACATAGTGCACGATGTCCAGTTTGCGTTGGTTTCACGGGGCATTTCCAGTATTTGTAAAGATAGAAAAGTATGGTCGCAAACTTACGATGCCCTAATCATAATTTTCATTGCCCGCTTTATTTCTGAAATATAGGGTAAAATTCAAAATTTTGAATTTTGCGACCCCTGATGCAGATCCCACTACTGTTGTTTGAAAGAGTAATTTTTCTTGTACGAATTATATTGGATTTCAATATAATTTGAATAAAAGAACTCAACAATTTGATGTTTAATGAGAAATTTAATTGATTCAACAAATTTATTTTAGCGGCATTGTATTTTCATTTCAATTTAATTTGAATTTCAAAACTAATAAAAATTCTGTTCTCTGTCAATGTGGCTGCAGAAAATTTTTACTTTTTCATTTGTTTTACGAGATAAGTCAATTTTATTGAAATTATACATTTATACAAAAATTATAGCTAAATCTCTCCAAGATTTTTCTTCAGAACTCTCCAAGGTTTTTCTTCAGAACAGTTAAATTATTCCTCCAGATATTTTATAATTTTGAGTTTTTTATTATTTCAACTAGGAAGACCTATCCAAACCTAACCTAATTTAATCGAAATTGGGTATTTTAAAAATGTGCTTCTGTATGTTTATTATTATCTTCACACGAAATTTTGTCTTATACCATTCCAAATAATTTGATAACAAAAAGGTTACTCATAACAAATATTATTTAATTATATTTTTTGTTAATCTGGGTGTGTTCAGAAGAAAATGAAGGTTCCCTTGATTTTCTTTGATTATTTTAGCATTTCACTCGAACTATACGAGACATTGCGTTCTTGAAAAACACGATATCATATGAAGCCTAGATGTCAAGTGGTTGTATCCTAGTATTTCATTGACGAAGCACTGGACATCATTACTATGAACGAGGATTTCCCGGTACATATAATAAAACTCTCGAAGAATTGCCTTAAAAATACTTATTTTTCATTTAACGGGCAAATGTATAAACAAATAGATGGTGCTCCAATGGGATCCTTACTATCATGAGGAGCGCAAATTTATTTATGATATACTTCGAGAAAGAAGCTCTTGAGAAAGTAATTTTGAAGCACAGGTTATGGATTCGTTATGTGGATGACATATTTATTATATGGCAATATGGTCATACAGAGCTCGAAATTTTCACGTAAATTTAATGCACCTGAGAATACAATATACTTTAGACTTAGAAGAATAACGGACATTTCGAATACATCATATTATATAGAAAACCAACAGGTATCGAGAGATATTTAAATTATTGTAAAAAAAGTAAGTTAAATATGGTATATATCTAAATCGAAACACCAAAACGACAAAAATATTTCATTAATAATCAAAAACTGACAAAACTGCAACGTTTTTGAGATTTTGCTTTTTGTTCCAAACAAATTAGCCATCGCCTACTACCTACTAATTGGACACAAAAGAAAATTTTAGAAAATCTCGAATCCACATTATTCTTAATAAATAGAATATACTGGGTGCCCCATTTAAAAAAAAAATAAATTTTTACCTGACCCGGTATACTTATTCTGAAAGCGGCAATACAATATATATATATATATATATATATATATATATATATATATATATATATATATATATATATATATATATATATATATATATATATATATATATATATATATATATATATATATATATATATATATATATATATATATATATATATATATATATATATATATATATATATATATATATATATATATATATATATATATATATATATATATATATATATATATATATATATATATATATATATATATATATATATATATATATATATATATATAGCCTCCACAGCCGGCCTCGTAAACGTTAAGTTTTCTAACTTAATTTGTAGAGACTTTGTATAGAAATACCCACACGAGATGCATAATCTTCAGATGACAACGTTGATTAATGAACTTTAATATTTCATGCTATCTCCAACTGTGTGTTTGCGCCATTTGACATGAACGCTCCTAAAACGGTGAGGTCAAAAGTCGCTTTTAATTTAAATTTGTTAAACAAATCTGTGACACGCGATTGTAACATTTGCTTATCGAGTGGTTGTGTTAATACAGTGAAGTTAGGCCAAAATAGGCAATACAATTCAGCATTTTGTATATATATATATATATATATATATATATATATATATATATATATAATATAACGTAAAAAATCCACTCGTTGAAAAAAATGATTTTAAATTAGGTTCAAATTATTGTTAAACATACGCCTTATTGTTGTTGTGTAAATGTAGTATTTGTTATAATTTCACACTGTTGGAAATATTTAGTTAAGTAGTTACCTTTCATGTGTAGTGTAACGCCAATAACTTTTAGCTTTAGTTCCAGTTAAAAATAAAAGAACAAGAATGTTAAACTTGTCGAACAATAGTCGAATCTTTTTTTTTTGTAACTTTAGAGTTATTTTTTCTAGTTATGTTAAAATAAAGGTATCCTAAACAGTGTATATAAGTAATAAATCGTAACAGGTTATGGGCCCAGATTACGCAAAACATTAGTAGGTCAAGGAGAAGTAAAAATTTAAATAAAGTAAGCAGACGTATTAATATTAAATTTGACATTGAGCTTGTGAAGAAAGGATACAGAAAAACTCAAAAAAATAATACCACAATAATGTTTCTCCAATTAAATTCAAACAATTTCAACAAAGGGAAATTTAGAGTAACAGCTTTTTTGAAGGATGTGACTTTAAAGTCGATAAAGAGATAGCGGATTTTAAAATAAGGGACGCAAAAACAAAATCACCCACTGTATAGTCTGTCTCAGATAATCACCTAAATTTAATTAAGGATGTCACGATTGAAAAACTATTGGTCTAGGTCCTATACCAAAACAATGAAAAGCATTTTATAGCGTAATTCGCGAGTTTGAAAAAAAGATGAATCGGGCAGAGTTTGTCACTTACTATTATCATTGCGATGCAGTAATCACTGCCATACAGACTGTGAATACTGACGCCATGAACCAGCAGAGAACCCGACTGATCTTATAGGCCTAAATTGTTCAAAATTATTAAATAAAATAAATAATTTTACTTTATAGCCAGGTTCTCCTGAACATCTAGTGACAAGGCAAATGAAACCATTTATGACAAATATTAGGTATTTAGAGAGTGGAGTGAAGATAGGGGCAGCAAAAAGTGAACAAACACTGACTGCAATCAAAAGAGGGACAATTAAAGGACCCTGTCAAGGTAAGGATATATTTTTAGCTGGTTCAATAGTTAAAGGTATTTCACATAATTGAGTATCTGTCTCACTATATAACATTTGAAAAGGAAATGCTAGGAAAGATGTTTGGTAAAATAACGTTTAATGATTCTTTATTTTACTGTAATTTTTTTAATGATTTGTTCTTATTTGCAGCAATATTTATAAAGAAAATGACTTAAAAGATTTAAGTCATTTTAAAAAATATATATATATATATATATATATATATATATATATATATATATATATATTTGGGCAGTTATTTTGCAAAGGCTGAATACATTGGGAAAACGGGTAAAATAATTTGATGAGAAACAGACAAATTACCATAGCATAATGAAATAAATAAATAAAATAGACAGAAACGAAGAAAGACATAAGAAAATATTCATTGAACAAGAGTTTCAAAATGAAGACACAACATAAATATAAGATTTAAATGAATTTAATAAACAAAAAGAATTACTTACATTTATCTATCGGAAGGGTTAAAAACAAGAAACCATTTCTAAAATTAAATAGAGTTTTGTATAGTCTAATGGAATCTCCTAAAACGTGGGGTGATAGTTTTAACACATTTGCAATAAGAAGTTATATTAGAAAATCAAATTTCGATTATTACGATGATTCTACCTTACTCACAGGAAACCAAGCATAAGTGACGTATAAAAAGTATGATAAAAGTAATAGTAAAATATAATTAACGGTATATTCAGATTCGAATTAGGCGTTAGATAAAAATAAAGAATGAGTTTAAGGTGCCGCATAATTTTAAATGGAGAGAATTTTCTACCTCTCAAGCGGAGTACGTGGCAGTATCTATTTCAGCTCATGATCAATCTTAGATTTTTTAAACGATCTTGGTTTTGATAATAATACCAAAATGTATTGCGACAGTAAGAGGTTGATTTTAATGACTAAAATTTTTGAAAATTCTAAAAAAGCTAAACATATAGAGCATTACTTGAAAGATCTGGTAATTACCAAAGTTATGCTAATTAAAGCAGTTACATTTTTTTGTGATGTTATGTGCAATTTTCGATTATACAAAAGTGTGAGGAGGAGTGTTGGAAATATTTAGTTAAATATCTACCTTTGATCTATAGTGTACGCCAATGACTTTTAGCTTTAGTCTCAGTCCCAGTTAAAAATAAAAGAAAAAGAAGGAAGATGATTAAAATTTGTCGAACAATGGTCAATTTTTCTTGTATCTTAAGAGTTAGTTTCTGTACTCATGTTCAAATAAAATTATTCTACATATAGAGAACAGTCTGTATAAGTAATAAATCGCAACAAACTTTATGACGTTAATTCTAATACGACGCGGAACATTTATAAATGAATACATTTATTATCAACCTCTAAATTTCCATAGATTTCCATCACATTTCAGCAATGTTTGTTTCGTTTGATTATGTTTCGTTGCAATTAGATTTCACTGATTTCGTACGTCAGCAAAATCACACACTCAGGTTTCCATATATGACATATAACTAAACATCCAGTTGTAATTAATTCCGTAATAATGTTCTAGTTATTATTCATGTAAGGTTAACAGCCTACCTTACTAGTAATGTAAGACTATTGGCCAACCAAACTTTATTATCCAACTCAAATAAATATTGTTAACTTATGCAGGAAAATAGAAGCAAAAAATAATAGTCTTAAAATAATAATGAACAGGAAAATACCAAAATATTAGCGAAACGGCTTAAATCCTTTATTGCTGTTTTTTTAATCATCCTAATTTATCAATTTCTGAAGCTGACAACCTTATGCAGTAAATACGTTTCATCTGGTGCATGCCCGAAGAATTTCTGAATTTCCTTGTAAAAACACTAGACTTATTGGGGATGTATCCTGATGATCATTTTAAAAATGTGGTAATTTAAGCAAACTTACTTTGCGCTCATTTTAACGTTCATTCAAAACTGAATAAGGGGCAATTTTTGACAACTTTGTTGAGACAACGTGTAATTATTTCCTTGACAACGTCAAAATTGTTTTGTTATTTAACTCAAGTTTGACATCGACACTAGCAAAAAATCTGATATTATACTATGTTAACGGACACGTGGGAGAAAAAACTATATGTTCAATTTCTTTCGGTCGGTCGTACAAAAAAAATTGCTTGATCCAAAAATAACTATTCCCTTTCAAATTCTGAATAACATTTGAAAAATGAAAATAACATCTTTTTAATTTTCATTACATCGAATGGCGGAGGAGAAAATTTAATAGAGGAAAAATTTTGTAGTCCGGCCAGTGGGTGTTCGGAGACTATGAGAGAGGTACCCGAAAGGTATTTCTGGTTCCGGTGCCTGCGCGAAACACAGAAACATTGTTGGGATTCATACAGGATTATATAAATCCAGGAACAACGATGATCTGTGATTGCTAGAGAGAGTATGGAAAGCTAAATAGGCATGGGTTTAGCCAATTGCAATCAATCATAATATTAATTTTGTGAACCTATATTTTTATAGTTTTTAGTTATATTAACTATATTTTTCTTGTAAATGTCTTAGGCGCATACATAAAATATTGACACGCTGTGGAGAGAGGTAGATCAAATATTACACGGTATGATACTCGAGAGAATTATTATGAAGGAGTTATCTACAGAAAGAAGGCAGGATCGGTTTATAGTTTAAATAATGCCTAAAGTATTCCATTTTAGTTAAGTATAAGTTAGATTTTAAGTTCTTTGGTTTCTAGACCATAAAATTTATAGATTTCTATTTTATAGGGAATATGCTTCTTACTTTTTGTTGTAAAAACATTTATTTAATTTTATCACATTTGACGTTCATCGTCTTTTAAATCTTTGTACCTATTTCTATTGTGTACAACATATTTACTAAAGTATATTTTTCTTCTATTCACTCCGTGTTTTGGATGCATCCAATTTGAAATGGGTTCTGGATCGTTTTGTAATACTGAAGCATGATTTACACATTTTTCATCCGCACAAGGATGTTATATGCGTATATATGAATGCTATTTGTAAAAAAAGAGAAGGAATTTTTACTTTTTCCGAGTAGGTAGATGTTTTTTATATTTAGAATTTCTTCTATATAAGCTGGCCAACAAGGAAAAGGGCCAATCTTTCCACTAACCGCAAAAAAAATCATCTAAAAATATTTGTTTCATATTTATCAGTAAATCATTAACAGTTTAATATGATATTAACCTCATCCGTCCAAAAGTAAATAAATAGGCGGTTCTTATTTTTTTGTTTACAGATCCTCATTTTAATTTCTACTTAACAATTTTCCAGATACAAATAAGAATACATTATTATTGTAAACATTTTGACTTTTTAGATTTGAATAGCTGGCGCTGCTTTAATTGATTGACACTTTCAGGTTATGTTACTAACATAAAAAATCTTACATTCTCTAGTCGTAAAAATAGCGTTTTTTAAGTTTTTAATATACAAAAGTAATGAAGTCAAATAGTTTGCATTATTCAAACAATGTTAGAATATTTACTACCGAGTCATTTTAGAAAACGGATAAAAGGATAAAAATAATGAAACGTAATATTGATCACTTTGATGAACTGCAGCCGAAAATCTATCGGTGCACCAAAAATCATCAAAACTGGCGTTGATAAGTTCGTGTATTTTTTCATCTTGAATCTCTCTGTAAATATCTTTTCTACTTTCATCTACAAAAAACGTAAGGAGAGAAAATCATTTTCCGTGACGTAAGTCGTCTTCAGAATCTTGATCTTGTATTTTGTTTATATATTATTCTGTACACACACTTAATTGTTTAATGTTTAATCAAATAATATATTGAACCCTTTGCCATAATCAAAGTTTTTTACGCTTTGTCTTCACTATACAGCATTAAATTGGCAATATATTCGATTTTGGAGTATTCTAGATCGATCCATCATTGATTTTAAAATATATTTGTCTAATACTCGGATATTTTTGTTATTAGTACAGTGCATAGATTTTTTTTTCGTTTATATTAATAACATAATATCAGAATATCTTTCATTTTTGGTTTTTTTTAGTTTAGGATAATTTACTTACCACAAAATTGTACTGCCGTAACTTCACTACGTGTTGTTCAGAAGGAAATATTGGCTCACGACGACATATTGTTGCGACACAAAGTTTTGAGCAAAGCTGCTTTTTCTTACGCACTTTGAAAAAAATGCAATAAAAATAATTCAATAAAAACCTTGTAGAGCATTCGATAAGCATAATTCAAAGTAAATAAAAATATGCAAACGCGTATAAAATATCAGTCTGATTTGTTGTCAAATATGTGGTAAATAGGTTAGGTATAAACGAAAATCTGAACTGATAATTCACTTACGTTTAGCAACTATGGCGTAGCCACGAAAGGGGGGGATACATGCCCCCCTAGATATTTTAATTATAGTCGGCTAATTTTCTTACTCGTCGATTTTTATGAGGGTATTATGTACAAAATAAAAACTGAAGATGTTTTTTTCGTCAGATTTTTTTCGGATAGTGTATCTCCATAAAGGCGTACATTAGGCTTGTTGCCATCGAACTACAGAACTGAGGACATCAACGACTTAAACGATGTTGAAACGTTATTATATCACCTCAAGTGCTAAGTCTGGCTACACCACTGTTTGGTTTAATACGAATGCATTTAGCACGAAGTAATTCGTAGCGTAGAGAATAAATAAAATAAATTTAATGAATTTTCATCAGCTTTTTTGGCATTTCTTTAACTGTCTATTGTCATAGAACCATATAATGTGGTTTCTGGTTATTCTGAGATATTTTCCAGCCTAATAGAAAGTTATACGTCATAATCCACAAGAAATTTTTAAAAAATAGTAAAATTGGCTCTCGTACGAATTAGGTATTTCGGATTTTGTCACTTTTTTAATTCACTGTTACTCCTATCTCCAACTAAATTCATTACAATAAAAACAACACTGTAATTATTTTTCTATATCTGGAGCAGTTTCAGCTTACAGCGTATTAAAAATTGTAGCGATTTTAGCCAGATTATAATTTTTTTTTTAGGCCAAAAATGCTTCATCCAACAATCTTATTCTTTTAATATATTCTATACGACATAGGTTTCGTTTAATATAAAAAAAAATACAAAATCCAAAATACTTAATCTATACAAGATACGTGTGTATTCCGAAACCAAAAAGGCCCTATGAAATCCATTTTTTTTAGAGCTATTAATTTTAGCGTACGGCCTTCTGTTATTATGGTAACGATTTATTCTATACAGTGTGTGTTTTGGGTCAGTTGTATTAATACTTTGGTGTCCCATGTTGAATTAACATAGAGAACCTATGTGATTAAAGGCTTGTATAGGACATCTGTTACCCACATTTTACGGAATGGACTTTGAAAAAAGCTTACCTGGAAATATTCCGTTCTCTGTAATGACTGCGGTTTGTATTTCTCTTAAATAAGAGACAATTGTCTGCCGATATAGAGGAACAACTGTCAATGAAGTATATAAAATTGAACCAAATATGTAGGGTAGGTATGGCTCTAGTAGCAAAAGTAAATTTTTTAGAATATGCTCTATAAGAAAATGCGAGGGGTAATCACCTAATATTAATATATCGAAAACCGTGGGGCTCTCACTAAGTTTAAGTTATCATATTCTGACACATAATGACATAATTGCCAGACCTATTCAGAATTTCAGGTTTGTCTACTATTTACGGGCCACCCTGTACATGGTTTTTATAATGAGAGTATTTTGTGATAACTTCTTCGAAATTCTTTTAGGTTCTGATGACTAAAATAGGAACCTATTGGGATTAATAATTGTTTTACTGTCGAAATGAAACATGGTCTCTATAGAGCAAGAGGACGAAGAAGAAGATGAGAATTTTCAAGAAAATATAGAGATCTCCATCTACTTCTGCGAATTCAACAAGACCGAGACAATGAAGTTCCTCGAGATAGTTCATTGTGGAAAATCCTATCTTAAATGTACGGATTTCTTTAAATGTAGGTACTGAAAATATTAAAATAAACAAATTACCAATAGATATGTAAGTACAGGGTAAGTCTACGCTGCGATGAAGTAACTTTATTATAAATATAAATCAAATTTGACAACAAACCGTATTTGGCACATAGAATTAGTGAAATATTCTAAAAAGTAGGACAGCAAAAAGCTCAATTTCCATTGTTACCAGTTACATAACAATGAACTGGTAAGAATTTGTATGAATCCCAGATAGCAAAACAAAATGGCGACCTAATAAAATAAATAAATACTCAGCCTGAAAAAACTACTTTTTAGATTAATTTTGTGCAAGCATTAAGTGTGTTATAGAAATAAACTAGTAAAGTTGTGGTACTAATTTAAAATGGTAAAACAAAATGGAGACCAAATAAAATGTTTAAAAAATCAAGGTCAAAGATCTTATTCAATTGACTTTAAATTTTGCGAAAAAATTAAATGTGATGTAGGGAAAAACTGGTAGGCATTCAACATGACGTAACAAAATGGTGGTGTAGGTTAGTGCAAAAAATGTTGAAAGTACTTACACAATTTATTTTAAATTATATCCAAAAATGAAGTGTGGCATAGGTAGAAACTGTTAGAATATTGGTAGGAATCCATTATAATGGAACAAGATGACACACAATAAAAATGCTGAAAAGACAATATATATATATATATGTATATATATATATATATATATTCATTATTCTTAATAAAAGGAAAAATTCATAACAAGGGAAGTTCGGGGTAAAGTAAATTTAACGATTTTTTTTATTATTGGCACCTGGGCAACTTCTGAACGGATTTGAATGGGGTTTCTAAAAGCCGCTTGCTAAGTTATAAAGAGTATACGCAGTAATACAAAAATGTGCGAAAAAACTCGAAGGAAAAACTGACATGCTGCTGTAATTATTTGTATGAAAAGTGCTCTTAAAGATAATAAGTATAATAAGTTGTATTGCTGAACATGCTCTATATTATAAAAACCAGTATATAGAAGTATAGAAGAGAGCTTTCGGACTTCAAATAAAAAATTAATCAATTAAGAAAATCGTAAAATCAGAACCTTTTTAAGGTTTAAACACTAATGCAAAATATACAAAAATTCGTTAGTATCTCTCCCTTTTTGCGTATAAAAGTTAAAGCAAAATAAAGATAATAAAATTTAAAATTAAGAAAAAATTAAATCGACAACAAAAACACACTGAAAAGAAAAAAAATATCGTTTTAAAGAACGTTATAATTTGAATTATTATGTCTTTAAAAAGTATTAATTCTAAAGGAAACCAACTAATATCAAATATATGACTGTTCTTAGTACCTAGTAATCAAATAGTAGTTTGTAAATAAGTCAAATTTTTAAAATCTTTTAAAATGAATTTATTTTATGTTTGAGTGAAATTGACTTAATTTTGTCAAAAAAAATTTTTTATTTCTTGTTTTTACATTTTTATTATTCTTATATTTTTAATTTTATTTTTTATAAACTTACTAGCGAATTTTTGTATATTCTACATTATTTTTTTCTTAACTATATATGATTTTAGGATTTTTTAAATGATTAGTTTTTCTTTGAATTTTTTTTTCGTTTTATGTGAAATAACATTTTACTTAATTATTGCCCTGTGATAAAAATACCTTAACATTTTGACATATGTATGTAGTTTTTTAAATACTTAGCACCAGAAGAGCTACAATCGAAAATTAATAAGCAAACACAAAATCGTACACTTGAAAACTTTCAGCTTAAAAATCTTCGTATTTCCAAAATGAATCATGCATTAAGTTGTTTCCATGAGAACATTTAATAAGAATGTCTTCATCTATATAGGTTTTCTCAAACTTTCAGCTAATATAACCGAAAGCCTATTTCTATAAGGATTCTGTATGGTCCTTTACAATCATCTTGTTAGGTGGTATCAAATAAAATAAAGGTGTTTACTTTTTATTCAAACCCGCGCTCTGCAGAAAACAAAACTATTTATTGCTTACCTATTCTTCTAGGGCAGTCTCCAGTTAAAGTAGGAGGAAGAGATGTGTGGGTACAGACACAGGTGTAAGTGTTATTTCGAAAATTCCTGCAAGCTGTCTCTCCGCTACACTTTCCGGGACCACACGATCCAGGATGAAATAACTGGGGCCTTTCATCTGGAAAAAATAAACAAAATACTTCATTAGGTTTTGATATTAAAAAGAAACACAGAAACTACCATGTATTAATTCAAACAAATCAGTTCATATTACTTTGTTAATATTTTGATCTTACAAATCAATGGGTTTTTGTTTCTTAATATCGTGTGCATATATGTGAAGGAGGTTAATTCTTGAATTGTCCTATGATTAAAAGTTCCTATAAACGTCCTAAATAGCTTTTTTTAGCGTTTCAGCCATTCTTTTCCGCCACTTTGAATTCGTACCATAATTTTACCAGTTATTCTCTATAACATGACCAACAAATATGTATATATATATATATATATATATATATATATATATATATATGTATGTATATATATGTTCTTTTTCTGTAATTTGATTTACAAAACTCTAAAATTACATTGCAAATTAATATTTTGTGATATTTATCTTTCATGTTACGGTAAATTTGCTTAGTTCTAAGAGCAGTTTTTGAAAACTCTGTATTAGATGTAAAAAACGAAAACCTTTGAATGTATACTTTATATAAATACTCTCATGCGGTAGAATTGATTCTAAATGAGTATTTTGCCTCGAAATTTTTGACGCTACTGGCTCAGTAGTTTCAAAATAAGTGTACTCATGAATTTGAAAATAAAACAATTTTCCAAATCCAGGTGAAATTAATTCAGGAAATTTATATGGGATAATTCTTTTCATTAAAGCAACCAGTCTTTGCACCATTTTGATCGATATTTCTTCTTTTTGTTTTTCGTTTTTACAACAATTTTTAACAATTTAACCACTGCTGAAAGACACTTTGACAGTTTTATCTAATGCTCTTACAAAATTGGCCAAAAAACTGAATATGGAAAAGACTTTCTTTCGTACGTGTTTGCCTGCACGGACAGAACCGTGTAATATAACCAAAGTGTATGAGGCCCAATAAAAATATTTATTTTGTATTAGTGGCAATAATTCTTAAGAACGGGTTGTTTATTCTGATATGCCTTCCTCAACTTTGATTTTCATTAATTTACATAAAAAAATATTTTAGAAACATCCAGTCCAGTTGACCATCGTTCTTAATGCAACCATCATTTTTTAATTAAACAGTAATACGTTGCCGCACATTAAAAACTTCAATCGACCATGCCGCAGTCCAGTACGGCTGCGATTCTAAAAACAAAAAGGGCTTTCAGTGCCTGCATTATCCTTAGTGGCAGCGAACCACCGCCATTAATACGTTAATGGACATCGCAGACTGAATAATTTGTATTCATTTTAGGATTTCGTACCAAGATTTCAAAACTAGTATTTCGCTTTATTTCCAGTTTCCAGTATTTATAATCTGCCGAAAAAATATACAGGCTTGTCAAGAAACACCCGGCACTATTTATTTACTAACAAATGTGACCGAGAATATGACACACCTGTAAATTGAATCTGAATCTAAATATTATGATTCTCTTTGCTCCAGATACTTAAATAGAACTATGAAATTGTATTATGTAACCTAACTACTAAATCGGAGGAACTATCTGCTTAGTATTTACACCGAATATTTTCCTATTTTCTTCATAAGAAAGTGCAAAACTTGTTCTAGAGAAAAATTGAAAAAGTTGTTGGGGAGCTATTTTATAAATAAAAACAAGAGTTCATATCGCCAAGAACTGAAAAAAAAAATTTCAGCTCATGGCGATATGCGCGACAGCTTTCATTAAAACAAAATAACTACGAAATTATTTTTTGAATTTTTTTCTTTCTGGTTCTAAATGTATTATCTCAATCACAATTTAAAGATCATTTTCAATCTATTGCACAATGTATCAAAGCATCTTTGACTCTCATGATTGGACTGAGAGAGCCGTAATTTGTCCTGTAAAAGGACACCTGAAAGGGGTATCGCTATCACTCTATATGGATTGTATGGATTATTGATAATTTGCAATCGAAGCAAAATTGAGGCACCGAAACGCGGCTACAGAAACATTAGTTCAAGATATTGTCTGTGGAATTCCAAAGAATTAAACATTTGATAACTTTCAATTTAATTTAACAAACTGGTAAGATTGTAGATAAACGCCCCTGAATTCGTATACAATGTTAAAATATCCTACGGATACAAGTTATGTTATCATATTTTTTTGAGTAAATAACTAATAAGCTTGTTGACAGACAGATACAGAACCAATCCACTTTCTTCTAACTCATCAGACTAAGTTTAAATATAATAATAATAATAATAATGGTTTTTTATTATTAAGGAACCAATTTACAATTAAACGGACATAGTCCGTATTGACGTATTTCTTAATAACTAGGCAAAATCTAGTTTTGGGTAGCTATTAATACTTAACCTAAAATTCAAATTAATATTATACAGGGCAGTTCGTTAACGCCCATTTTATTTTATGAACCAGACAACTAGGCAAGACAAAAATTACGTAATCATTAACTGACATTTTATAAGCGTAAAGTCTAACTACTGGACTTATCTATTTAAAAGGGTATTCTTATATTAAATAAAAATTGTCTCCTTTATAAAACAGTCTGGAAGTAGAATGGTACGATAGTTAGCCCACCCAAGTTTAAACATAGTTCAATACATGATCATGTGAGGTATAGGATTTTTGAGTTTTGTGCGTTTTCAGGATGTTTTCTCCATTGTTTCGGTATTGTCGTATTTACGACTGGCCGCTATCTTGAAATGTTCAATAACAAAATATACACAAAAAAAAGTTTTTAACCAATTGTTAAAGTGTGTCAAATTTCAAATTGGTCTTGATTGGTTAAAAAAAAAAGGGAAAAAGACCGCTGTATTTAATAAAAAAATGTGTCTTATTAAATATTTTATTTCTATAAATTAACACTGCTATAATATTGAGTTCAAGAATAATAAACATACTTAATTCCTGAAAGAGTGGTTCATTAAAATATGTTTTTATTCCTCTTATATTTTACATACTCAATTAAAATATATTTTCAAATAACCTCTTCTATAGCAACTTATAAAAGAACTAGTAAGAAAATAAAAAATGGGTTCTCCAAGCTATATTATTATTTTATTAAACCGTTACCATTGTCAGCCGAAAACAATTAAAATAATACAAACAAAAGATTCCCAAACTCCTTAAATTAATTTTCTCTCTTAACAAAAGACCTAAAAAATCTCAGAAAAATAATTATTTTACGATTGCAATAGCTGTTGATACAAAGAAAAAAACGATCACGCGCCAGATTTTTTTTTTAATTTACTAAGTTACTTTAGGCTCGACACGAAGCAGCTTTCAAATAAAAAACTTTTACGTACGCAAACTGAGGACTTAAAAAAAGTTATACTTAATTAATTAGTTCATGAACTTTGTTTGGCCAAAATTCGTTCTTAGATGTCACAGATAATAGAAAAAAAATATATTTTTTGTATATAAACTTTAGCTATAAGATATATATTACGACGACGTTCACAAGCCTTTGGTACAGATTTATTTTTAGTGAAACACTTAAGTATTGTTCTCATATATAAGGACTTGACACCCACTCTCCTCCAAGATTTAACATTCTTCACTTTGTCCATAGAGAAGCTACTTGTCTGATTGATGATCCCAGGGTCACAAAGAAAGTTTTCCAACAAGTTTACGAATATTCTTTGACAATCTTATCTTAATACCCATACATTTAGTAGAGGCAAGTATATTATTTTAAGGACATAAATATGGATATTATAAAAGTCGGGACGGTTTACTGATGTAATGGAAAACGCAATGTAATTTGTTCTGGAAGTGGTCAATGTTAATTTAAAACTTTTAAGGGAGAACTGCACGCAAAAAGTGAAAAATCAGCGACAAGGTTTAGAAAAGTTCAAAGTAAGATGAAAATACGTATTAGAAAAAACTTCCTGCACGTCCGACCTCGAAAAAATGTGTTATGTATAGGCAATTTAAATTACATTTCGGTTAAAAATGGGTTCAAAAGGGTTTACATGCTGCAGAAATACCAAGACATGAGTAGGATTTACCATTTCAAATTTTGCAGTTACGTAGACAAAAGAAAAATGGACAAATCTACTTCTATTTTATAATTCTAGATTTGATTTTTTCATAAAAATTCGCATTTAGCGCTCAACTATACATATTTCTATATTAAAATCACATTGAAGCTAATACATATCTCTTATAGTTTTAACATAATATTGCAGCGGCGGAAGACTTGCAAATGATCCATAATACTGCGTGCAGTTCCCCCTTAAGCCATTTTTTTTACCATCGACCTCCTCACAGGTGACGAAGAATCCTCCGAAAAAACAACAACACCCTACCTATATTTATATCTGTTAGATAAGAATTAATATAAGCTACAAAAATAATGGGACCCAAGGCAGTGCCCTGTAGAACTCCACTCTTCAATGTAAGCCCATCACTCTAAGTGACTCCGGTTTTAATAACCTGCGATCTATCCTTCAACTAGTTCCCAAAGACCCCCAGAAAATCATAAGCCAAATATCTTGCTTTACGTATGGGAGTAATAAGAGCTGTTTTAAAATTGCTTGATACTACACCTATTTTAAACATTAAATTAATATACGCATGATTAAGGGGCATGCTAAGGCTTTACATTCTTTGAAGAAATATCATCGATACCAGAAGCCCAATTTTACTATTCTTAAGGATATTTGTGTACTTTATAACCTTATTAATATTTATTGGTTTTACAGGAGTATTAATTTTTTGCACATTCGTAACCAATATTTACAAAATAATCGTTGGAGAAATTAAGCATACTACTTAAACAATTGTTTCTATGCCTACTTAAATATTGTTTTTATTTTCGGTGGGTTCACTAATTAAATTGATGTTTTTATTTAAAAAACAATATTTAAATTTTTCTCAGTAGATACCTCTACTGAAAAATTAACGAAACATAAGTTTTGTGGTTCTAAAAAAAGGCTGAAAGTCATAGAAACGCTATTGAGTTAATATCCATGTATTTTTTGAGAACTGACATTTAAGGCTTTTTGTAAATTTAAAAAAGTCTAAAATAATAGAAGCTGTGAGCTCGAAACAACATAAAATAATGATTTAAATTGAAATCGGAAAAACTGATTGGAAATAGAATTTGTACAGTCGTTAAAACTTATTTCATCCATCCAGTTTTATTTCTGATGTATTTTTATAACTAGTCAAAACACACGGTTCATTATTTTAAATATTGATTTTTTATTATGTTTTGTTAGTCAGCCTATTTATTTGAATTTGTTATATTGCCACTAAATTGCTAAATATACCATCCCAAATCAGCTGTGAAGTTATAATAACAAAATTAAAAAAACAGACTAAAATAAATTTCTATGACTGACATTTTAGATTTTAAATTAACTACACTTTTACTACTTTCAGTCAATTGCTAAGATTAATTAAAATTCCGCTACCATTTTTAAAGCGCAATATCTCTGGCAAAGTTCTAAATATTCACCATCTATGACATGGCGTTATGGTGCTTAACTTTCCTTTAGAGGAAATGTGATACATTTAAACATAATATTTTTGAGTTCTATAAAGCCTTCTGAGTGTAGAAATTAAAAAAATGTTTTAAGATCAAAACGTCAATTTTAATTATTAACTAGAAGACATAAAGGCCCAAAAATCCCATTTGTCACGAAAAGTAAAAAAGAGGCTTCGGTAATAAATTCATTTAAAAAATTCAAATGTTTCTTAAAATTTGAAAGAGAAATGTAATTTAATTTCCCACTGCAATAATTTTAAAATTAGGTTAACCAACACAAAAATATAAAACTAAATAATTAAACTTAGAAAAAGTTAAACATAAATAATTACCTAAAATAAAAAAATCCACAGGAAATTAACCAAAAATAAAGAGGATTTAAATTAAAGTTATTATTAACTCTAAGTGTATACCATGAACTCCAATTTTTCTTTTTCTACAAATGTAGTACCTACAGAGTGATCTAAAAGGGCGATATTTATAAACAAATTAATTTTTAATAGAAAGACTACGCGTGGGGCTGTTCTACACATGATAAAACTTTTATAGCTATAAAGACCTGCAAAAAAATAATTAATTGAAACTATCGAGGAAATTATTAAATTGGACTTCACATACGATTCTGACGCGGATCCAAGTCACCGAACCTATTAAATCGTCAATTTAAAAATGTTCCATTTTAGTTTTTTTTTATTAATCTTGTAGGTACAGCAACAAAAAAAATAAATTTAAAATTATTAGATATTATTAAAATAATGAAAGAGGTTTAAGGAAAAAAAATGTTGTAGTCGGTCATAAAAATACTTAAACCGTCGGAAAAATTAAAATATTATGTAGAATCACAAAAATCAACAAATTTGTCACAATTAGTTATTGAAATACATACAATAACACATATTGTTATATAAGTGATAAAATAAAACAAACACTGCGGTGTGCGTGATTTTTTACAGCAAGCTGCATCAAACATGACTTATTCAGGCAGTGTGAACTGGTCTCGCATTTAAATTATGCCATATAAGAAATACCCATTAAAATCAATACTACATTTTCAAAGCGAATAGAGTTTAATTTCGGGTTAATTTGAATTCTTAGGTAGTAGTAAACTAAAAAAATATACTTATATTAATTTCTCAAAACGATATAACGCAAATAATACAAAACGTTAATACTTTAACAGTGTTCCTAATGACCGGGATCACTGCAAATACCGATTGGCAGTTTACAAATAAAAAGTCTTCCCAGAACTATGTAAATTTAGCTAAGCATAACGTCACTCGCATTACTCTTCAATAAGCCGAGATTGACGTGAGTACAGGAACTGGGATGCTATTGACAGCGTTTAAAAAATAGAGGCAAAACCGAGAATTAAACTTTAATTTTTCTAAACAATGGATGAGTAGTTACTAACTGTTAGACTAAACATAGACATGTGCATATTTTTTTAAATCTGAAAACAAATTCTGTTGTGAATGACATAAAATATATAGGTAGTTAAATTTACAATATGGTTTTCACTTTGCTACTGTCATTTGTTTATTGGTTTTATGAACTCTATTTTCGTTTTTCTACCTCCTAAAGTAAAACGTATATCTCTTAAAATATAGACATGAACCTTTGAGGGAAATATCAGCCGAACAAGGTGCGTAGGATGTCACTAATGAAACGTGCCTGAACTTTACCAATTTGCTTAAAAATCCAGCACTGAGCTAGTAAAGTTCATAGCAGTAATATTTAAAGTTACAGAACAAGTCTATTAACTTATCTTTCCTGTTTTATACCATTTAAAGTTCAGTATTAAAAAGTAATTTTGTTATATTTAAAGTTTTTAATACAATGTTTTTTTTGTCCTAATATGATTTTTATTATTAACCGCCATGATGCAAAAATATTTTTTGTCGTTCCATGTCTTTAAAGATCACTCTAAAAAAAATATAAGCAAGATTTTTTAAAACAGTAAGCAAATTGTTAGGTCTTCATAGAATTTATTGAATTGCGCAAAATCTTTTGTACCACCGTAACCAAGTGATACTGTGCATTTTTAAAAATAATTTTGTTATCGGGTCTGATGGACAATAAACATTTTACAATAATTTCAATGATTATTCGCAATTCATGTTTGTTTGAAGTGAAAGCTTGTTGCCACAGAAAAACGCAATCGTTTCGTGATGGTGTGAGATAAGTCCGGCACGCCATGTTTTCAATTAAATTTTAAAGTTGGCTCAGAGCCGTAGCTAACTTAGGATGGGTAAAATAATTTTTAGTTGGGGCAATTTTTTCTAATTTATAATATGGCAACTAAATGTCGTCAACCAAGATGGAGAAATAATATGAAATATTTTTTAATTTTATACAGTTTCTTTTTAAATAACGCTAATTAAGCTAATTATTCGATAAATTAATACAACACAAAATTAAGGTAATAAAAATGTAGTAACAAACTTCTAACAAAACAGCGTCTACGTAATTTCGCTGCGTAACATCAAAACATGTACAAATATCTATGTTTTTTAAATTAAAATATTGCAAAATTTTGGCTCATTGAACATAGTTGCGGAAAACTAAATGTTAATTTAGAAAAACTAGATTCACAAATTGCAGCACTGCAACCAAATACCACACTGATGCTAAGATCTCATGACTATCATAAATAAAACAATGGCTGTACAGGATGTCCCAAAATAGAGCTTTATAATTAAATTAGATTCTAGTATAGATACGATGTAGGCTAAATAGGGTCATTTTAAGGGTGATTAATATACTAATGAGGAATTTAAAAAGATATATCCGAAAAAACTCGGGAAATTTGCTGTTTCTTTATTTGTGGGTTTTTAATAAACTATACACACTTTTTCACAAATTTAGTACAGCTCGCCCAACATAGGATTGCGGGTCGGTTATCGTACAGCATTTGTGCGCGTTGACAACTGGGCGGGGTCATGACTCATGACAGACAAGCGCATTATTAAGTCGGTTGATCTTCGGTGGGCAAAGTTTCCTTCTCTGTGTACAGTCGCCAGTGAAAGTACTTACTAGCCTTTTTGTTTTATGTAAAGTTTAATTAAAATTTATTGTGAAGTTTTAAATGAAAATCAAAAACAAAGTATTGCACAGTCGGTTAATCTTCGGTGGGCAAAGTTTGCTTCTATGTGTACAGTCCAAAAAGAAAGTACTAGCGTTTTAAGTGAAGTTCGTTTTAAATTTATTATGGAGTTTCAAACCAAAAACAGTGTTGTACAGGCAAACCCGTGAAGAAGGCTTTGTTCCAAATGCTTATTTAAGGTTTAAGTCCAACTTAAAACAGGGGATTACCATGGTGAAATGAATTTCGAAAATCATAAAAAATGGCTGTAGGAAAAACTCATATTAAATTTAAACTAAACAACTCTAAACAGTGTTTTCGTTATAGACAATGCACCATATCACAATGTCCAATCCAATAAGTCTCCGACGATGAGCTCAAGGAAAGAAGAAATGAAATCGTGGCTTAGACGAAATGGCGTTTAAATGAAGAAATATTGAAAATTGAACTATATACTTTAATTAAGCTTTATAAACCACGATTCAAGAAGTATGAAATCGATAAAGTCTTGATTGAGATCGAGCATAACGTGTTAAGGTAAATTTCATTTATTTATATTAGAAGCAGAACAAATTTTAAAATTTAAAGGATTGTTGTGAAACTCCCATCAACTTATTACAGGATTAAATTATATTAAATATATTCCTATTTATTTCAGGCTTTCTGCATATCCTGACCTGAGTCCCATAGAACTTGTCTGGGCTTTTCTTAAGCAATATGTTGTCGAACGAAATGTTAATTTTAATCTAAAAGAAGTCGAAATATACTCTGACGAGTTTTTTAACAACTTCTCGCCGGAAGCATGGAAATCGAGAAGCGAACAAGCAAGGAAGGTAGAGTGTTTTTTATAGAAAATGGATCACCATTAGATGTAGTAGTCGATAATTTAATAATAAGTGACAATGCATCCCAAGATGAAGACGAGTTATCGGAATCGTCCTTGTTACCTCTATGTATGTTTATTTTAATGTAAATTAATCTGTTTCTCAATTAATTAAAAAAAATCGAATTTACTCGTATGTTATTTTTTTGACCAAACATTTTAATTAAGGGCTATAAACATTTTACCTACTTTTATTGAGGGGACGATATTCAAACAGAAGGATATGTTTAAATTATTATAATATTATATGTAATATAGCTTCCTCAGTAAAAGTAGGTTAAGATGTTTATAGCCCGGAATTTCTCAAATCTAAAGGCTAGTGTTTTATAAGGCAGGCAAAACCATCGTAGTTTGTAATAATTCAAGAGCGTAGGTAATGTGGATTTATTGTTGATGCAGAGTGTACCTATTTCGGTCGTAGTACGTAGGTAGTGTATCGCTTTTGGTCCGAATGCGTTCTACGTCTGCGCATCTCGTGAACGTTTATACTCGCAATCCTATGTAGGTTGAGCTGTAGTTACTATATTTCCTAAAATTTAGATTTTAAATTAGGGCCTGGTATATTTATATTGATTTTTGAAATCTCCTTTTTCACCAGGATTCTAAGCCAATACTAATAATCTAAAATATTAACGTTTCACCGCCAAAATCGCGTCATTTAATTGAGATATACTATTTTTTTACTTCCAAAATAGTGAACCTTAGGTGGTTTTATCAAGTTACTTAAGTATATTTATAAATACAGCAAACATCATGTAAAAATCAATGACAATTGAACCGATTATTTAATATATAATAAATATTCAAATTACAATTACTAATTTAAAATAAAGATTCGACATTTGGATCATATTGGGGTAC
Organism: Kuschelorhynchus macadamiae; assembly: GCA_030620095.1. NCBI lineage: Eukaryota > Metazoa > Arthropoda > Insecta > Coleoptera > Curculionidae > Kuschelorhynchus > Kuschelorhynchus macadamiae. The sequence continues at coordinate 417,261 of JAUTXW010003430.1, forward strand.
CAGCGGTTCTGAAACAGTAGTCAAAAGAATTAAGGTTTGGAATTTCTCTGTGGCCTAACAAAAATAAAACCTTGAATTCTAACAATTCTTTGGCACCTCTTCCACAATTTAGAGCATCAGGACCTTGCTGCAACAATAACTATTTTAATATTTCTAAAGGTTCCTCTCACTAAAAATTAAAAATGTTTTGTAGTTAACTCAAATTGTCTTTGGTTACCCACATGTTGAAAAATTTTAGTTCCTGTTACCTAACTTCTTGGTTTTGCCTTAGATCATCATAGACCGTTACGACTCAGAGTTTGTCGTAGCAACATGTCAACTTTGCGAATTGAAAATCTAAAATCCTGTTTTGCACTATCGTTGGAGAAAAATATACGAAACATGTTGTAAAACCAACGCTACGTTTTAATTTTTAGGTATCATGCGCTATACTGCCATTTAGAGATTTTGTTGAAAAGATGTTGAAGAAATGAAATACATTACACACAATCGGCTTCTTTTATATTTTATTTATTAGTGTTATATCAGTTTTATATTTTATTTATTAGTGACAATCGGGCTTTCGAAAGGGCTATAGTTGCACCTCAGCAATCGCGGATGTCACTGACGAATTGCTTCGAGCATGGGATGAAAATAATATAGCCATTTTAATACTTCTAGACTATACAAAAGCTTTTGAACTAATAAATCACGAAATTTTATTATCAATCGTGCACTATGTTGGTTTTTCCGAGAAAACTATAGAGTTTTTTGCATCATTTTTAAACAACCGTAAGCAACAAGTTACATTGGGGGATTGTTGCTCAAATGTTGAGGGTGTAAGGGTGGAAATTCCGCAGGATAGTATTCTAGGGCATTTATTATTTACTATATATAGCAGTCAATTCAATCAACGTCTAAAGTTTTGTCAATACCATTTATATGCGGATGACACACGAAAATTGAAAATGCCAATAAGCTTATAAATATCGATCTCCAACATTTAGTAGATGTATCTACTGATCATCAGTTAAAAATTATCCTCTAAAATCCGCTCTTACACTATTTCGGCCCGAATCTTATAAATTCGTAGCTAAAAGAGCGCTAAAAATTGAAATCAGCAACACGATTCTTAAAATATCCAATTCTTCAAAATCGTTGGGAGTTATTATTGATTCTGAACTTCGTTTTCATGAACACGTACTAGTAAGCTGAGAAAAGCTTATAGATCTTTAAAAGTAATTTATAATTAAAGGCATTTTTTGAGTCAAGAGATGAAGAAAATGGTTTGCAATTCATTGGTCTTGTCTTATTTCAATCACTGTGATGCTGTTTACCGGTAGTGCTTGGATCAAAATGACACTTAAAGTAATCAAAAAGTGTAAAATTCCTGTCTTCGCTTAATTTTCGGAATACGTAGAAGGAATCGTATTTCAAACAAATTAAAAGATATTGGATGGTTTAATATGTTTAATCGGCGCAAGTTACATTTCTCTAGTTTCAGTTATAAAATTGTAAAATACAAAACTCCAAAATATTTATTTAATAAAATAACATTTAGAACACAAATTCACAACTTAAATGTTCACAACAGAGGTTTTCTAACCATTCTTCGACACCGTAAGGAATTGTACAAAAGGTCTTTTTCGTATAATGCTGCAAATTGTTTAAATTCCCTGCGAGTATCTACTTTTTCTCGATCGTACACCATGTTTCGGAGACACTTCAAACATATTCTTTTTACTAACCAGTAATCGTCATACATTAAAAATATAAATTTGTTCTTATTTTCTCTCTCTCTCTCTCTTCCCCTTTAGCATTTAATTATTCTAGATCATAAATTAAGGGGCTATTCTTAAGTAAGTAATTTAAGTATATGCAAGGCCTAAACAGAATCTAGCTTTTGGCCAGAATTCTGCAATGACATGGCACTTTACTTTCGTAAATTTGCTTTGACTATGTAATAAATAACAGTTTGTTTTCTGGAAAGTAATAAATTTATTTTATTATTATTATTATTATTATATTCTAACTTAGAAGAAATTATTATCTTGTACTTTTCCCAATGGCGGCTCGTGGATATAAGAACGGGTGAAGCGCAGGTAGCTAGGTGGATGGCGCCGCGCTGCAGGTAAAAATAGCACCGCAGGCGAAAATTTTTCGGGGTGCAACGCCCAAAATGGCTATTTTTTAATCTTTTTATGATGTTAATTATCCATAGCTTTGGAACGTTTTTTAATACTTAGGGGAAATAATATGAATTCATAAGGTTTTAAATATACTTATTAGTTCTTAAAAAACAGTTATGTACCTATATCTCAAAGTTAATTTCGATTCGATTCGATCGAGGCAAAACAGCTTCCTCCTCCGATGATCCGAATCTAAGCTCGAAAGCCGGCGAGTGAGTGAGTGAGTATATAAGGCACTAGTTTTGACAGAAAATAATGGTAAAATTAAGTAAATAAAGTATATTTATATAAAACATACTATATTTTTATAATAGAAATGTAGATTATAAAGTGCTTAATATTTTAAAATTGATTGGAAAATGTAGGTGAAGCGGCGCTTCACCCGCGTCCCCTAGCGAGCCGCCACTGACTTTTCCAATAGTTAGTCAACATGGCAAATTCTCTAAGTATAGTACGTCAACATTATTTGACTGAATCTGTTCAACATTAGAAGTAGAAAATGCTAAAAGACATTATTTTACTTCAACTACTTTATCACAAGAAATGATAGGAATTATTTTAAATTATAAATGGGTTTATTCCTTTCTTGTTCTCAAATAAGTCGACAATTTAAAACTTATATTCAAAGAAAAACATTTTTATTTATATTCTTTCGTTAATGTGTTTTATATGGATTTAAGCGCAGTTTCTCAAAACTGTTATTTAAATCCTTTTATTTTTTAAATTAATCTTGTCCATTAATTTAAACAATCGGTAAATTTCCTTTACCCAGAACTTCCTTCCTTATGAATATTTCTTTTTATTAAAAATAGTAAAATGCGGGCCAATTTAGTTTAGCATATAGTTATAGTTTAGTTTAGGTGGATTCGTACCAATATTTTATCAGTTTCTATTTATGCCACACTTGATTTTTGGATATAATTTTAAAAAAATTAATAAACAATTTTTGCACTGATTTTTTTAGACCGCCATTTGGTTTCGTCATGTTGAATTCGCTCCAGTTTATTCCTATTTCGCATTTAGATTTTGTGAAAATTTTGAAGTCAACTGAATAAGAAAATTTTATTACGTAGATTTTTTTAAACATTTTATTTGGCCGCCATTTTGTTCCGCCATCTTGAATCCGTACCACAATTTTACCAGTTTATCTCTATATCACACTTAATTCTTGCACACAATTTGAAATAAATCTAATAAGTAGTTTTTTCAGGCTGATTTTTTAAATATTTTATTAGGTCATCATTTTGTTTCGTCATCTTGGATTCGTACCAAAATTTTACCATTTGATTTCACGTAATACTCGATTGTTGTACAAAATTTCAGGTAAAATGTTTAAGGGAGAACTGTACGCAAAAAGTAAAAAACTAGCAACAAGGTCTAGTCAAGTTCAAAGTAAGATGAAAAGGTACCTACATATTAGAAAAACCTTCCTGCACGTCCGACCTCAAAAAAATGGGTTATGTATAGGCAATTTAAATTACATTTCGTTTAAAAATGGGTTCAAAATGGTTCACGCGCTGCAGAAATACAAAGACATGAGTAAGATTTACCATTTCAAATTTTACAGTTACGTAGACGAAGGATCAATGCAAGGCGGTAAAAAGCCATTTTGTGGAAAAAAAATTAAATCCGACGGCATTTGCGTCAAAAAGTGGTCGAAAAATGGTCGAAAATGGACAAATCTACTTCTATTTTATAATTCTAGATTAGATTTTTTCATAAAAAATCACATTTAGCGCCCAACTATACATATGTCCCCATTGAAATCACATTGAAGCTAATCCTTGCAAATGATCCATAATACTGCGTGCAGTTCCCCCTTAAGTAGTTCTTTAGTAATATTTTTTTTAACATTTCACTAGGCCACCATTTTGTTTCGCTGTATTGAATTTGTACCACAATTTTACCAGTCCGTCTATATATCACGCATAAAATCTTAGATTACCTAGATTTTAATAGTTGATTTCTACGTAGTATAAATAAATTGAATAATTTCGTAATATTTCTTTATATATATATATATATATATATATATATATATATATATATATATATATAGGATTTAAATAACAGTTTTGAGGAACTTCGCTTCGTATTTGCACCAAAATGCTACCAGTTGATTTCTACATAAACTTTGTTTTTATTGAAAATGTCAGGTAAATTGGTTTAATAGCTTTTAGTAATAGTTTTATTAACATGTCACTGAGCCTCCATTTTTTTCGCCATATTGGATTTATACCAAAATGTAACCATTTCAATCCCCTTATGACCCTTTTGACCAAAATTTGAAGTCAATAGGATAAATAGTTTTGTGCTATGCCGCGTACAAACAGACCGAAGATATTAAGAAAAAATGTTTTTTGGCATCTAGGGACCATAAAACGCAAAGATATGTAAAACCCTGGGATGGTGATTTTTTCACGATTACACTATTTCCCTTTTACGAGGGAAGTAAATATATTGTTAATTAATTATAGCCTGTAGTTTTGTTAAATCGAAATGTATATAATTTACTCTTCCTAGTTTGCTAGGCTTTTTTTGTGATATTATGTAAAGACCAAGCAAAAGTTAAAAAACCTCCGCCCTCAAATTTGGAAAAGCCGTCTGTAATTTTTTTACTTTTACGACCGAACATTAACAAGACAAAAACGAGCACTCGAAGCTCCTCCCCTTGATATGCCTATCTCACTCGAATATCGGATGCTATGCTTTTTCGAGCCCTCGAAGTCGCTGCCGGGTGAGATGCATAAACCGGTTGTCCGTCGTATAATAAAGTATTGAAATATACCACCAAACATTAATATATACCAATTGTCTTTATATTTGCCGGCGCGTGGCGTAAAACTAATTCTTAATTTTTTAAAAATTAAAATAAACATTTCCCAATTTACTTAGTGTTGTGTTTGGTAAATGGCTGGAAAATTACGATTAACTCCGTTCTATCTTTATGGGAAACTTTAAAACGCAAAAATTATTCATTTCTTTTAAAAAGAAACTTTAATCAGGATTGTCTCGAATTTTTTTTGTCCTGATAAGAAATTCTGGCGGAAATTCTAGAAATCCAACCCCAATACAGTTTTGTAAGGCATTTAAGAAGTTATTTGCTCACAAATATCTTAATGAGCTTAAAGGTGCAAAATGTATCCAAGATATTAATAAAGCTTTGGTTAATGTAACTCCTGATATAATCGAAGAATATAAAAATATCTCTGTATAATAACAAAAATAGTTCTTTAAAAGTGCTTGCATGCGACTATATAAATCTTTCAAGTACGGACGACAATGCTGTAGTGTTTACATTACTGGCTATCTATTAAAAAATCGGTAAATTTTCTTTAGCCGGAACTTCCCTCGTTATGAATCTTTTCTATTATTAGGAATAGTGAAAAATGGTCCAATTTAGTTCGGTATAATAGTCATTACTAACTTTTAAACATTTTTATTGGGTGCCATTTTTTTTTCATAATATTGGATTCCTATCAATATTTTACTAGTTTCTACCTATGTCACACTTGATTTTTGGGCATAATTAAAAATAAATTCAGTAAGTACTTTTTACATTGACAAACACCGACATTTTGTTACGTCATGTTGAATTCTGTCAGTTTATACCGAGGTTTATCCGTATATCATATTTAATTTTTCTAAAAAATTTAATGTCAATTGAATTTTAACAAAATTATTGGCCGCCATTTTGTTCCACCATCTTAAATTCGTACCACAACTTTACCAGTTTATCTGTACATCACGTTTATTGCTTGCAAAAAATTTGAAATTAATCTAATAAGTAGTTTTTTCAGGCCGATTTTTTAAATATTTTATTAGGCCATCATTTTGTTTTTATATCTTTTATTCATACCAAAGTGTTACCAGTTTATTCGTAACAGTTGATTTTTGTGCAAAATTTGAGGAAATTGGATAATTAGTTTTTTTAACGTTTCACAAGTGCGCCATCTTGTTCCGGCATATTGGATCTTTACCAAAATATTACCAGGTCATCCCCATCTGACTCTTAATTTTTGCCTAAAATGTAAGTTAATCTGATGAGTAGCTTTTAAGCTATGTCGCGAACTGACAGACCGACAGACATATTGACAAACGGACCAACGGAGTTGATGACACATATTTTTGGCATCATTTTCACGATTATAAGTCGATTATTAAGTCGCCATTTTGTTACGCCATCTTGGATTAAAATTTTCAAGAATTAATTTTTTTTTTACTTTTTTTTTACAAACAGTACTTTTTATAATTATATTAAGACTTATTAATTAAACAACTTGACGTTTTCTCCGTTTTTCTTTTAATACATATAAAGCAAAATAGGTTACAATACAAATTATGGATAGATATTTTTAAACTCGTTTTTAAATCACCCCGGTAAGTGAATATTTATTTTTTTTAATCGCTAGCGGTTTGCATCAACCTCGTAAAAGAATGGGCACCTGCACCGCTGTATGCATTTCTCAGATTCGTCGGCGCGTTTTTGTAAGCACAACATAAAAGTTCCGACAGACTGTGCCCCTTCTTGTCTTGTTAATGTTCGGTGCTTTTACTTAGATGTACTGTGGAAAGCTTTATTTTGCTTCTGTTATTTGTTTGTTGTTGTTTTCTTATATCCCTGTTACTTATAATATACCAAATAATATGTTAGCCAAAAACTCAAGTGTAATACGCATAAATATTTTGTTTCGAAGTTTCTTTCTATTTTCGTTTCTAAAAAATATATTAATGACCCTCATAACATATGTATGTCATAAATATTGGATTTTTTAACATAATCATCCCTCCCCCGCCTCGTCGATAAAATACGTCTCATTGTCTTGTAATAGCTTGCTAAAAGAAAATTTTCTCTCTTACCCGCCTGCATAAAAGTGGCAAAATGTGTTTCCATATTGCCCATCTAATTAATACAACAGAATCATACTATGTCTTTCTACAATAAATATGTATTTACTGTTTAAAACTAATGACTTACCAAAACCCGTATGCAATAATAATCAAAACGGTCCTGTCTTCCTTGAGTGTACTGATTCCTGCCTATTAAACGGCCAGAGAAATTCATATTCGTGATACACCCTATAGAGATTTGCACTATGAGTTCTTTCACAATTCGCCTGTTCATAAATCCATGGAAATGTTAACTGTCAAATTAACATCAAACGGTCGAAATGTGAAAAATATAAACACTTCTTTCATTCGCCGTTCCGGGTAAATCGCGATATGGTGCATTTGGCCGCTACTATAGTCCGGTTGAAACGGATAATTTCATAAGCAACGCATATTGTAGATCTTTCTTCGAATTGCATTTGTATTTTATTTAAAGTCTTAGATTGCAACTGCACATTGCACGATTTGGACCTAGTTTCACTTTTCCCTACAATATATCAATAAAATATAATCTGTCATCTTTTAAGATTATATTAACGAAATTATATGTACAATATATACATATATGTATTGTATATATATATTATATATATATATATATATATATATATACACGCACATGTATATATATATATATATATATATATATATAGATATATGGATATATATATATATATATATATATATATATATATATATATATATATATATATATATATCCATGGTGAACGTGCTTAAAGAATCAATAGAAATAATATAAGTTTCAATAAGCGGAATGTTCATTCGTGGTGGTATTTGCATATCTGAAAAACGTTCTTGGTAAATACAAACTGCTTCAGGATAGTTTTGTTGGGCTTCGCCGTAAATTATTGACAAGTCGATATAGTCGTTAGCAAAGTGTAGAAAAGTAATTTTAGGGGCTATTACTAACATAAACGCAGGTGTAACCAAATAGATAGATAATTAAAATCAATAACTATTGAAATGGATAGGTAACAGAGGTCGTATTCAGTGGACAGTCCGTTCTGAAGAGATAAGCCCTTTAGACCCTGTCCTTTGGGGGTATTTAAAAATATCGTTTTATAGAACACCACCTTCTCACTTAGATGATTTAAAGAATAAAATTAAAGAAGAACAGTATTACTTTCGATATGATTAGAGCGCCCTATTCGTTTATTTAATAAAGCTTACATTTTTAGTTTCCTTCGTAAAAGCAAAAGCCTCAAACCTCTGTATTTTGGAAATTGTGTTCTGTTCGCTAAACGCGCACTGCGCAGCTGTATTTAAGCATTGTAGGCCTTCCTCTGGAATTTATATATATATATATATATATATATATATATATATATATATATATATATATATATATATATATATATATATATATATATATATATATGTAGAGGTTCATCGATAAAACAATCATTAAAGCTATATTTCTCAGTACAACTAAAATACGAGTTTTATTAAACAAGCGCCCTGACTATAAGAGTATGTTCGACTTATTTCGGAGCCTCCACTCACAAACTCCCCAAAGTTTTGTTTGTAACCTCACTTTGATGGTGAGCTGCGGGTTTGAGTAAAGTAAAGTGACGGAAACATGTGGTCCGGAGCCCATGATAAGTTGTATGTCCAGTCCAGTAGTCAGATCCCAACGCGAAAAGGAACCCTTAAAATGAAAACTGTTGTCCTAATTGTTATGGGCATGTTTGTGTATATTTTAATTTTAATTTTAACTTGAATTTTGCACGGCGAAATCTTAAAACAGTTTAAGTAGTTGATTTTTTAGAATATTTATTTTCGTGTAAATCGTAGAGATAAGGCGACATATGCAATAATTGTAAGTACTTTAATTTTATTAAGAAAATAAAGGTATTCCTTTATTCTCTAAAACGCGATTTTTTTATCGACGAAGAAAACGCTTAGGTACCAGGTAAATGGTATAGAAGTGCTTTTTGTTTTTAATTTTTTTCTGTTATAAGAATCAGTGAGTTTTTATTGAACGAAGTGATTCTCCGGCCAATTTTGTTTGTACCAATGTAGTTTATGTGTAGCCAAAGAAACGTGAATTTAAATCTATTCTGATTGTTGCTTGCTTAACTGCTATCAACAATATTTATGTTGCTTTTTTGACACAGATATTTTTCTATGACATTATCGTAACCGTTTAAAATAACTCAAGAGAACTTTATTTCAAACCAATAGTATTATGCTAAGTTTAGATATCCGCTCTTTATATATTAAATTTTAATTTAAAATAAGTTTCAATAAACCCTTTTTAAATTAAATAATTGCTTATATCGAATCGTCTAGCAACATCGTTCGTCGAAAATTTAATTTAGATTAGAAAACGAAGAAAAATATTATCTTGACTCCGCAGATATTTCGAAGACGCGAAATTGGAGAATATGATCAGAAAAATGTATAGAGAAATAAACTATTGAGGACAACAAACAATATTACGACGTTTAATTTTTTAAGATTTCCGGTAATTTTATATACTTTTTTTAACAGAAAAGTTACATAAATAGAACATCATACTATTAAAACGTCTGAAATAAAAATAATTAAAATTATTATAATGCAACTTTAGGCATGCTATGATTTATGCATTGAGTTCACGAATGCTTGCACAAATGCGGTTAAATTAAGTAATTATTTCTTACAGACAGAAATATTAAAACGTGTAAATGTATTATTAAGTTGCGTTCTTTTGGCATTAGTATTAAATATACGAGCAATTCAGTAAGATAACGTGAAATTGGTTGTATATTTTTAAATAGAAGTACCCAATTTCATATCACAAATGTGAAATCTAAGCAAATTCTTACATATTTTTCATATAGTATGTTTTGTACCCAACTTCAAATGATTTGGAGATACTCAGGTTTGAAAAATTGATAATTTCGAACTTTAAGAGGCTGCAAAATATAAGCTCTTTGACCTAGGCTCACACGCGTAGTTTTTATGATTTACTCAAAAAAACTTGAAAAGAGAGTAATGTCATATTGAGTTGGAAAGTGACAACTTTAAAAATGCCCTTAAGAATGAAGATAGGAATATGCAATTAATTTTGCCCTGGTTAGATTTTATAGCCTCTGAAAATTTCTCGGAAACAACTGAACTTAGATATAGGGTATGCTATATGAAAGTATTTAGAACGTTGCATATGTAATAAGAAAAAGGGCATTTAATTAAATTAAAAAAAAACGCACCACCGTTGTCACAAGGTCTAATAAATACCACCACTTAACATATTTGAAACTAATATTAGCAATTAAGTCGCTTTATGTGTTTTCTCGCTTTTGTCAGACATAATTACTTAGAATGAATTCGAATTTATGAATTTGTGTAAGATAGATTAATGGATACACTGTATATAAGTAAGAGGTGTTTTTTTACACAAAGCTGAAGTTAAAACAACGTATAGATCAAGGTACAATCAGGATAGCTAAATTTAAAATGAATTTAACTGGACTAAAGGAAAGGATTGAATTACAGCTTGGTCAGTTGGAAGAAAAGCAAAAAAACTGGTTTCATGAAAAACCGCGACAACTGATTTACCAAGAATTGAATTGAATAGACTCGGTTCTAAATGATTTTAATGGGACCAGAAAATGACTTTACAATGCAGGCTACAGTTCGAGATGGATCTGATTGCAGCTTATATACACGAACGTCCTTTATTTTGAGAACGGAATATTTCCTTGTTTTCTCTTAGCGACGAGTCCCGGCCAGATAATAACCAGTCTTGGTGAATTTATTATCATTGGCGATTTTGCTTTATTGAGACTGTAGATTTACATTTACATAAATTACGATCAATACAAATTTTTACTGTAACATTCAAATATAGTTCGGGCGGTGGCTGTACCCTGGTACCCAACCATGGACCCATCAAATTTGACTATTAACTATTATTGGATGCTAAAAAGCTTGGTAGAATGAAGCTTGTCCTGGTGGGATTTGTGTAATAGGGTGACTTCTTCGCCGTGGTCATTGCCGTGTCAAAACACCTTTCGGTCGCTATATCTCGGGAACATTTTCGGTTGAACTTTGTAAACTTGATATGTCTTTGGAGTACACTTAGGACTCTCAAACTGTATTGCACAGACTTTCGTATCATTTTCAGTTTTTCCGCAATTTTAATAAATTTAATTTTTTCAGAGAAGTTTCAGAGCGTCGTTTGATGCCACTACGTGGCGTGGAGTTCCAAAAGTGGGGTGTGCATAATTTGCTGACCAGAATACAAAACGTGCTACCATCTTAATTTATTCAAAAAACCTTGCCAAATTTTAAACATCTAATTGGCTTCTCTGGCAGTACACGCTTCCATAAAAATAATTATTTAATTTAGCCCTTTCTTAAAAAGAAATTACTAAAATATAGTTCTGACAGACACTCTACTAGGACTTTACCTTACAGTAAAAAAACAGTATTTAAATCAGCCCTTAAGGGCTACTTTACTATTTATAAACCAAACTCAACGAAAATATAGGCACGAGAGACACTCTACAAGGACTTTAAGCTACCCTAACACTAATTATTTAAGTCATTCCTAAAGGGCTCCGTTAGTTTTACAGATTTTTACTAAAACCGTACGACCTCCGCTATTAATAAATCGAACTCAACAAAAATATAGTCCTGAAAGACATTTTACAAGAGCTTTATGCTATCATAAAAATTATTGTTTAATTCAGCCCTAAAGGGCTACTTCTCTCTTAAAGATTTTTACTAAAACCATGCGACCACCGGTATTTATAACTCAAACTCAACAAAAATATTGTTCTAAGAGACATGTTACAAGAGCTTTATGTTACAGTAAAAATTATTATTAAATACAGCCCTAAAGGGCTCCTTAACTTTTAAAGATTTCTACTAAAACCGCGCCACCACCGTTATTTATAAATCAAACACAACAGAAATATAGTCCTGAGAGGCATTTTACAAGAACTTTATGCTATCATAAAAATTATTATTTAATTCAGCCCTAAAGGGCTACTTTACTCTTTTTACTAAACTAAATGAAAATATAATCCTGAGAGACGCTATACAATGGTTTTAAGCTACCCTAAAGAAAAAATATTTATTTCAGCACTTTAGAGCTATTTACTCCTAAAACATTTACTAAAATCGTGCGACCACCGCTATTTATAAATCAAACTTAACAAAAATATAGTCCTGAGAGACACTCTACAAGAGCTTTAAGATACCGTAAAAATAATTAACCACCTTAATCCTTAAGAGCTACTTTACTCTTAAAAAATTTTACCAAAATTGTGTAACTACCGCTATTTATAAACCAAACTCAACGAAAATATAATCCTAAAAGTCAATCTACAAGGGCTTTAAGGTACCATAAAAATTAATATTTAATTCAGCCCTTAAGGGCTACTTTACTTTTTAAAATTTTTACTAAAACCGTGCGTCAACCGCTATTTATAAACCAAACTCAACGAATATATAGTCCTGAGAGACACTTTACAAGGGCTTTAAGCTACCATAAGAATTATTACTTAATTCAACCCTTAAGGGCTACTTTACTTCTTAATTTTTTTTCTAAAACTGTGCGACCACCAAAACCAACAAAAATATAGTCCTAAGAGATATTTTACAAGAACTTAATGCTACCATAAAAATTATTATCTAATTCAGCCCTTAAGGGCTACTTTACTTTTAGAATTTTTTACTAAAATAATGCGACCACCGCTATTTATTAACCAAACTCAACGAAAATATATTCCTAAAAGACACTTTAGAAGCGCTTTATGCTACCATCAAAATACTTATTTCATTCAGCCCTTAGGAGCTACTTCTTGCGACTACCGCTATTTATAAACCAAACTCAACGAAAATATAGTCCTGTGAGTCACTCTACAAGAGCTTTAAGCTACCATAGAAATTATTATTTAATTCAGCCTTTAAGGCTTAAGTGGTACTTTACTTTTAAATTTTTTTACTGAAACCGTGCGACCCACGCTATTTATAAACCAAACTTAACGAATATATAGTCCTGAGTGACACTTTACAAAGGCTTTAAGCTACCATAAGAATTATATAACTTTTAAAATTTTTATTAAAACCGCGCGAGCACCACTATTTTTTAACGAATCTTAGCGAAAATATAATCGGAAGAGACGCTTTACAAGGGCATTAAGTTACTGTAAAAATAATTATTTAAATCAGTCCAAAGAGTGATTTTACATAAAAAAATATTTTTTTGTGATGCTGATTTAATGGAAAGCACTAAAGTTTTGATTTATGATTTATATTTAAGTATTCTAATTAAGAATTTTAGGGCATAAGGCGTCTTTTTTGTTATTTTATGCTCGATAGTATAAACAGATACAATATTTACTTAATTAGATCCACCAGGGCATATTTTAATTAAATCAGGAGTATACTTTCGTTGAGTTTTATTCATAAATAGCGGTGGTCGCACGGTTTTAGTAAAAATACTTAAGAGCAAGGTAGTCCTTTAGGGCTGAATTATATAATAATTTTTATAGTAGCACACATTTCTTGTAATGTCTCTCAGGACTATATTTTTGTATCTTTATGAGTAAAGTAGCCCCTTAGGGCTGAATTAAATAAAAAATTTTAAGATAGCATAAAGCTCTTGTAAAATGTCTCTAATCTACTGACTATATTGTTGTTGAGTTTGAGTTATAAATAGCGGTGGTCGCACGGTTTTAGTAAAAATCTTTAAGAGTAAAGTCGCCCTTCAGGGCTGAATTAAATAATAATTTTTGTGATAGCACAAATTTCTTGTAAAATGTCTCTCAGGACTATATTTTTGTTGAGTTTGAGTTATAAATAACGGTGGTCGCACGGTTTTAGTAAAAATCTTTATGGCTAAAGTAGCCCCTTAGGGCTGAATTAAATAAAATTTTTTAAGGTAGCATAAAGCTCTTGTAAAATATCTTTCAGGACTATATTTTTGATGAGTTTGAGTTATAAATAACGGTGGTCGCACGGTTTAAGTAAAAATTTTTAAGAGTAAAGTAGCCCTTTAGGGCTGAATTAAATAATAATTTTTATGGTAGCATAAAATTCTTGTAAAATGCCTCTCTGCACTTAATTTTTGTCGAGTTTGAGTTATAAATAACAGTAGTCGCGCGATTTTAGTCAAAATTTTTAACAGTATATAATAATATTATATAATAATTTTTGTGGTAGCATAAAGCTCTTGTAAAATGTCTCTCAGGACTATATTTTTGTTGAGTTTGAGTTATGAATAACGGTGGTTGCACGGTTAAAGTAAAAATCTTTAAGTGTAACTACCCCTTTAGGACTGAATTAAATATTAATTTTTATGGTAGCATAAAGCTCTTGTAAAATGTCTCTCAGGAGTATATTTTTGTTGAGTTTGAGTTATAAATAATGATGATTACACGGTTTTAGTAAAAAAATTTTAAAAGTAAAGTAGCCCTTTAGGTCTGAATTATATAATAATTTTTATGGTAGCATACAACTCGTGTAAAATGTCTATCTGAACTATATTTTATGGTTGAGTTTGAGTTATAAATAACGGTGGTCGCACGGTTTTAGTAAAAATCTTTAAGAGTAAAGTAGCCCTTTAGGACTGAATTAAATAATAATTTTTATGGGAGCATAAAGCGCTTGTAAAGTGTGTCTCAGGACTATATTTTTTGTGTTTGTTTTATAAATAACGGTAGTCGCACGGTTTTAGTAAACATCTTTAAGAGTAAAGTAGCCCTTTAGGGCCGAATTATATAATAATTTTATGGTAGCATAAAATTCTCGTAACATGTCTCTGATGACTACATTTTTGTTGAATTTGAGTTATAAATAACGGTGGTCGCACGGTTTCAATAGCAATCTTTAAGAGTAAAGTAGCCCTTAGGGTAGCATAAAGGTCTATTATATAATAATTTTTGTTGAGTTTGACTTATAAATAACAGTAATCGCACGGTTTTAGTAAATATTTTTAAGAGTAAAGTAGCTCTTTAGGGCTGAATTAAATAATACTTTTTATGGTAGCATAAAGCTTTTTTAAAATGTCTCTAAGGGCTATATTTTTGTTGAGTTTGAGTTATAAAAAACGGTGGTCGCACGGTTTTAGTAAAAATCTTTAAGAGGAAAGTAGCCCTTAAGGGCTGATTTAAATAATTATTTTTACGGTAACTTAAAGCGCATGTAAAATGTCTGTCAGGACTATATTTTCGCTAAGGTTGCTTTACAAATAGCGGTGGTCGCATGGTTTTAGTAAATTTTATTAAGACTGAACTTGCCCTTAAGGGCTGAATTAAATAATTATTTTAACGGTAGCGTGTGCTACTAGTGAAGCTAATTGCACGTTTAAAATTTGGTTTTTTTTTCAATAAATTACGATGGTAGCACGTTTTTCATTCTAGTCAGCAAATTATTAATTTCCCCAAAAGTGTGTTCCCGGTTTTAATCCAGCAAAGAGATTTAAACAATTCCGCGGCATAGGGCGGAGGCACTGCCCCTGGTATAATTATTTACGAACTGCCGCCATTTTAAAATGGTCATTTTAGTGATTTTGTAGTGTAGATCATGTAAGCATTTAGCCTAACCAAAAAATCTAAAGATTTTGGTTTTCAAAAATCAGGGAAATGCTGGCAGTATTTTTACCTCACTTGGAACATCCCAAATAAGGGGAAAATAAATTTGTGCTATACTTTCTTTACAGACGCTATGGCCAAAAAACGAAGACCTCTTTGCTGCTTATCAGTTTTCGAAAACAACTCGAAAACAAGACAATTCTGTGCTATATTGAAAGTTGTACCACCACATCTGAAATTTGAGTAAATGTCAGAGACGGCAAGCAAAAATAGAAAGATTTCACATTTTTTTTTTACAATTTTAAGATTCAGCGTTTTCGCTCCTCTGATTTGGAAACTGGTCATGTGTCCAATATTTGTTATAGACCTTACATTACTAAATAATACGTAATCAATGGGAGGTATGGTGATAGCCGTGTGCTTCTGGGAGCATAAGGGGTTTAAAATGTGCTTACTGTGCCCAATATAGCCTTATGCAGAAATTAACATAAATTAAATTAAAGTTGTGTTCTGAAAATTTAATAGTTAGTGATGTTCTAAAGAAATGCAAGGTAGTAATTAAAAAGGGTTTCAACATATTTTTTGTCTTTGAGAATTGAAAGCTCCACCCACAAAGTAGTGCAAACACATGTTACTCCTGTTTGGAATGTTCCGTGTCATGTAAATTGAAAACTCTTCCAACTGCCCCAATGCCCCAATATTTTGGAAAACTAATAAAACACAGCCCTTTTTTGCCTAGTTTGCATTATTTCTTTATATATTTTTTCTTTTACCAATTTCGCGTTTGCTTTCTTTGCTAATATCATCAAATACATTCTTCGTATACAATTACTATCGAGAATGCTTTGAGCTGTTGCTAAACAGTGAAAACTCACTCTTACTCGTGTAACGTTCCGATTTGCTTTTAATTGTTGACATGTAAATTGATTTTTTTTAAAATTCTAGTTTTGGTGAAATGAATTTTCGTGTGGACCTGAGATCTTATTTTAATTGTGGGTATCTCATCAAATAATCTTTTTAAAAATACCCAGAACCAAATATAATTTTTCTACAAATTTTGTTTATTCAAAATTCGCTAAATCTTTTTTTTACACTTTTCAAGAGAACTAATATTTGGTTCTGCTACCTCGTTTAATAAGTTCGAGTAAACATAATTTTCACTTATTATATATCCAAAAGGTTCATTGTTTTCTTCATATATTACCCATATTTTTAAGATTTATTGGTAATCACATATTTTCTGCGTTTTCCTGATAAAATATTGTGAATACGCTTTCGCATGGAACATGGATAGCGGAAGTTCTCTAGGTAGTCCATTTTTGCCCCAGTTTTTTGAGAAATATTCTTGATCAACAATAGAAGGCATGGTGCGAGCGGGGATCGAATCCACAGTCCACACCCTCGGATACTTAGCCCTTTGGTCTAATCGATTGGGCTATCGTACCACTGCAATTCGTTAGGACTTGTACAAACCCACCAGTATTATAAACGTTGTTGATCCTGCCAAATATTCTAACCTTCTGACGAGGCGTTCCTGACTTGATGTCAAGTCTGACATCGCTATTAGGTTCTGTCCTTAGACTATGTTCTGCCCATATTAGTAAATTTATAATTTATATGTATTTCATCGGTTTTTTGAAAAGAGATGATCTGAAAAAATTTGGGAGGGTGATTTTTCACGATTACAATATTTCCCTTTTTTCGAGGGAAGTAAAACCCTAAATTAATTAAAATCTTTTAATTATTGACAAAAGCATAAGCAACTGTAAAATATTAAATAAAGTTTTGCAGCAATATATGTAGTGTAAAATCTCCTTAAGCTTTTTTTCGATCTTCCTACAGAAGCACTCTGATTGTGTTATTAATTTTTTTCACTTATACTATGCTTAAGTTGCTCAAGATCTTGACATTTACGTTTATACACTCTATCTTCTAAAGTTCCCGATAAAAAATAACTTAATAAATCAAAGTGACAAGATCATTGCGCCTGATTAATTCTACATAATTTTTGTTTATATATGGATTTTTCTTGTGGCCATTGTGACGTGGGACACCCCATATTTGAAAAACAATATTTGTAACGAAGTTACTATTTTTTTCCTCATATAAATACTCGATTGTGATAACTTAATTAATTTGAGAGATAAAAATCCGGTTCTCTTTCGTACCTTATTAATAAAATAAATATAGGCAACTAAACCCTATTACATTATCCGTCAGGAAAACATCGGAAGACTTTTAATTTCCATTTTCCAAACTACGCCCGATTTGCTATACCAGTGCTTGCCAGCCTAGAATATCGTGGCATCCCCGCTAGCTAACGAGCATGAGTCGAACCCTGCCGAAAATCGGATATTTAAACATCCGGGAACCCGACGGAGCGAGCGAGAGACATCAATAGTTAACCAAGAAGCCAGCAGCCTCCGAAAGAGACACATATATTTTAACAGAATATAGTTATTTACCAAAGTGTTTTAATTGTAAAATATTTTCTGACTTGCTAAAAAGTTTAAAAAATAAATAAATATTAAAAAACAGTTTATCTACTCCGTCTGTATTTAGAGTTCTCTGACACCGAAGAGTTGTGAACTCTGTTAAAAATCCTGTTAAGTTCAAATATAAAAATGAAATACTAAAAACCTGAAGAATCTTTCAAGTCGCGGCTTAGAGCTATCCGGTCTGTAACTGGAAATTTGCCTTTGCTACCGTTTATTGCAAATACTGTGATTTAGAACTACCTGACACGGGCGAAGTAATAAGCTCTGAACATTTCTTCCTTAAAGATTTAGGCGGTAGGGAGCCAGGAAATAACTTGTTTTCTCTTTTCTTAAATATTGAATCAGTGATGGCTCGTACTCTAACATTTAGGGTCGGCCGAGGCCCAAGGCCAATCAAGAGCGGTTTTACGGAGAGGGGGTAATGAGGTAATTACGGTTAGTAATTACCTCATTACTCTCTACCCAGACCGGTCAAACATCATGTGCAATTTACATATTTTTACGTGAAAATTACGATTCAAAACTTGGCTACGAAACACTATAGTACCTGTTGGGTTGGGTCTCTTGCTTATTCATAGGGAGAGTATCGATGTAAATATAAACAATGTAATTAATAAATATGCTGCAGGAAAAAAAATTGACGTTATTCTATAACTATTTATTAGAGGCTGTTTTTTCCACTTATGAAACAAGTATGATAAATAATACAAATATTTAGTATTTATGTTTTTCTCATACCATTTATAATAAAATATATTAACAAACTTTTTTAAATTAACCTCCTCCTCCTCCCCCCCGGAAAGGTTTCCTAAAATCGCCTTGAGGCCAATGTGGTGTTAATTGGTGCCGCGTCCAAATATGGTCAAATACCAGTCTTATTTTTTTTCCGTTTATTTCTGATGATATCTTTTATTTTTTTCCGTTTATATTAATGATAATTAGGTATATACCAACCTGTATATAGCAGATCTAGGCTAGAGTATAAATTTAATAAATAAAAAAAAATTTTAGTAAAACGCTCTATAATTTTTCGATATTTTAATGTATCGTTCCTCAATAATTCAAGAGCGTAGGTATTGTGGATATATTATTGGCCAAAGTGAAAGCTAAATACACAACAAAAAAAGTATATTGTCCATGATGCGGCCTGCCAATTTATAAAACAAATTGCAAATGATATTTTAAAATATTCACTTCACATTTCGTCATGAAACATGTAACATGGAGTGAAAATTACTAATATAATATAGGGCCCTAATTTTGTCACCTTGAATTTTGTATGGGAAACTTTAAAAAATAAAGAGTAAAAATAGATGCTAAAATCTTGAGTACCTTAATAGTTTATTCTCTTGTTAAATTTATTTTATATTGTATAAAATCATTTTTAATATGGTTTCATAGAGATCAATGTTAGGCCGAAGTACTTGAATTAAAATACATGAACACAAAAGTTTTTTAACATCGGTCTAGTTACAAACAATGATTTTTTTATTTTCTGATTTTAGTTAATACATTGTTTATTTAGGTATTGGTTAACCAAAATAATGAATAAATTGTTATTTGTAATAGCTATTAAGTACTGTGCAAATATCTTAATTTCCATTTACACAGTTTGAAAGCTTTATTAAAAAAAATAACTTACATGCTTATGATGACAGTCCATAAGCCCAAAATCGATAGTCATAGAGCTATATTGTTATATACATTGAAATCAATGTTTAGTACTTTATTAAAATGTAGTACAACCATATAATTATGAGTGGGTATAAGAATACTTATGGCCCAAAAGGTAAAGAATCTGGAAAATTGGTTGCCGGAATCGTCGAATCTGCACATTTATTTCTATTTTTACTTGAAGTTACTTACAGTTTTCAGTCCATAAATGAAAACACAAATTGGAATAATACCTAAAGAATGAATTGGGTTTAAACAGAAATTGATGTTTCATAAATATCTCCCATTTTCTCGAGCTTTCGATTCCGGAATTTCTGCGTAAGACTGCGTCATAAAGCCTATAAAATAATGTGTAATAGGAAAAAATACTTTGGTACATTTCTTCGATCATTGCCAATTACAAAATAATGTATCAAGTATGTAGATGTCATTTCTGTTCCTGCGTCTGCGCTCTTTCTTCTTTTCCAAATTCCGTTAATTTTTCTGCTAAATGACTTCAATTTCTATACGCCGTTTTTGACACACAAGCTATATCCCCTTTCATAAATATATAAATACAACGCGTAGGGCATTGTGTTTAAAAAAATAAAAAGAAATTACCATACGCGAAACGTAACAAAGTTGCAACTTTTTTCAAACTTTAAAACTTGAGTATTATAGATGAAATGAGCTTCTATCTTGTTTTGCTCTACCAACATGTAAAAAAAGTTTTAAAATAGTTTAATAACTAAAATTATTTTACTTGTGTTTTGATAATATCAAAAAAAACTGAAGAAAAATATCAGTAAATCCGAAACGTTGTAAACGTTGTATTGAACTCATTCGTACACTGTTACTAAAAACACAAGATAAAAATATGACTTTAAATTTAACATGATTCCTCGATTAATTGTTGGTTTTAGCTGATGTCCACCTATTTGTAAACCTATAATACTTTTATGTAAAATTAAAATAATAATAAGTTAAACAAATATTTGTGTTGTTTTCAAGAAGTTCAAAGTCATAATGTTATATTAAGAAAATTTGCCGGACTAATTTGGATTTAAAACAACTTATTACCTAAGGACTGTTTGTTTTGACAGATGAGATATTTGACTTAATACACACAGTTGACTTAATTCTCTTTGGGGCTCGTTCTTGCGAAATAATAATTACAAACTGAGCATTATTATTACATAAACTCTATTTATTATCTTAGATTATTATGTATATTTACTTTTAATGTTTACCCTAAGAAGTACATAGAAAAAATACATTATTTTCCCGTTTTACTTTCTATTTAATTAAAAAAAAATGTTTGGAGTTTGTGATTTTTGTTGTATTTATATTTAATAATTAGGTTTATAAATAATGGCCTGCGGTTGAAAGTAACCCTGTTTTACGGTATATCAGTATATTAGTTTTAATAATTTTTGTATTTTTGTCAACATTAAGAACGAATTTAAATTTAGGTGGTATACTCTGATTTAACGTTGTTGCTCCAAAAGATCTTAAAGGCCGTTTTACATGCTGCAATTCTTTCTTGCAAGTTGCAATAGTCTTGAACAAAAGCATGCGCAGTGGCAAGATATTTGTACCTTTTGTCAAACTGTTCATGCCTTTGTTCAAGACTATTGCATATTGCAAGAAAGAATTGGAGCATGTAAAACGGCCTTTACATACAATTAATATGGAAGTGATAAAAAAAAAACTCTGCCTGCGCTTTAACAATTTTACTCCCTAAGCAAAAACCTCTCGGATTAATGTATTAAAATGAATTTATAAGAATTTTGTTACAAAGAGAGCTCCTTGAGGTTTGTTAAGTCAGCCTCTTTATTTATTTTTTTTAAATTTTCAGATTTGATGTTTTACACATTATTTTTTAGCACAACCTTAACAATTGTGCTTTATAATAGAGTGGATACGTAATTGGTCGCAAAGTAAAGTTCTACATTCTATTTTTTGAAATCATCTCGCCACAGAAAACAAAATACGAGTTTATGTCATTACTGTTGTTATAATCAAAAAAACTCCAAAATAATCTTAAATTTATCCAAGATAAGTCTAAACAATCCCATTTAATTTATTAAGAATCTATAAAATAATTACACGTAAAATAATATATTTTTTAGATAAAACAACTTTATACATACATATATATATATATATATATATATATATATATATATATATATAAAATTTTAAATAAAGTTTAAATTGTATTGAAAATAAATCCATAAAATTATAAAAGGATAAAAAATATATATATATATATATATATATATATATATATATATATATATATATATATATATATCACTTTAAATTACTCTAGTGCGAATTGTTTTGTTTAAAATACATATTATGTTACGTGTAATTATTGAAATAATATGTTTGTAAGTAAGTAATAAAAATATCTGGAAATCGATTTTTTAAATGGCACATCTGTGCATCTACTAATATATCTATCTACGATAAAAGTAACTTTATAGCAATGTATTACTTTGCCTATAACTAACTCTTCAAGTTTTCGATTTATAGACATTTCTTTTTGAAATTCCATTGAACATATACTTTGGTAGTAGTGGGCCATAATACGCCACGAAGATATATTTGACTGAAGTTTTATTCTTTCGTTTGTGATTTTGTCTGACATTGCAATACTCAAAAATAGTTATAATAAATTTATTCATTCTATATGAATAATGTGATGTGATTTTCGAAAAGACGTGTATAAAATTTAACGAAATATATTCAGTTTTACCACAAATGAATATCAAGAAATTTATTCAAATCCAAAACAATTTCAGAGATTTTGGTTCAACTTTGAAAGCACCAAATTTACTAAACCATATGGTAAAAAATGAAAAATAACTTTAAAAAATGTCAGTACATAAGATTTTTAACAACTGTGCAAAACGTTGTCCATTTACCTTTAAACACTTTAATAAACGCGTATTGACACCAACGCACGTAGCACTTCTTTTAATATATGGGGACTAATATTTTGAAAAGCTTAATGCACCCGATGCTTTATTCTTTAGTGTTTACTGGAGTCCGTTTAACTTTTTCCTTTAGTGTCCACCATAAATAAAAATCTAAATGAGTTATATCAGGCGATATTAACGGCCAATACCATGGTCTTAAACGTTTGGAAGGAAATCAATAATTGCACTAGTAAACTTAAAAGTGAAATTCCAAAAAATAAAAAACCCACGTAGTCTATCAAGTACCCGGCAAAAAATGTCCCTCTGTCTACGTAGGTCAAACCAGCCAATACCTACATAACAGACTAAATGGACACAAATATGATGTAAAAATAACACCGCCCTAAAAAACATGACTCGAAACTGACCATAACTTCGATTTCGACAACACGAAAATTTTAAAGACGGAACATCACAACAGAAAACGTGATTTTTTTTAAATGACATATATATATATATATATATATATATATATATATATATATATATAAATCTCAACGCTGTAAATAATAAATGTGAAATAGCTCATTTAAGCAAAATATATCATAACATTCTAACATAACGTCTTTATGTCAACAAATCCAAAAAAAAATGCCTTCAAATAAACACAAGCAAAAAAAGCAAAATCATTAATATATAAAAATATTGTCGTATGAAATAATTCTAATCTTTCAATATCGACCTACACTTTGTCCATGTATGTGTGTTGATGCTTCGATTTTTCGAAGTGCATATTTGTTTTTGTATTTCAAATGTAATCATGTTTTTCTTACTGTTTTTTACTCTATATATATTACGTGTATCTTCGTTATGTTTGAATATTTGTCTATGGTAAGTTTTATTATTTCATTATGATTTTTACAATGACTTGTGTAATAATTTTAGTTTAATGCAGTTAAAAAAGGTTGCATGTGCGGCCGAAACGTCCTAGAGACAATATAGAACTATGTAATCCATTCGTAATTTTGTCTGGTTGAACCACATTCCCAAGAAAAAAAAAACCGACAAAATACAAGTACACTGGTTCAAGAATTTTGTGTTTTGGAAACTATATATATATATATATATATATATATATATATATATATATATATATATATATATATATATATATATATATATATAAACGCGTATTAAAACTATCGCATGTAGCTCTTCTAATAATATGGCGCCTAATATCTTGAAAAGACTAATGCCATGCTTCATTCTTTAGTGTTTACTGGAGACTGGTAAACTTTTCTCTTTAGTGTGCTCCATAAATAAAAATCTAAAGGAGTAATATCAGGCGATCTTCACGGCCAATTCCACGGTCTTAAACGTCTGAACCAATGATCGATAGGCTATCTGTAAACTCGTCGACCATTGTTCTTAAGTACTCTCTTCTTCGTATATCAGATACCTTATTTGATCGCCCATTAGCAAAGAAAATACATTAAAACAACATTTTTCTTGAAATGGTTTCTCTTTTATAACATGGAGTTTTTCTTTAGCCTAACAATGACGATTATGTCGATTAAAAATACCTTCATCGAAACTTTAGACTCATGGGTTCATATAATTTTGAGTAAAAAATTTAGATCATCCTGTGTACGCGATAGTAACATTTTGCAAAAATCTACTCCTTACGGATCATCTTGCTTGAGCCCTGGTAAACTGGTAGTAGTGCAAATAATGTTTATCTAAAATTCTTTGTATAGATGAAAATGTTACCCAAATCTTCTTCGACGTGTGGAAGAGTGGGGATTTCTTCATTGGAAGTCACTTAGGTCTAAGCAAAGTATTCATTGTTAAAAAGCTACTTTCATCAGCTTTTTAAATCAGTATTGATAAACAGGTGCCGATTTTCAGATACTTTTATAAGTTACCTACAAACAATTATTTCTGGACCACTCTGTATGTTTCAATTAAAATTTGACCAAAACATTAATACCCAAAGGCATTGTTGTAACGGAACCCGAATTTCAGTTTAAAATTTTTTTAGAGCTAGAGGAAATTCAAATTTTTTTGATGTCCCGTTTTCGTTAAAAAAAAATTAAAAATTAATTAACACTTTAAAAACGGCTTCAGATAGACATAGGGATATATAAGTTGCTCAGAAATACATATAGAATTTGGAAATTTGAAAATATATATGGTATTTTAATTAAACTAACGATTTCGTCACGGTTTTACATAAAAGCGGAAAAGCCGCATCGTTAAAAATATTATAAAATGATAAATCATAGTCAGTTACCTTCGCAGTCAAAATTCGAAGACGACCCGTTAATTAGAGAAACGTCTAATGTTCCATTCACCGTTTCAGCAACAAAGACATAAAGGCTATGTTTTTAATAATCGAAACATGGTATTATTTTATTATAATTCGATGCACTTTTTATCAAAGCAGCTATTTTCTAGTTATTAGTGTCAAAAATTTTAGCCCACAAATATAACATGCATTATCATTATAGAAAAACACATTTTGAATTGTTAGTAAGAAGAACTCTTGAAAAAATCGAAGATTATAACTTTTTGTGTTTTATTTTACTATCAGATTTTCATAAAAAAATAGAATGGTACAATAAATAATTGCCGGGTCCTCTACAAACTCCGTCTCGTCAAACGATTTTCTGCAATTTAAATCTCATTTCGTTACAAAGCAAGTAAATCCTGTTGTCGAATAACTTTGTTAAAAAGATTTTTTTTTTGTCGAAGCGGTAAATTTTCATTGGGAAACGATTACTTTTGAGGATTTTATCAGCGTGTGTTCACACAAATCGTTTATATTTTTCCCTTGTTATTTATATACATTTTTATTTAAAGCTTCAGTAGGCGTCAAAGCCACAAAAACTAAAATGTTCAAATTAAAACGTAAACAAAAATAAACATTTTTAGGTTGATATTTCAATGATTAAAGTAGCTTCTAGATATCGCAAATTTAAAATTTAGTTTTTATATCGAATTCAAATTTTGAAAGCGAATTGACAATCTAAATCCTGTAAACGTGTTTCAGACTAAGGTTGGGTTTCCGACTGAAGTCTGACTTAAGTTTTCTGACCAGTTCTGGTTTCGATTTTAGTCTCGAAACGAGATCCACCACTATTAAAATGATTTCGAGTCCGAGACTTGTTATGGAAGTCCGAGTCCGAGACCAAGACTACGAGTCGATACTTTCGGTCTGCGTACTCTCGGTCTCGATTTCGAAAAATATCACAAAATAATGCATAATTGTAATTATTTTAAAGTAATTCCTATATTAAAAGTCTATACCATTAATTTGTAATATTTCTAATTTTGAAACAAATTGTACTTACAGGCAGGATGGCCAAATGATGTGACACGAAGTACTAGTACTATTGATTAGAAATTGCCCATCCCCTTAGTTTTCTTGTGCATAAAGTTAAAAAATGATCATTTTTTTGCTCAATTGCGTAAAATTATGTAGAATTCAATCATTATAAAAAAATCAAATACTAACGTGGTCAAAAATTATTTATAATGACCTATAATAATAAGTAGTTCCAAACATCGTCAAGTTTTCTCAGATTTTGATATTCTATTTAGAGACACGTTAATTTCCTTTAACCGCAACCGATGCATTTTATGCTTTCAATTCACTTGATGTCATTAGATAGATTATAGAAAATGTAAAATGTTTTGCTCTAGTTTATCATTTAGATCTTACAGCTTGCTAAAAGGTGAAAAAGTGAAAATTGCGTTATTGGTTTTTGTTAGTTCAGTAATGTCAAATAATATTAAACTCTTACCAAACAAAGTTAACAGTTACATAAAATGTGTCTAGAATTGGGCAAAATCTTAAAATATGTAATAATGTAAGGGACCGTTTCTTCTGCGGAATGTGAATGGTGCAATTCATATCGTATGTATCTGTATGAAAATAATAAACAATTTAGAACTGTTCTATAGACAGACCGGAGAATCAGAAATTAGAATTCATTCATCGAATTTAAGTAAGAACGTTATTTATATCATATTCTGTACGATCAAGTTGTATATATATATATATATATATCAAATTAATCAAATCAACATCGTAAAATCTAAAAAAAATTGTTCAGATAGGTTTTTTCAAATGGAGCATCGTATCTTTTTAACCAAAATAATAGTTCCCATAATTTTGTTACCTAAAATGCCACACCATACATGAACTGAACGCCATCCTTGAGTTTTAACCTAAGGTGACAAACGGAGCTTCGGCCATGAATAGGACCTTCTTTAAGAAACTAGGGTCCCCCGGACGCGCCCAAGAATTTCATTGCAAAATTCAAATCGTTGAAGTTTTTGCATATTGGATAGGTCTTGTACAGACCTAAATCTATAAGGGTGGAATTTATTCCAGTGCTTGAGCACATCCTTAACACTCCATTTGGAAGTATTTAACAAATTAGCAATATCCCTAATACTAGTTTCCAGATTTTCTTAAAAAAAAAAACAAATAATATTCTAAACAATAGCATTTGCAAATCATTTTCTTCTTTCCTTGTAAAAGAATTTTCTTTTATTTTAGGTCTTTCCTCTTTTCAAACTGTTCACAATATTTTATTTGTATTCTTGTCGACTATAGCCAATTTTAAAAACCCGTCAAATTTTAAAAAATTGTCATTTGCAATT
The DNA here is from genome assembly GCA_030620095.1 of Kuschelorhynchus macadamiae. Taxonomy (NCBI): domain Eukaryota; kingdom Metazoa; phylum Arthropoda; class Insecta; order Coleoptera; family Curculionidae; genus Kuschelorhynchus; species Kuschelorhynchus macadamiae. The sequence continues at coordinate 444,617 of JAUTXW010003430.1, forward strand.
ACACCTCAATATCCACAGCGTTACGCGGCGTTACCTTATAGGTGTACGCAACATTAACTGCAAATACTTCCAATACTTAACGAAAACATCCACATATACACGGTTGATCTCAGAGAAATTAGGATTTTAAGATGTTGATTTAAAAAATAGAGTGTTTCATTTGAAAATACCTGTCTTAACGATTTTTTCTACATTAGAATATTCATTTGTTTAATTTGACCGAAAATCCTGGCGGTTCAGGCCATTTTTTTATACAACTGTGAAAATATAACCGGGCACCCTGTAGGTAACAATAATAAAAAAGGAATGTATGTAATCTTTGTAAAAATACCTAAAAGAATATTTTTTGAGTTAGAATGGCATTTTAAACAGTAACTCTTAGTCTCTTAGATCTGTCTGTCTAGAATAATTTTACCGATATCTTTTCTCGTTTTGACGGTATTGTATAAAATGATTCAAACCGTAAATCGAACTCCTGCCAGGCCAATTAAAACTTTAATCTGACCTTCTTGTACATGCTCTTTGAACTTGTTGGGGTTGTGGAACAATAACTTTTTACCTAGCTTCACGTTTCTAACGGTTGGTTAGAACAATAACTTTTTACCTAGCTTCACGTTCTAACGGTATTCGACAACAGGATTTACTTGCTTGATAAATACTTGCAACTAATTCGCTTTACTATTATTCTCTATCTCTCTATGAGTGTATGAGAAAGACAAAGTGAGTGTCAAATATATTTTAAATAAGACTAAACGGTTATTGTATAGTTTTCTGGTTGACTTATTTGAACAATTAGGAAATGTCTGTAACATTCTGTTGTGTCTCTGTGCATTTTCATAGAATATATGTAGTATTCCACCCCATAAAGAGTTGTAGTGTACTGGCATGTATGACCTACTAAAAATGTATTTGTAAAATAAAAAAAAAGATTTGCTGGCGGTGATGATCTCTGCATGATCCGTTCAAAAAATGTTTGGACCAGCACGTAGTATATTTCCGAAACGGGCCTGTTTATACTACCACGTGAACAACTGCACTGACAAAAAAAAATCCTTTGATTTCAACAGAAACGGAGTTTATTAAAACAAGTATTTGTTTCCTATGAGCGAAACAATGACTTATTTAAAAATTCGAAACATATGTTTGAACTTATGCCATTCATTTAAATTTGTATACTGCTAACTAAATAAACGTGTTATTTGATCCAAATAAATTTTTGTGTCGTATACCTCATAAAATATAAGCAGTTGTGTGTTTTAAATATATATATTTTTTAATCAACCAGAATATTATTAAATTTAAAAATTAAAAAGGTCTTAACTAATGGCAATTATTTAGAGTGTTGCTATAGTCTAATTTTCAGGGGGAGTTAAAGTAGCTGAATAAATAAAATATCGGCAATTTATGACATTTATTTATAAGGTAAGCAAGGTTTTATCGGTAATGAATATAATATATCGCAGTAGTTAACTATTTTAACTTTTAAATTTAGAAACTGATTTTTGTTAGAAAAAGTGAAAAGATTATTAAGAATTTCATATATAATATATTCAATATTTTTTTGATACCAATATAATTATTCATAAATAAAAACATATATGTATCAAATTATCACCAAAATTTACTAAATAAGGATTTGTTTAGGTAAAACAAATATTTGTTGCCTGTCTTGGCGTCTTTTATGAAAATTAATGGTGGCGCCATTTTTACATGCATGTTTTCGATAGTGTAGAGAAGAGCTTTTAGAACAATTTTAATAACACTGTATTAGCCTTAAAGTTTATCAAAGATATTTATAGCGCATTTATTTAAATTTTTTCTATTGACAGTAGTTTAGGTTTTCTACCATAAAACCAAGAATGAATGATCCTCCATATTAGTTAAAATCGTTTATCTTACATAATGACACGAAGCTAGAAACCAATTTTTTTTCTTTTGAGTACTAAAAAGGAATGGAAACTCCTTATTAATTTAACGTTCCTTATTCTCTGTAGTTAAATCTCTTACACAAAAAATGTAAATTCTTAAATGTAACAATGAAATTAAATATCCTCAAAATATCTTGAAGTGAAAATCAAAAAACGAAAAAAATCCTTTAATATCGTATCTTTCAGTCTGTGAATTTTAACAACTATTCACCAAAATATTATATTTCAAACCACTGCGCGGCGAAACGAGTGTCAGCATTTCAAAATGCTCGGCGGTACGAATGTTTTCGAAGTTGACCCTTTAACTTGGTTTGAAATACCTATTTTTATCTAGTTTTAGTCTCCTTGTTCGACCTTTCTTTATAACACCTATTTTTATTCCTAGGTTTGGTTTTTGTACTTCTTTTTAGCTAATAAAGCCCCATAGTGTCCAAACAGATTAGTTCTGGTAGTTTTAGCCATTATGAGTGTACGTGCATTAACTTTGTTATGGCAGATAGTCCATTTTAAAAAAAAATATGAAATTTTTACACATATTGCTACTTTGTACTTTCTTGATAAAAGTGAAGTATTGTAATCGTGAAAAAATCACCTCCGAGATTTTTTTAGATCTTTACGTTTCAGGGTTTCTAGATGCCAAAAAAATATGTATTCTCAATTCCGCCGGTCTGTCTGTCTATGTCTGTCTGTCTGTTTGCAGCATAGCGAAAAAACTACTCACTCAATTGACTTAAAATTTTACGAATAATACGAAATAAAATATTAAAAATATTATTATTAAAAGACTACTTATCCAATATACTATATATTTTAAATTCTGTACAAACATTAAGTATTTTGTTGGAGTCAACTAGTAAAACTGTGTTATTAATTCAAGATGAAGGAACAAAATGGCAGCCAAATAAAATATTTGTAATCGTAAAAAAATCACTCTCTCAGGTTTTACATATCTTCATGTTTTCGCGTCCCTAGATCTCAAAAAATAGGTTTTATCGGTTTCGTCGGTCCGTATCTCGGTCTGTCAGGTCGCGACCTAGCTTAAAAACTACTTTGAATTTTAAAATAAGTGAATCCAAGATAGCGAAACGAAATAGCAGCCTAAAATATTTAAGAAATACTACTTATTAAATTAATTTCAATTTTTATGCAAGAATTAAGTGTGATATTAAGATAAACTGGTAAAGTTGTGGTACGAATTTAAGATGGCGAAACAAAATGGCGGCCAAATAAATTATTTTAAAAATCAACATAAAAAATCTTGTTTAAGTGACTTTAAATTTTGCAACAAACACGTACCGTTAATGTGTCAATGTAAAAACTACTTATTGAATTTATTTTAAATTTGCCCAGAAGTCAAGTGTGGCATAGGTAGAAAGAAAATGGCAAAATATTTGTAGGAATCCAATATGATTGAATAGAATGGCGCCCAATAAAAATGTTTGAAGACAGTATATCTAACACATATATACTGTGACTATGTACTGAACTAAATTGAGTCACACTTCACTATTTCTAACAAATGAAAAAAAAATTATAAGGAGAAAAGTTCGGGATAAAGGAATTTTACCATTTTGTGCGTCCCTCGTTAAAAGGAAGTATAGTAGTAGTATAATAACCGCGAAAAAATCGCCCTTCACAGATTTTTTCAGGTTTTAGCGTTTCAGGGTCCCTAGATGACGAAAAACAAGTTTTCTCAATTCTGTCGGTCTAGATGACTGTCTGTCTACTTAGCCGGTTGACTTAAAATTTTGTGTAAAAAATTAAGGGCCATATGGGTTAACATTTTGGTAAAAATCCAATATGGCGAAACAAAATGTTAAAAAAATTATTATTAAAATCTAATTAAATTTATCTCAAACTTTGCAAAAACATCAAGTATTATGTTGGAATTAATTGATACCATTTTGGTGCGAATCCAAGATGGCGGAACAAAATGGCACCTTAACAAAATATTTAAAAATTCAGCCTGAAAAAACTGGTTAATAGTTTGATTTCAAATTGTATGCCATGACTAATTGTGGTATAAGGATCTACTAGTAAAACTGTGTTACTAATTCAAGATGGCGGAACAAAATGTCGGCCAAATAAAATGTTTGTAATCGTGAAAAATTCACCCTCTTAGGTTTTACACGTCTTTACGTTTTAGCGTCCCTATATCCCAAAAAATATGTTTTATCAATTCCGTCAGTCCGTCTGTCGGTCTGTCTGTCAATTCGCGGCATAGCCTTAAAACTTCTTACCCGATTGACTTCAAATTTTTATCAAAAATTAGGGGGCATATAGGGATGACCTGGTAGTCGCGTGCCTAAAGGGCCCGCAGACACTTCAGCGTGGTGAGGTCCCAGCTACTAGGAAGCCCCCAAATTAAAGAGGGGTTTCAAATAAAATATTTTTTCCATAGTTAAAAAAAAATCACGAATTTCGCAATTTTTGCAACCATCGGATATATTGGAAATGGTAATAAGATAACATAATATATAAACCCTACGAAATATTTGGTAATGACAGTATTTAATTAGATGTAATACTAAGTCAGCTAGATAAAAATTTATTGCGTTTAAAACTGACTGAAAAAACTTATTAGTTAAAAGTTATTAGTGGAGAAATATTCAAATGATTTAACTTTTCAACTAGCAACTGAGCTAATTCGGATAAAATTATTATTGTATAACAACATAAAAAATCTTAATACAAAAACTCCTGAATTTGCAAACTATATTTTCGAAAAAAATTAATTATTGGTAAATAGTATACCAGAACTCTGCATTCCAATTATTTCCTGTTCTTCCTGTAACCTCAGCTTAATCGCAAAGATCATTTTCATAGTTGAAATTAATTAAAAATGTCCTTAGGCCGAGCATGACTCAGAGTTATTTTTTATTTTATGTTATGGTTTTTGTTAATAAATTTGTGAAATTTTTTATTTACTTATTTTTTTGGAGAAATTATGCAGGAGGTCTCGGCACGCCACTGGACTTGGTAATATTTAGGTAAAAATCCAACATGGCGAAAAAATTGGCGGCCTAGTAAAATATAAAAATCAATAATAATATTAAGATACTACTTATCCAATTTATCTCAAATTTTACAGAAAATCCAAAGTATTATGTTGGAATCAACTGGCAAAATTTTGATATTATTCCAAGATGGCGGAACAAAATGTCGGCTTAATAAAATCTTTAAAAGTTCAGCCTGAAAAACTACTTAAAGGATTGATTTCAAATTATGTGCCATAGATAATTCTGGTATAGGGGTCAACTAGTAAAATTTTAATACTAATTCAAGATGGCCGAACAAAATGACGGTCAAATAAAATGTTTGTTATCGTGAAAAAATCATCCTGGCAGGTTTTACATCTCTTCACGTTTTAGCGATCCTAGATGCCAAAAAATATATTTTATCAATTCCGTCGGTCCGGCTAGCGGTCTGTCTGTCTGTCTGTCTGTCTGTCAGTTCGCGTCATACTAAAAAACTAACCGGATTGAATTCAAATTTTGACCAGAAATTAAGCGCCATATGGGGATAATCTGGTAATATTTTGGTAAAAATCCAGTATGGCGGAGAGTATTATATTGGTTTGGAAGGTGATATAAAAAATTAAGATAGCGATGTGTAATCCTAAGCCAAACTGTTTAGCATTTGCAGTCTTCCATAATCCTAAATTGTCAATTTCAAATAAATCAAATGCCGACAGCAGATAAAAATGGGTACAAACCATTTTAAATGAAACCACTCTAAATTCTTATGTAGAATTTAAAGGTATCACGAGAAATAGGGCGTTTTAAATATTTAATATAAGGAAATTTTCTCAGGTTTCTTGTAATGTTTTTTAACTTTTATGTTGGTTTTTCTTTGTACAACTTATCAACATGTCAGGATCTTCAAACAATTTGTCAATATGGACAGGGTATTGAACAATTTAATCATTCGTTTTTACATTTGATAATATCATAAACATTTAAACTTTCTACAGACATACCAATTCGATAAAATAAGTTCATTTAATTTACAAAATAAATAAATTCCCTAAACTAATGTAGGTTGATATAGTATTGAAATCAGTGAATGAAATAATCGAATATACGGTTAAGTCCTTATTTACTTAATAATTCAATTAATAGATAGTTACGCCATGTTCTCATTTACCAAGACCGATATAATTTCCACAAAGGTGTACTTACAATGAAAAAACAATAAATCACCGCCAGCGGCTTTCTATCAAAACCCGCTTAATATAGGCACAGCAGAATATTAAATTTCAATATAGGCAAAACGGTCGTCATTAGATATGCGTATGTTTTCAATCATCCGTTTGAATGACACGCCTTGATCTTTAAAAAAATCACTGACAAGTTTCAAACGCTGCCAGCGCAAATCGGACCACACCTTAAAGAAAAAGGTTGAAAAAGCACCCACGATTTGAATTTGAGAGGAATACCTACATACTTGAGGTTTTAGTGCATACTATAAATATAAAAATTTCAGGATGCGCTTTATTGCAAAAGAGTAAAATGTTAATGTCATTTAAAAGGCATAGATGTCTGAGAAATCTACAAAATAGCAACTTTAGAATACATGTTTTACTGGAAACTGCAATAATAAAATTAACATTTAATTGGTGTTAGGTACAAACTAAAAATATATATAATGTAAGCAGCGCATTTGCTGGATAAAAAAGAATATTTCTTTGTAATTTTGATTATATGCTGGGTGATTCAGAAATAAGTATCGAAAATTTACAGGCAAGTAAACCTTAACGAAATATGAAAAAAAGTTTTATATAATTTGTCTCTAAGCCTCAACGTTTAGAATATACAGGGCATTAAACATGTGTGATAAAAAGGACATTTTATTATGTAATATCTGTTCGGAGCGAGATATCAATTTCAATTTTGGAACGTATTATCACTACATAAAGACCCATTAACTTAACAAACGAGAACTATATGGGTCACTTCAGAGGTGTAGTAGATGTGCCGTACATTTATGGTCATACTTTTTACCACTCGGTATATTGCCCATTTTTATTAAAAATATTTATAGCTTGGCTTCTTTACTAAAAATTATTATTCAAAAAATTTTTTCATACAAGCTATCATTTCGGAGTTTTATTTGAGTTCATGCGTCAAAAACCTTTATAGGCAAGCAATAAAAAACTGAAAACCATCTGTGCCATTACTTAAAACACATTCTGCTGGTTCATGGTGATGTTTTTTCTACTCGTAACTATTATTAATTAACTTGTTATAAACAATTTAGTGCAAAAATGGCTTTTTTTTTCGTTTTTTGCTTATAAAATGAAAACGATTTAAGCAATCGCAATGCTATAAGGAGGTGGCTTATACAGAATTTAATTACGAACAAAACGTGCTATTAAACAAGTTGTTAGAATGATAAGTTTCGAAAAAAATTCGGAAAAATCGGAAAATTCACCATTTTTTCAAATTCAAAAATTCCAGGAAATGGTAGTCAATGACATGAACTATGTGCAAGCACAAGACAGGCGTCGTGGGATAATTAGTTTTTAAATTATTGCAATTTGAATTTTTTACTGTGCTAACTTCCAGCGAGTCTCGATGCGACACGGATTGGCCTTTTTCAATTTTACAAGAAAATTTCGAGAACTCACTTATCGTGCTTACAAACATGACATATCTTCACTCGTATCCAATCACTTTGTCAAATCATATACTCTTTTCTGAAATCAAGGGTGTCCACGATTTGATAAAGTGACTGGATACGAGTGAGGATATGTCATGTTTTTAAGCATTTTTTACTAGTTTTGCAACATTTTAACGGAAAATGAGAATGTACGTATATAGTATATTGGAATAGAAAACTGACTAAATCAAATTCAATGAATTATATACAAACAAATTGAAACACAAGTGGAAAATTGAATAAATATTATTAATGTGCAAAAATTTAAAGAGATAAAAAGCCATCCAGTTACATATTTCAATAAAACAATTTTAAAAACCAAGAAAAATAGGGATTTTTTGTATAAAAAATACAGTAAGAGAAGCTTAGTGGGAAGTGATTGGGAAGAATATAAAAATACATTTTGAAAAAAAAAATGGACAGCAACAGCGGCAGGTTTAAAAACATTTGGAAGAATTTAAAGAGTTTAGTAAAACCTGAAACAAGACAAGATATTTCTGAAATAATTTCTGAATCACCCTGTATATTAAAAATCAAAGTCTAATAAATACTGTAAAAAAATGTTTAACATTCATGCCCTTTCAATTTTAAACAAGTTATTAGAGTAAATAATTGTTGCACTATTCAAATTTAAGAGTTCAGAAGTTCAAGTTCATCTTTGCATATTTATTTATTTCAAGTAAAACTTAAAGTATATAAGACATTATTGATCTGAATTTATATTATAGATCATCAAATGGTAAGATGCTGAATTTTTTTGACTTCTTGTACAAAGCTGTGAAATTAATTGGGACCAGAATATTACAATTAAAAGTATATTGGAATAAAAAGCTGACTAAATCAAATTCAATGAATTATATACAAACAAATTGAAACACAAGTGGAAAATTGAATAAATATGATTAATGTGCAAGAATTTAAAGAATTTAGTAAAAACTAAAACAACACAAGATATTTCTGTAATAATTTTTGAGGACGGAAGAGGAATAATTCAATGAGGATTGCTGCGAAGTTAAACAAATATGTTGAAAATATTAAAGCTATATCATAGGCAATAAATTGAAGCAATGAAGAAAACTGCAAGTTTACAATTAAAGTTCAAAATATCATGGATCATTTTTGTGAAAATAACAATTATAGCGAAATTATATGTAAAAAGGTCATATCGGAATTTTTCCAAAGTTTAGGTTATAATATATTAAATTTCATAAATTCAAGTTTGAGATATGGTTAAACTCTAGAAAAAATTAAAAAATGGTTTAAGAAAACTAAAATGTTCATATTGCACCAGTACAAAAGTAAAAAACTCCAAAAGTCATGACGAAATGCGACCAGTTACAGTTACAAAATTACTGGAAGAAATTGTTTATGATCAGTTGTCAAAAGTGTATAAATAGAAGTGACATTTTAGTACCATTCCAGTCTGGTTTTCGAGAGGAACATTTTATTATTGCAATATTTTTAGATTTTGAAAGATCATTTGAAACGACTGATAGATCAAAATTATTAAAAAAGGTACAACCATACGGGATTAAGAGAACTGTTAAATGGTTTAAAAATGTTTTGTATGATAGGTCATAAAATTAGTCGGTCTTCCTCAAGGTAATATTTGGGTCAGTATTATTTTTTTTATATTTCGTGATTTTTTACAAATTTTAAAATATTGTAATACTCAAATGCTTGCAGATGACACTTACAATGAATTGCAGTTTTTAACTGTTCTATTAGATACAAAAACTTAAAATATGTTTATTAGTGACCACTAGAAGTACCTTTTTACAAATTTCAGTTCAGAATGCATTTAACACAACTAAATTATGAATAAAATTCGAAAATTCTTTGTGTCGTGTAGTTTTGGTTGTTTTGTACGTTGTATTTGACATAGATATTTGAAACCAACGTAGTTTGGTCGAAGTTTTAAAAGAAGAAAATTGTTTTTTTTTGTCCCGATCGGACCATTTGAAGCTGCTATATTATGTCTTTGTTAAAAATATATATATGTTATATCCTTTCTCACGAGCAATGTCACCTTCAAGTACGATGCCCTTGGTTCCCACCGTATCGGATGTCGGTTATCTCAAGGAGACGGCGAGTACCGAGACGCCTCGTCAGCAGAATCTGCCCAGCAAGCAAGTTCCCACTGACGCAGCATTCGTCTTTCATATAAATAGTGTAAATTGTAAATAAAATCATGATTCTTTTTTAAGCTTCTATACTGTTAGTTTAATTTTGATTTTGTAAATAAAAAATATTTTTTAAAAAGTGAATTTTAAGTCGAGTGATATAACAAATTGGCGCAGTCGTGGTAGGATCTGGCAACGTTGGCAGAACAAGAGAACTCTAACTGGCAACGGTGGATCCCAATCCTTCATCCAGAAGAACAAAGAAGCCCCATTTTGTGCATTGTGACGTCATCAACTTGGCAGAACACGCATCTACGGAAGGAACACATAGTGAAGCCCCTGGTAGAACTAACTGCTAAGAACACGACGAGCGATGTTTCTACTCTGCTTGTAAGTAACGAATCATCACGTTTATTTTAAAAATAATATTTAATTAAATACCTGTTCGACTTTTCAAAATCGATCTTACATTTTATTAATTAGTAAAATAATCAATTATCCTGTTAATTGATTTTTCGATAAGCTAATCAATTATTCTGCTAATTGATTTCTGTATTTCTAAGTGTAACAATGTATAATTTGTGTATAATCAGTTATTCTGTTAATTGATTAATTTTAAAATATTTTTTGGAATTATTTTGACCAGTTATTCTGCTAACTGATCTCCAGATTACATTTGTATTTTTATTACAACAAGAAATATTACACAGTTTTAATTTAATCACACTAACTAGTTAATAAGAACTGTTTATTTTACGTTGGTTGGCATACTACTTTACGTACTGTCTATCAACATAAAATTTCGTAAAATATTTTGTGTTTTATATCCTTTTTATATTATATTGTGCTAGTGTTTATTGTGTTGATATATTGAGCAAATATGACGGAAAATGAAAGAATAACTGCAGGAGCAGCGGTAGCAGTAATCGAACCTTATAAACTTTCCGAGATTTTTTCTATTATCCCCGAATTCGAAGGTGATCAAATATTTTTACAAACCTTCCTAAATGCCTGTGAATGTGCATATGATATGTCTACGGGTAACCAAAAAGATCTTTTAGTGATTCACATAAAAAATAGGTTGCGAGGGAGAGCAGCGCAGCTGATAAGCTCCCGAAATCCACTTTCTTTTCTAGAGATAAAGCAATTACTTAATTCTCACTTCGGAGATACGCGAGATCTATCTTCTCTTATTCAGGACTTACAAAGAATGAGACAACTGCCAAACGAATCTCCTTTGACTTTCCTTAACAGACTTCAAGTCCTAAATGCCAAAATGCATGCCAACATACAAAAATCCATACTCGCACCCAGTCAAAAGGCAGCCCAAATAACATTAATCGAATCCATGTCTCTAAATAGCCTACTTACTGGCCTGGAACCCCGAATTGGCCATATAATACGTGCAGGAAATCCACCTAATCTTTTGGAAGCACAAATTCGCATCAGACGCGAGCTCCAACTATCATATTTCGAATCCCAAAAATCTTCTAGACCCAATCCGCCTGCTAGACCTATTATTCAAACTAATAAAAGACCTAATGTACAATCTCTTAAATGTCATAGCTGTGGTCGCAATGGTCACTTAGCAAATGAATGTAGATCGCAACAACGTCCTAATGGTTATACTTCCCAGAATTTTGGCAATTTCCAAAGGCCTAATACCAATCAACAATCAAATTCTTTTCAATCAAGCACCTCCTTTCAATCGAATAGACCAAACAACGGTCAGCCAAGACCGCAGTACACACCCCATAACCAATCAAACCAAAACAATTTTCAACGTCCTTCAGTAATACAAAATAATCCCCAGCATCGTGCTCATGTTGTCAATTTCGACAATGACCAATATTCCAACAATAACTATTCCGAACCCCAATATGACGAGTATTGTAACCAATACGCAGGATTGTATGAAGATAACCCCGATTACGAATATCAAAATGTCGAAAATATTGATCAACAAGATAAAACGAATTACGATGAATATCAGGATTTTCTTCCCACTTCGAATCAAAACCATCCTCCTATTCGAACAATTTCAAATACCAATGCCGTGACGGAAATCCAAAATCAAATACAAACCCTGAATTTGGACGACATGAACCCGTCATTGAATTTCCCAGAACAACATTTTCTTTAAATCCCCTTCTTGCTGTTAACCCGAAAAATCTATATTACATAAAAGACGCATCTAACACTTTTAAACTACTTATAGATTCCGGAGCAGGAATTACGATATTTAAAGAAAACACAGTAAAACAATTTCCCCAACGTTTTCCCGAAAACGTTACGATTCAAGGCATCACAGACCAAAAACTTCTTATCACCGAATCAACCCTAGTTCCTTTTCAAGCCGGAAACCCACATAAAGTTTACATATACGATTTAGATATTGATTTCGATGGTATTCTAGGACTCGACTTTTTGGAACACTATGAATGCACCATCGGCTTAAAAAATAAACAACTTGTTACAAATTTTAAAACTTTACCACTGTTTAAGGCAGAAGAAAACCTCGAACAAAATAATAAAATAACTAACGTAAACAATTCTAACGAAATTAAGATTGAAGGTAGGACCGAACAAATTTTTAAATTACGTTGTGATTTAGTCAACACCGATGCTATCCTATTTAGGCAAGAAATCGAAAAAGTTCACATTCCAAACGCAATTGTCCATGTCAATGAAAAAGGCGAATTTCTAACTTCTGTGGTTAATGCAAACGCCATCCCAAAAACCATTAATTTTTCAAATATCGAAATCGAACCTTTTTCTTCTCATTCGCTACTCAATTACAATTTATCTGATAAGCAGCTATCTCCTAACCGCATTCCCAACATTAAGTCCCAACTTCGTTTAGAGCATCTTAACGAAGAAGAAAAAGAAATAATTACCAATCTTTGCGTAGATTTTGAGGACATATTTTACCTCGAAGGTGACAATCTTACCTTTACCAATGAAATTAAACACCAAATTGACACCAATGGTGCAAAGCCTGTTTTCACCAAATCATACAGGTATCCCCATATTCACAAAGAAGAGGTAAAAACTCAGGTTAATAAAATGTTAGAACAAGGAATCATAAAACCCTCTATTTCACCTTGGTCATCTCCAGTTTGGGTCGTCCCCAAGAAACTTGATTCCTCAGGCAAACAAAAATGGAGAGTAGTCATAGATTATCGTAAATTGAATGAATCCACGGTAGATGATAAGTACCCGCTTCCCAATATTTCCGATCTTTTGGATCAGCTAGGCAAGTGCCAGTATTTTACAACCCTGGACCTGGCTTCAGGATTTCACCAGATCGAGATAGACCCTAAAGATATTCCAAAAACTGCTTTCTCTGTCGAGAACGGACACTACGAATTTATAAGAATGCCCTTTGGTCTTAAAAACGCCCCGTCCACTTTCCAGAGAGTAATGGACAACATCCTTCTAGGCATTCTCAATGAACGTTGTCTCGTCTATATGGACGACATCATTGTGTATTCACCCACAATCCATGACCACATCACACGCTTACGCGAAGTTTTTAAACGTCTTCGAAAAGCAAACCTCAAAATGTGAGTTCCTGAGAAAAGAGGTAGCATACCTTGGTCACCTAATCACTCAGGACGGAGTTAAACCTAATCCCACTAAAATCGATTGTATACAGAAATTTCCAGAACCAAAAAATTCAAAAGACATAAAATCCTTTCTGGGTTTAGCTGGTTATTATCGTAGGTTTATTCCAAACTTTGCGAAAATATCAAAGCCCCTTACCAGATTGTTGAAAAAAAGATATCAAATTTGATTTCGACTCAGATTGTCGTCAAGCTTTCGACGAACTAAAACAATTACTGACTTCTGACCCAATTCTCATCTATCCAAATTTCGATGAGCCTTTCCTACTAACAACGAATGCAAGCGCATTTGCGATAGGCGCTGTACTTTCCCAAGGTCCCATTGGCAAAGACTTACCCATTGGTTATGCCTCAAGAACATTATGTAAAGCCGAAACCAATTACTCGACAATAGAGAGAACTACTTGCAATTGTATGGGCCGTGAAATATTTTCGTCCATATTTATTTGGAAGAAAGTTCATTCTAGTCACAGATCATCGTCCCCTTACTTGGTTACTTTCTATTAAAGACCCAGGTAGTAGATTAGCACGATGGCGGCTAAAACTAGGAGAATATCAGTACGAAATAATTTATAAACCGGGAAAACTTAATAAAAACGCTGATGCTTTATCTTGAATAAAAGTAAATCATTTCCAAGAATGCGCAAAGCTTCAAACAAAAATATCTGTTTTTGCATCGAATGAGACAGAATCCGAAGAACCTAAAACCTATGACGACGATGTAATAGCCGAAGAATACAATAAATTCGTAAGCCTTTACGAAACCAGATCCCTGATCGATTATTCTAAAATCGAAACAACCAACGACCAGCTGTTGGATAAGTCACACAAAAATATTATTACGTTCTTTCGACAAAATAAATTAGAAAACTACATCATAAGATTCTTGACGATATTTTCGAGGAAAACATGGAATTTAATCCAAAACAAATAAATATTTTCTCCAGTAAATCAACAAAAAATCGTAAATATTTCATTATTCCTCTCCCGTTTAACCCAGAAACTGTCACACAACTTCTCTTTTACATTCTCTATACCGGTCAAGACGAACTTGACATCTCTTGTACCTATTTCGTGGAAAACACACTCGAACTTCCTATCCTTGAAATATTTTCGTATATTTTTGCAGACAAAAATATAAAATTAAGTATCTGCCAAAACATCACAACAACGCCTAATGAAGACGAAATACCTCAGATCTTAGATCATTACCATCGCGGAAAAACCAACTTACATCGCGGAATTAACGAGACGTTAAGACGCATAAAAGAAAAATACAATTGGCCAGGCATAATAAAAGCCGTAGAAAACTTTATTAAAAGTTGCGAAACTTGCCAAAAAGTAAAAATCTGTCGTGAAAATCTAAGCAGTCCCCTAGTCGTAACAGAAACGCCCAAAACACCTTTTGAAAGAATAAACATAGACATATTTGAATACCCAACTCGAAATTACGCCCTAACAGTACGTGACGAACTAACAAAATTTACACAAGCTTACCCTATAGAGGATAAGACAGCAAAATCTGTTGTTAATACACTTCTTGTATTTTTTCAACATTATGGAACTCCGTTACGTATACATTGTGACTATGGCCGAGAATTCAAAAACACCTTAATGAATGACCTCTGTGAGCTTTACGATATCAAGCTAACTTTCTCTAGCGTAGGACACCCTCAATCAAACGGCTCTGTTGAGAGATTTCACGCGACACTTAGTGAAATGATACGAGCTAATCAAACTGAAAACCCTGACGAACACCCGTTTAATGTTCTTCCTTATGCAACTATATGTTATAACAATACCAAAAACAAAACGCACGGTTTCACGCCTTACGAACTTATTTTTGGACACACCTCATCTAGACCACCCGAAATCCTATATAATGAAAAAGTCTTATTTCCAAATATATGCAAGATCTAAACAATCGCATGCAATACCTTTATAAAACAGCCCGAGCCAGAACATGTCAACAAAAAGAAAAAGCCAAAGAGCGCTTCGACCAAAATGTTTCTGCTCACCCCTATGAATATAATTTAGGAGATAAGGTATACATTAAAGAATCGCAAATCAAGGACAAAAGCCAAAATAAATTTAACGGTCCATTCGAAATAATCGAAATTTTACAAAATTCAGCAATTCTGATAAACCCCGAATCTAAACAAAAATCTAAAATAAATTTTGACAGACTGAAACCATACTATGAGTAATTTTTCTCTTCTAGGTTCTTGGTACTTTCAACAGCCACTCAGTCCCAATACACTCTAACACCAATAAACAACACCTTAGGAATTTTCTTTCATGAAGAAGCGACCGTAAAAATCTCAAATGATAAATGGACCCTCCTTGTTTACAAAGACCTCGGACCAATCAAAGAAACAATTAGTAATAATGACAAAATATTAGAAAGCTTATTAAACACTATAGACGAAGACGTACCGCGAATGAAAGCCTTTAAGCCGCAAGTTCAAACTCATGTTAGTCTCCTTAAACAAATATCAAACGCCGTTAACCAAAAGTACACTGAAATAATGGCCGACACTAAAAAGTACATTTTTAGAGAAAAACGTGGTATTCTTAATGGTATTGGAACCATTTGGAAATCAATAACTGGTAATCTCGACGCCTCCGATGGTGAATATTTCAACGAGTGCATCGAAAAGTTAACCCACGATGAATACCAAATAGAAAATCTTTTGAAAAATCAAATATCTGTAACTACCTCTGTTATCAAAAGCTTTAACGAAACCATTCAAAAACTTCAAATTGACGAGGAAACCTTTAATAATGATATTAAAGAAATTCGCGAATCAATTATGGATATTTCCGATCATCTCAAATTTTATCAATCACAACTCGATATCCTAGACTTGTGCGAATCACTAACAGAAAGCTATTCATTTATCGAAAATACTTTGAACGATGCTATAAACGCTGTTACATTTGCACGTTTAAAAATTTTGCACAGTTCAGTTATCACTCCATACGATTTAGTAGACCCATTAAAGCATATATCGCAGTCATTACAGAAGAATAATCTTCCCTTGCCGATATATTATTCAAGCGTAGCTCAATACCTCGACATAATAGAATTAAAGGCATATCAATTAGATACTAGAATAATTTTTGTACTAGAAATACCTTTAGTCGAACCTGAAAAATACACTCTCTTATATCCTATACCGATTCTGGATAATCGAACAGGCCTTCATCACATTTTGTCAATAACTAATAAACTAATTGCGCGAAATGATGATTCTTTACTTTATACAACCATCCGCAATATGAAGTCCTGCAAACCACTAGGCAACCGTATGTTCATCTGTTCCAACATCCTGCCATACCCAATTGATACTGATGCAGTCTGCGAGGCTCAGCTTCTGAAGAGACTTGATCATCTACCCAGAACATGCCAAGTTTTAGTCATTCTTGCCAAAGACTATAACATTCAAGAAATCAGTCAGAATTTATGGTTGATAGCTGTTGCAGACCCTCTGCCCGTCACAATAAAATGTGGATCCAGAGATATAGAGACTCAGATCATCATCACAAATACTTTGATGAAACTTCAACCCGAGTGTAGTGCTTTCGTTGGGAGTACAAGAGTTCGTGCCCAGAAATCAGTTGATGTTTACGACAACGTAACCTACAATTACCACCCAGTCAACATCCCTTTTGACTGCTGTAACCATATGCCAGAGAATATTCACTTACCAGATTTGAAGCCTCTGAAGCTAAACAAAATAGATGTAGAGGACCTGAACATAGCCCAGCACAAGCTAAATCAGTATGCCGATCAGCTGGATCAATTGGTAAATCAGCCGTTCGTGAAAAAACACATAAGTTGGTTCACGATTCTTACAATAACACTCATTATCACACTGATTGCCTTATACATCTTTTGCAAATGTCGAAGACGAACACGTAACATCAAGATTGGAGTAGCCACTAGCAACGATGACAATCCACCCTCTCCACCTAAAAGAGGATCTAACGTTATACAATGGAGAAGAATGATTCCCAGAAGGAGACCGAGCATCCGCCTTGGCGACCCGATTGAAGAAAGTGAAGAGATTGAACTCAACCTCAATAAGCAGAGGACCTGAAAGTTGTCACCACGCGTCAACTTTCATCTTAATGGGGGAGTTGTTATATCCTTTCTCACGAGCAATGTCACCTTCAAGTACGATGCCCTTGGTTCCCACCGTATCGGATGTCGGTTATCTCAAGGAGACGGCGAGTACCGAGACGCCTCGTCAGCAGAATCTGCCCAGCAAGCAAGTTCCCACTGACGCAGCATTCATCTTTCATATAAATAGTGTAAATTGTAAATAAAATCATGATTCTTTTTTAAGCTTCTATACTGTTAGTTTAATTTTGATTTTGTAAATAAAAAATATTTTTTAAAAAGTGAATTTTAAGTCGAGTGATATAACATATATATACCTTTCCGTCGTTGTACAATGCAAAAACTCACACTCACGGAACAGCAGACCCTTTTTCATGAAAGTTTCCGGTCGATTGATTCCACAAAATTTATTTATGCGTCTTTTAGCTAAAAGTAGTTACTGTTAAGAAAGTTAGTTTAAACGTTGTAGACAATCTGGAAATGTTTACTAAACTCGTTCTGTCGGTCTTGCGCGTTGTCTTTTTTTTTCAGTTTCACAATGTGGTGTAAAACCGAAAAAATAAAGATAATATAAGCCCGAGAGAACAAGTTTAGTGAAAAAGGTGAGTGTTCAAGGCGCAATGGGCAAATTTTATCGATATCTATAATTTTTTTAAAATCTCTTGCTGCTTCAGACTCCTTTTTAAAAATATGCCTAGTACCTACTTAAATTAAAACCTTATTAAAATAGCTACAATCTACATTTTATATTTGTTTTATAAACATGGTGAGACTAATTTTTAACAATAAAAATGTTCTAAACTATAATATATATTTAATATATAAATACACTTATTAAACATTAACTACTACAAATGATAGCTAATTTATTTCGAACTGTTTTAAATGCGTTTAAATTTTATTAAGGATTTTTCTGATTTTAAACATGTGTTTATATTGTTGTGTTCATTTATGCTTTTATAGAAATCCGACTTATATAAAAAACATAATTTAATAAAAATATCTGTTCCTCCTGTTTTCACAATTATGATTATCACAGTTTTTATATACCAAGACTTAGACAATAAATTATTTTTAATTTTGAATATAAAAAAAAACAACTTAAATAAATATCTGTTCCTCCTGTTTTCGCAATTATGATTATCACAGTTTTTATATACCAAGACTTAGACAATAAATTATTTTTAATTTTGAATATAAAAAAAAACAAATTAAACAATATACTAAATTTTTAATATTTAACCAATTAATTTTTCCAACATTACTTTAATTCTAGTATATTTATTTTGTAGTACATGTAGACGATCAAATATATCGATATTTGCTGAATATAAAATGGTTAACCAAAATTGAAAAATGAAGATAAATAATTATATTGTAAATAATTCTTTTACAATAAAAACTTAAATTTGTACTTATTCTTTTTAAGTATTCATTTTTTCCTGCAATTTTTGAAATTATATTTGCCAAATATATAAAGTTGAGCTTTTTATCAAATTTTATTCCTAAGTATTTAATAGAATTAATTATTTCCAATATTGAACCATCAATAAAATTGGAATAATAATTTTGTCATCTAATTTTTTCCCTAAAACCATGCATTTCACGTTTAATTTTAACTTATTAACTGTTCAAAATGTATTAAGTTTTGTAGCAAATAAATGTTTGTGTGTGTGTGAAATTTATATTTCTTGAACCACTTAAATTCTTATATATGTATAGATAAAAGGTTCTTGGGAGTTTGGTTCATAAAATAATTAAACTTTGGATGTTTAGTTCAGTTTTAATTTGTTCATTTGCTTTTTCCAAACGTTTTGGTGGCGTTTGTCACCTTTTTTAACGGATCTACAAGAGCAATACATTTTTTTACATACACATTGTTTAAAGTTTTACAAAATAAGGTTTGCTATGTTTGTTTTCAACCAGAAAAAAATGTGTTCAGATCAGTTGTTGCGTTTAGATTGACAAACAAAAATCTTTTTTGGCTTTTTCGCAACTGAATAAAAATATTTAACTTAATAAAAACTTAAGGTAAATCACATAATTTCTTATGCTTGTTTAAATAATATTTTTTAAATTATGTATGGAACATCGTAGACAGACTAGTCTACAGGTAGAGATGAAATTCTGTTAAATATTTTATTCATTTGCGAAAAAGCCAAAAAAGATTTTTGTTGTCAAGAAAAAATTTTCACAAAAAGGCATTAACAGTAAGTTACTCAGATATAGACAGAATTTTTTTTACTACATAAATTAACTAGATTCTGATTTAAAAAGACATCACGAAATTACCCATTAAAAACTGTGAGCCAAACTATTTATATTGTGGATGTATAACTATAATTCTCAAACACAAAAACAACAATACACCTCTAGGTGTTCCTTATTGTTAATTACACGAATAAGATTATTGACCACATTTCAAACATCGATGTTAGCTCAGTCGGAAACACCACACACCAACGAGGCGCCAGGTCACGGGATCAATGCGGAGAAGGACCCGCATTTTTTTCATTGTATCTATATTTTTTAATTAACAGAATCAAATCCTGACAATGACGCATGTATTCAGTTTTTAAGGTCATTTTATTTTGAAGATAGGAGAAATTTTAGAAAATTGTTTTTAAAGTGAATTTTTTTTCCTAAAATTAATAACGCAAAATATTACGATACATTTTACTACTATACTATTATAGTTAGTTGCATTCTATACCAAATCATATTTAAAAGCCGAGTTGGTTGTGAGCGCTGATTCTCACAGTGAACTTGAACAGATATGGGTGAGTATTAAGCTTTTTGGCAAGCGGCTGTGTCTGGGTTCCCTATATAGGTCTCCCACTACAAACCTTATTCTTCCTTTAAATGATCTTGATACTGTCCTTTCTGACTTACTAACTTAATATGATTTTGTTATTTTCGGTGGGGATTTCAATGTTGACTTCCTGAACTCAGAAACAAATGGTTTCAAATTATTTGATAATTTTATTAATAAATTTGGTCTAGCGCAGATTGTGTCTCAGCCCACCCGTATTGCAATTAGCTCACAAACCCTTTTAGATTAAATATTTATAACAAGTCCTTTAATTGTAAATAACACCAATGTAGTCGATATGAGTAACCTCTCTGATCACTGTCTTATAACTTGCAACTTAAACTTAAAAAAACCTACAGCGGAAATTAAATTTCGAACGTATCATGACTATAGCTCATTTGATTATAATAATTTTATGGGAGACCTTGTAAGAATAGACTGGGATTCTATTTTTCAGTTTGACCATGTTGATGATATTTTATATTTTTTTAATAGTAATCTTAACTCTCTATTCGATAAACATGTTCCCTTAAAAACGTCTAGATTCACAAAGGCGCCTGCGTCCTGGTTGACTGACACTTTAAAATTATTGATCAAACTTAGGAAAAAAAGCTCTGTCTAAATATACAAAACTAAAAACGGATGCTGTTAGAGACGAATATAGGGAACTACGTAATTTTGTCACTAGGGCTGTTCGCAATGAAAAGAAAGCATACTTAAACCATAAATTAAAATAGAATCCTACTGATTTTTGGCGCACTATCAACTATTTAAATATAAACTCTAAGCCTAAATGCAATTCTGGTATTCCTCATTCAGCGGTATCATTTAATGATACCTTTGTCAATGGTGTGTCAATCACTCTAAAAAATTATGATGAAGTTATTTCAACATTGACTGCCAATTTGAAATTGCTGAAGTCAGGCAGGAGAAAATTGAGAAACTCGTAACTCTCATTACATCCCGTGTTAGGGGTGTGGATGGCTATAATATAAAACTTATATCCCCTTATCTTTCGTATCTGACACCACATGTAACCTATCTGATCAACAGATGCTTAAATACTGGGACATTTCCCACTCTTTGGAAAGAAGCTAATATAGTTCCCATTCCAAAAATTACTAAACCATCCTTAATTTCCGACTATCGCCCATTAGCATTCTTTGTACCATGTCGAAGATACTAGAAAAAATAGTTGCTGAGCAATTAAATAATTTCCTTCTTATTAATAAAATTTTACCAGATACTCAGTCTGGATTTCGTCTGGGTCACAGCACTACAACAGCCCTTCTAAAGGTGTTGGATGACTTACTGAAGGCCCAGGATTGTGGGAAAACCTCCTACTTAATCCTATTAGACTTCAGCAAGGTATTTGGCACCTTATGTCATGCTACTCTTATTAAGAAGTTAAGGTTCTTTGGTCTAGGTGGCACGGCCGTTGAATTTATGCGCAGTATTTGAGCGATAGACAGCAAAGAGTTACATTAGGCAAGGACGTATCGCCCCTTATATCAGCCAAAAAAGGAGTATCACAGGGGAGTGTTCTGGGGCCTTTATTATTCTCTATATATACAGCAGATTTTTATAGCTTTCTCTCTTATAGTCAATCTCATCAATATGCTGATGACATGCAGCTTTACTATTCATTTTCATATAACAGTCGCCTAGAGGCTGCCACTTTTATTAACAGGGATCTTGCAACTATAGCATGAGTGTCAGAGGCTCATAAACTATCGCTTAATAATAAGAAAACAATGGTTCTTATTTTTGGCAAGGAGAGAGAATTAATCTGTGATGATGCACAGTTTGTTTTGGAGTTAGATAATAATATTTTGAATTTCTCCCGAGCCTGCAAGAACCTCGGATATGCTGATATGCGCTTTGTCACCTACGTATCTCATTTGTTGCAGAATTCATACTATAAACTAAAAACACTATATTTATTTAAAGATTTTCTTAGTGCTGACGTCAGATTGCAGCTATGTAATAGTTTGATCCTATCGGGTCTTGGGTATGCTGACATTCTTTATTGGTCAGCCCTCACTCAAATGAGTAAAAATAGTCTTCAAATACTCCAGTATTCCTGTACAAAGTTTTGTTATGGGTTGAGAAAGTTCGACCATGTCTCACAATTTTACAGACAATCAAAATGGTTAAACATGGATGATCGTTTTAAAATGCATATGGCTTTATTAGTATTTACGATCCGTGTATCTGAGTCTGCCCGTTATCTTTTTGAAAAATTAGTCAAAGGCTCAGATGTTCATAGTCTTGTTACAAGGCGCCGTAATTTGTATACTGTTCCCAGGCACAACACAGCGACGTTTCAGCGATCCTTCTCCTATTGTGCTGCTAAACTCTATAATACGTTGCCTGAACATGTTAAGGCTTGCTCATCGGTTCTTGCTATGAAAAAACAATACCGTCAGTATTTACTTAGGGCCAGAGATTAAAGTGTGTGTGTGTGTTTTTTTTTATTATTTCGGAAAAAATACTGTTTGCTCTCAATCGTCCTAAATACTATTTTGATACTATGTCTTTTATGTATTACTGCTTAACTAATCACTTGTATATTTTTCTATCATTATTGGTTTCGTGTTATCTACACGCAAGTATTAATTATTTACTTAAGACTATGTTAGTAAAAATGTTGTTACTTTAGTTTTTTTATGGTGGTTAGGTGAGCAGCTATGCTGGATCTCGCCACCATTCTAAATGTGTATTTAACTTTGTATTTATCCCCAATAAAAGCCTTTTGAATTTGAATTTGAATTTGAAAGTGCGGGACACGAAAGAAAACCGGGCGGAGTCAATCGGTTTAAGAAGGTCGGCCAAGAAATCTCTTTAAACCAGTGGTGTCCCGCCGTTCTATAAATAATATGGCACTCCTTTTTGACTATACGCACTTCAGATAATTAAAAAATATAACTATGCTTAATGAACCTTTATCTACATTTGTCCGTTTTCTTTCGTGTACCGCACTTCTATATCTCTTTTGTGTTGCAAAAACGGCGAACTTTCGAATTTTAAAATGATTTTTCTTGATCGATTTACCTATAAATATATTTTTTCCTAGTTCTGTCATTAACGGTTCCCGGGCTACTGCCTATGTCCACTATTATTGGACCACCCAGTATAGTGATACACGATTTTCAAGTCCAGATTTTACAAAAGCAGCCATCATCAGATTCAGTGAACGAGATTTATCAAAATTCGACTTTGAGCTACTCGGGTATGCCAAAAGTGGCCGTCTGTCTCCGTTTGTCATATTACTTTATACAGGAGCCGTCATTGTGAAGTACTATACAGGGCGTTTTCTAATTGCATGCTGATGTTAAAGGGGGTGTTTTTATGTCCTAAAAGTCTTAACTTTTGAGATACAGGATGGTAAAGTTTAAAAAGGAAACATTTTTTTCATCCCAATTCTGATGCTATTGTAGATAACTGCATAAAATTTGATACACGTCTTCTATGCATTTAAGGTTAATTACATATGTATGTTGAAATTTCAAAAATTGATTGTTAATAAAAAATGCCCTTTTATGCATAAAAGACGTGTACCAAATTTCACACAGTAATTTATCTACAATAGCATCAGGATTAGGATTTTAAAAAAATGTTTTTTTAAAACCCTGTATCTCCAAAGTTAAGACTTTTAGGTTCATATTAAACTTTTTTCTTAAAAAGGTCCAAGAATCACCTCCATTTAACATTAGCACAAAGTAATATAACAGACGGAGACAAACGGTCACTTTTGGCATACCCGAATAGCCTAAAGTCGAACTGCATAAGTTGAATTTTTGATAAATCTTGTTCACTGGAATCAGTGCTGGCTCCCCTACTATAAGTACATTAATGTTTTAATTTTGGAAAAATATGAGTTCCGTAATTTTCCAAATATTAATTGCAATATTAGATATTTTTTGACAGCCGGTATTGAATAGAAAATTAATTATTTTGAAGCAGTTTATTGACAGCTACTTTATGAACAATTTTACAAAATATACGAAAAAAAACTAAGCCATTTTTAAGGTTGACGGCTGTTGTCTTCCTCTGAAAATGATGAGGTTTCGTCGTCACTACTTGAAGATGCCAGTGTGATAACTAAATCATCAATAACCGTTTCAATTTGGCTATCTACTTCCTAGTACACTACTCAAAACGAAAAAGGAGCCCCTTCTTTCTTTTAGTATATTTTGTTTGTGCCACCAAGTACAAAAATAGAACTTTGTGTACACTTAGTACACACATTCCAGTTTAAATATTTGTAGCAATATCAACAATTCTTTTATTGCAACAAAAAAAAATTAGGAATGTAAATTTTATCACCAAAAGAGAAATGTGTTATCATTTTACTTGTTTAATTTTGAGTCAAATGTGATAGAATTAAAATGAATGTTGATGTGCTTGGTAGACGACAAAGGCGTAGAGTGTATTTAACGGAGATTCAGATTGCTAGGGTGATCACGCTAATTCAAGAGGGTCACTCAAGACGCCAAGTAGCTGGAATGTTGAATGTCAGTCGAAGTGCCATAAACAGGGCCTGGAGAAGGTATGAAATTTTTGGAATCATTAGAAGACAACCTTACCCGCATCGTGCAAGGGCAACATCCGAGAGAGAAGACCGTTTAATACGGAGGTGGGCCACTAGAGTACGCACAACTACCGCTACAACCCTCCAAAATCTGCTGGTTGAGAGCACAGGAACCAGAATAAGTACCCAAACCATACGTAACAGGCTTCACGAACGTCAGATTCGTGCAAGAAGAACAGCTAAAGTACCACCGTTAACCCCAGAGAGATTGTTCGCTGAAGAACATGTAAATTGGAACTTGGAGCAGTGGAGCAATGTGCTGTTCACTGACGAATCGAGATTCTCTTTGAATCACATCGATGGACGAGTTCGAGTCTGGAGACGCCCGGGTGAACGTTATTTAGACTGCACGGTGGAAGAAAAGTTTCCATTTGGAGGAGGGTCCATAATGGTTTGGGGTGGGATAACTTTGAATGGGCGAACCGAGCTGGTGGTTATTCGCGGGGGGTCTTTAACGGCACGTAGGTACATAGATGAAGTTCTAGAACCACATGTGGTACCTTTTGCCGATAATTTTGGCCCAGAATTTATTCTGCAACAAGACAATGTCCGGCCACACACCGCCAGAATAGTGCAAAATTACCTCAATGCCCACAATATTGAGGTTATGGTTTGGCCCGCTCGTAGTCCAGACCTCAATGCAATCGAGCACGTCTGGGACACACTTGGGAAGCGATTGAACAACCGTCAGCCAATAAGGAACCTGGAACACCTAGAAGAAATCCTCCTGGAAGAGTGGGAGCAGCTATCTCCTCAAATTATTCGAAATTTAATTGAAAGTATGCCCCGTCGTTGTGAAGAAGTTATACGAGTTAGAGGAGGCCATACACGATATTAAATTTTGACTTTGCCTCATTTTTTTAAATGTTTTCATTAAAACAATAAATAGCTTAACCACGCATCTCTGCATTTTTCTTTTTCCCTGCAAGCATCACAATCAGATTACAAAAAAAATTACTAAATTTTTAGAGAGCATAGTCTAATATATTACAATAAAAAAAGAATTGTATAAAAAACTATTCAAAAATATATATAACCACATTTTTAACAGTGGCTCCTTTTTCGTTTTGAGTAGTGTATTTATCTTCAATAGAACGAACATGTTTAACATACGATTTCCAATTTTCAGCCGATATTGAGTCAATCGCTTCTAATGTTATTTTATTTAAATCTTTAATTGAAAGTTCACCGGTGTTGCGCTCTCGAATATATTTTTTTACTCCTGCCCATGCAAGTTCAATAGAGTTGAGGTCGCACATGTATGGAGGCAGCCTCAAAGGTGTATGACCGAGGTTACGTAAAAGACCGTCAATTTTATACTTTTTTTCTCTAGGCTTGTTGGCTGATATTACTTCATATAATTGATATTTTCTTCATGTTGGACCACATACAAGATTGTTCGATTTAAGCCACGATATCATATGAACTGAGAGATTTAGTTGGCACTTTATCTTCTACGTGAGAATGATAAGACGCAGTATCCATTACCACGACTGAGTTGGGAGGAATGTTAGGTAGAAGCTTCTCGAGTAACCACTTCAAAATTATCTCTATTCATCTGTCCATGATAGTCTCCAGTTGTTAGTCTCGAGCGAAAAACTAAAGCAGCACCTGGAACAAATCCGGCTTCTGAACCAGCATGAACTATAATAAAGCGACTACTAGAGCGGATTCCCTGAACAACACCTCTAACGCTTTCACTTTGCCAGAATTTGTTCACTGTCATATCATTATCTACCCAGGTTTCGTCTAGATACACAATTCTTGCCTATATTGTCTTACAGTTGGTAGATAATTCACCCGCCAGTGAAAAATATTTGGTCTCTCAATGAGCGTTTATTTTGGCACTTGCGCCAAACAAAACCATTTGATCTTAAAAGCCGATTTAAGGTTTTATACCCGTACGGAAAATCTATTTTGTTCTTTACAGCACGAAGTAGGGGTTTGCAGGTCGGAACCTTCTTCAAGTTTATATAAAAATCCTCTATTGTTCATAATTTTATCTTTGTATGATAATCGGGGTCTTTTTTTACCAGGAGATTTAAAAGGTGAAGTAGAACATGAGCGATCATTATGTTCTCTTTGAATTTTTTTTACACTACTTTCCGAAACACCAGTGTAAAATGCAGCGCGTTCTGTTCGATTTTGAATTGGAATAGTCAAACTATTATTTTCAGCTTCTCTAGTATAGGCCTCTATAACGCTCGCAATAACTTCACGTGCACCGCTTCGAATTGTTTTTCCTCTTTTGCTCGCCATCGTTACTTCGAAATAATAATTCAAATTCAACGCAGCGCATTTATATAGAAATGAAAACAAATGCTCGAAATATATAGGCGCCACTGGAAATAGCTAGAACCTTCTAGCGGCAAGCGCATGGAGACTCTAGACACATCCCAATTACAAGTGGACCAGTGCGAAATTTACTAAATCCTTGATTAATTTTCCGTACCGCTTAGCTAGCGCACTTTATAGGTGAAGCGGCAAACTATTACAACAAATAAAATAACATAAAATTTATTTGCGTACACAAATTTTACTTTTCTGCTTGCTTAAGATTATGAACCTTTATTTTAAGGACCGCCCGGTTTTATTTCGTGTCCCGCACTTTATCTGTTTTTTCGTTTATTGAATTTGGATTTCTTTGTATATGTATCGTTTCTTAAACCTCTCTTTTTGCTTTGCTACGTTCTGTTGTTAAAATTTTGGTCTCACTGTAGTTTTAGAATTTATGATTTATGAGTTTATTTTTGCATTTCTCATACCTATTTTATATTATAACGGTTTTTTTAGGTCCACTCGATTTATTTTTAGAAGAAGTCACGTCAAGTCAAAATTTTAAAGTGCGCACACTTTAATAGGATACTAAATGCATCTTTTTTGTGTGTATGTCTTCAACGAAAATATCACGATAGCTGCTAGGCCTTATTTTGAATAAAAAATGTTAATAGAAAAAAGGGTCGAATATGTCATCCTTTGAAAGGTCTTTTCAAGTCGCTTTATATTCATCCACATGGTATGCACAATATTTAATTATAATATTTTTTTACATACAGTGTTTTCAGTGAGTTTGAGAGAATAAGAAATAAATCTTTCTCTGCTAGCCTGCAGGAAATAATTACTTCCCGCACTCAATTGGTGTCTTCACTAAGCGCGGTAATTAATGTGTCTGTCAGTGCGGGAGGAAAATAACTTTTATTTTCATTAGCAATAAAAAAAACTATTAAAAATACATTAATAAAAATTCTATATTATTGGGTTTTCATACAACTGTTGAAATTGTTTCTTCGTAAATACCTAAATATATCCCAAATTTTTGTTATAATCCATTCTCCATACATACACCAGCAGACCAGATATACAATTAATTATTTGCCAGAGACATGTAAATTTTATTTATTAAAAAATATCAACAAGACGATTATTTTTAAGTTTATTACTTGCATTTAATAGCACTAAGCGTTTTAACCTCCATTTTCCATTCGAAGAAAGAGGACTGAAGTTGAAAACTGTTCAAGCTGGCTAGCCTTAACTATATATTATATAACTTTTTTAATATGCATAAAAAGACAATACTTAATTATGCATTTTCATAACTTTTTTAATATCTTAGCTGTTAAATTCAACATCGTTTTTCGTTATTTTCAATATAATCAATCACTTTTTCCTTTTAACGTTCCTGCCATTAGAATAGGTCACAGGCTTTATATGATAATCCTGTTTCAATTTAAATCAACTTTCCAAGGCTTGAAGGATTCGCAAAATTAATTTCAAGATTTATGTGTTGTCTTGCGTGGATTTTCCGTATTTGGTTTAGCATAAGCCAATGTCGGTTTATGTTCATCCGCATCAAAATATTGTTTTTCATACAATCTTTTCAGTCTCTTAAAAGAATAAGAAATAGAATTTATTTTCGTTTTGATCTCTATCATCTTCCATTTGAAGAAAGAGGGCTGAAGTTCAAAGTTCAAAGTTGTTTACGCCGCACTTCATGTAATTAAACAATTGACACAGCGTTTAGTTGTTGTCATTTAAGAGCGTCAATTGTAATAAAATTAGAACGACTATTAATATTTCACTAAAAAAAAACATTTATAATAAATTATTTTTTCTTGAATGTCTATGCAACATTCTGAATAAAGTTCACTAGTTGCACTTTTATTGTGTTTAATTAAAATTATTCGGAACGATGCAATCAGTGATTTATCTCTGACCGATTAACTACAGTTTGCACATAATAACTATCAGAGATTACTTTTTGGTTGATATAAATATGGCTCTATGTAAAAACTATTTTTTTTTCTAGATATATTTCATTTTCCTTGCCAGCAAATCGTAAAAACTCCCCGTCCGAGATTTTGGGAGATATTTGCGTTTTAGGATCCTCAGATAGCGAAGTATATGTCTCCTTATTTCCAACGTCGCACGGTCTGCGAATCTGTCGAACTGTCTGTTCACAGAAATGCTCTGAAACTACAAACCCACTTGACTTCAAATCAAAAATTCAGAGATCATATACAGCGTGTTACAAATGTAAGGAAACGGCAAAATATCTCAAGTACCGCTTACCTGAATTTAATCAATATATGTACATTTAGGGATGAAATTATGCCGGATCCAATGGCGAGTTCCGCATTGCTGCCAAGTTTACCGTGTTATAAAAGGAAAATTATTTTTTAAAATCTGCGTAAAATTCTCAAAACTTTTTTTCGTGAAACTGGAAATTGTCCCAGCTAGTGCAGAACTATTTCCGAATAACCGTAAGTTCCTTACTTTACCTGCTGTATTAAGTACTTCCTTTTTTTTTAGGTAATAGTGCACCAAGTGATGAAATTTTATACAATAGAGTGGCCACCTCGGTCTCCGGACTTGATACCACTCGACTACTTTTTGTAGGGACCCCTTAAAAATGTAGCATATAAAACTAAGCCCAGTGTCCTAGAATAATTTAATGGACTAATCGAGGAAGGTGGCATTCTTTTTTAAATGTATTAAATGTTTCCCATATTTGGCTGTTATTATAAGTAAATCGACAGCATTTTAAACACGTTAGATGACCGTTTCATTAATTTATTATTTGTTGTATTAGGTAGGTATTTCTTGTTTGTAACATATTGTTTTTGTTGTTTTTTACAACCTACTTTTAAAGCCGTGACGCTGTTTTCTCTTGATAGTGTTTCGATAGCAAGATGTGGAATTATTATGAAGATGTGGAATTATTATGCTTCCCGGTGTGCCAGAACGTACAGCCTCTTTTACCTTTCCAGTTTCCCGAAATTTTGTGTTAATTTTACTTACGGTACATTTAGTTATTGGACGTCCGTTAAAATATTTGTCATTAAAAATGTTACAAACATGTTGCAGGTTTCGCATTCTATCCCCATAACCCATAATAATTAAAATTTCAGTTGTTTACGTTTCAGTTAGACAAACCATTTTTGTAAATCAACAAAACTGACATTGTCAAACATATCAAGTAACTTTTGTGTGCAGGTAGTTAAATAAAAGGTAATATATTAAATTATGGATATTACACCCTTATTTTCACAAAAACTGGTGACTTTCATAAAAAATGCTCTTAATAAAAATTATTGAGAATTTTACGCAGATTTTAAAAAAGTAATATAATATAGGGTGTTTATTAATTAAATATTTAATAAAAAAATAATTATTCTTTTATAATAATAAAACGGCAAACTCGTCAGCAATGCAGAACTCGTCATTAAATCCAGCATAGTTTCGTACCTAAGTGTACAGGGTGGTCTAATAATAGAGGACGTCGGCTGTAGCTCGAGAACCGTTAATAGCGGAACTTAAGGAAAAAAAATTATATGTGGATCGGCCAAGAAAAATTGCTAAAAATTATTCGCAAGTTCGAAAGTTAGCCGCTAGAGGGAGTAACATCAACCCAAAGTGGAAATGTCAATTTTCTCATAAATGTCCTTAATTGAGGTATGTTGAAAATATAAGCATAGTATACATCAACCAATTACTTACTTTTCTATTTAAGACCATTTTTGTCTATTTTCAAAACTAATGTAGTGCAGGAAAGTCAAACATTTTTACAATCAAATGTTGATATCTCTGTTTTGGATGGAAGAATACAATGTTTATATTTTCAACATACCTCAATTATAGAAATTTAAGAGAAAATTGGCATTTACACTTTTTTGTTGCCATTACTTCCCCTAGCGGCCAACTCTCGAACTTGAATATAATATACAGCGATTTATCTTGATCGATTTACCTATAAATATTTTTTTCCTTAAGTTCTGTCATTAACGGCTTCCGAGCTACACCCGACGACTTCTATTATTGGACCACCCTGTGTATATATTTTTTTTATTAAATTCAGATAAGCGGTACCTGAAATATTTCGCCGTTTCGTTCCTTTTGTTAAGTGCAGGCTGTATGGATGAAATTGTAATTGAAATATAGTGTTATAGAAAAACTGTGTCAAAAATGTTGATTGATATGGAGATAATTCATTTTTGTTGCCAATTCATTATAATGGATCCAAATGGAGGTCTATAAAATGTCTTAAATATCAGTATTAGAAATCTTCTTGGCCGACTTGTCTTATACTTAATAGTTTTTCTTATATTTGTTTGAAAATAGTATAATATTGATTATGTAATTATTTGTTATCTGGGTGTGAGACATTTTCTAAATGAATGTAAGTTTTCTTGAGGTGCCGTACTCATATCGGGCGTTGGCGGTGGCCAGTAGGTTCATATTTATCTAATCAACCATTAAACTAAGGAATGTGTTCTACGTAGTGGTTTCACGTTGTCTTTTACGTAGTTACGTTGTGTAGTGTAAGTATTAAGTAAGATGCTTTGTTACTATTTGAAGTCGATCCCAAGTTAACGAACGGAGTTGAAAGACATCTCGAAGAGTTACCAGACAAGCTGAGTATTGAAAAAGTGCCCGCTATGCAAAGTCTCGAACCCACGCACAGTGTAACAAAGCCTAACTTTATTGGGAAAAAATCATATCTTTTGTAATAATTAAAATATTTATTTCTACATTTTATAGTAATAATTAGTCCAACGAATAAAATGTTTTAGTAGTAAAAAAGTATTTTATTCCGCACCAGCAGATGGCACTGGGGAGAAAAATTTTCCCTTTAGAAAACGTGACGCTTTTTTTAAATTTAAATCCTTAAGAAATAAAAATATTATCAAAAAACATAAGCTAGATGTCTGTTGTGTACAGAGTGTACCAAACTAAATGTACTTATGTACTGACGTACCTTTCTCTAACAAAATGATAAAAACTAAGATATATATATATATATATATATATATATATATATACACTGATTTTTGGAACTTCCCTTTATACTTACAATACCGTTTGGACCGATGCGAAGTATCAATCTTGTTTGGAAGGGGTATAAGTTTTGATACAAATATCATATCACCTAACCTAACCTTTAAACCACTAATGGTAAGTAGAACCCCTTTAATTTTTTAAATGGTAATGGGGGTAAAGTAATACTACATTTAAAAGGTATTTTCATTCTTTTTACATCCTGGAAGTTTAAAGTTAATTTAAATAATGCGTCAAGTCAAAATTTTAGCAATAGTTTGTCATTTTGTTTGGGCAAGTGTCGATAGCCTCAAACTTTTAGGATGTAATAAAAGTGAAAAAACCTTTCAATATGGTATGACTTGACCCCCTATTGCAATTTGAAAAATTAAGGGTATACTACCCCCCTTGAAGGTGAAGGAAAAGGCATAACATTTGCGTCATAGTCCCCTGTCACAAACTTGACGCGTACAACCGATTTTTTTTTAAATTAAAGTTGTGACCAAAATCAGGGTTATTTCGTTTTCCTAGACCCATCCGTATATTTAAGTAGTCGTATTTATTATTTAATATAAAACAACGATCTCAAGAATACTTACACATAAGTGACAAAAGTGTAGTGTAATAATACCTATATTAAATGTTATAACAAGTAAAGTTAATAATAGTCTCTAATTCAAATTGTAGCTTACATATCAGATTCGTCATCAAATATCAAAAACTTTTTAATATTATCATCGATAATATTATGTTTGTTATTTGGCGTATTTCGGAATGTAGAAAGTTCAGGATCTGATGATAATATTAATAAGTTTACCAAACCAGTGAGTTAACCGCATTTGTTTAATTCCCTTGTGGCGCGCTTTCAATGAAATTCCATGTACAAGAACTTTATGAATGCTAGATGGCATATAATACCAACTATATAAATTTGGACAAAGTTCTCGTGTGTGGATTAACAGTAATTAGAACTCAGAAAGATTTTTACTATAACTGCTTGGTAGAACTTTTAGAATTACTGCATTTTTTTTCTTACATTGCCTGAAAAAAGTATCCACTTTCAAACAATAATATTTTATAAATTGCTTCAATTGTTCTTTAGAGGGACTATTTGTTAGTTCTAAAAAAATCTTCCAGTAATTCTAGTACCCCTCTCTCTTGGGCGTCGGTCGGTGCTTTATGCTATACTTGTGCCAGCTGACCATTTGTAAACATGATGTCGTCGTCTATAAAAAAGTCTATATTAGCCGGAGTAGCGCAAAGTAGCAAACTAGACACCCAAAGTTACAAAATACGTGAAAGTACGCAGATGTTTTTTAGTGTATTTTTGAAATTCATAGTTACAAATTATCTTAAGTCTCAATTTAGATAAAATAGGTAAAAACTTACCTTTTTTATATTTTCCACTATCGTTCAAGCTAAAAAAGCTGGTAACTTATTTAAAAAACACATCGGAAAGCAAAATAATTATTATGCCGTAATTACCTTTACCTGGAGTTTTCTGGACAATTCATGACTTGCTAAGACTTGCCTCTTAACTTATTTGTTGTTTTTTGCCTATTTAAAGATACTAGGATCTGCTTTCGTAAATTCACAGCTAGTTTTTTTTTTCCGGAATTTTAAATTTGAAATTGGCATTTTTTCCCCTATGTTACACTGTCTTCCGATTGGAGTGAAAACTATTTTTTTTTTAAATCGTGCCAAGCAATTATTTGTCTTTAAGACATATTCTCCGGTGCATGCGAGAATACAGAGTTGCAGGATAATGCATATACAAATGGTAAAGCAGCAAATATAAAGGAATTTGAATTGCCTGCAGTAAACATTTTTTCAATAAAAGTTTTTCCAACTTTTCTACAGGCGTAACTTAGCAGTCGATTTGAAATCATGTATAAACTTTTACTGAAATGAAAGTTCAACTGACGCTTAGAATGGCGTCACTTACTGTTATGCCTGTATAAACTCATCTTTACAACTCCGTACACGACAAAGAGTAAAGGTTAACTCCTCGTATGTCTTTGTAGTCTAAATATTTTTGGAGGACATTATCAGTATCTAATCATAATCAAGAGAAAATATTTTCACTAATAATGATCATCAAAAATAGCAACTAATCAATACGTAAGTAAAAGTCAAAAAACGAAAAATAGTATTAAATAAATAAAATCAAGATTATGCACCAGTTTAACACATATTATAAGCTTAAAAGCCCTTTTAATAAACCAGATAATAAATACATTTTTAATATTACTGGAGTAATCAAATTCTGATAGTTGTTTACTTCAAATCAAAAATGTCTTGCAACTTAAAAGAGCACCCTCTTATATACAACACTCGTCGGAAGAGGTTTGTCGTATTTCCTGTGCTTTGCGATATGTTTTATCTGAAATTGAAAGATTTATTTGTTTTGGCACAAAAAAAGGCAAAAATCGTTTTTCAATATAATCGAGTTGATGGAGTCCGAATATAAAACATTATATCTAATTTTAAAGTTAAGACAAAGTTTTGAAATTCGTCCTACGGCGATTAACTAAAGCCAGTATTTGCTGTAACGTATATAAACATGTTAAACATAGGTTTTTTAATACAGTTTATTTCTTCACATGTGTTACAGAAACAAGTTATTGGGAGAAGTGATATGTATTTTCTAATGATTGAAAATATTCCCAATGCTTTAAATGACTACAGACAAAAAGTGTCTCATTTTTAGACCAAGAACAAGATGTCGCATGTCGTCCTTCTCAAGGTGGGCTCGATCCAACACGAGACGCGTCAATTCGGTGTTATTTTTTGAAACAAAACTATCAGCATCCGGCTGCTTTTTTGATCCGGCAGCTGAATGCACCTCGTCTTTATTTGGGGCAATATGGTGGTCTATTGTCAATATAAAAAAATCAAATTTATTAATGAGGATATCATGAAATACATTTTAAGGAATAAATTTAAATCATTTTTATTAACGCTGTAATTATTTTGTTGGTAAATTAATAAATAGTAATCAATTTGTTTTATTATTTACAAAAAACATGATTTTATTGTTTCCGTTTTTATTGTAGTCACCCTCTCAGATTTTCACGTTTTAAGGTCTCTACATGTCCAAAAAAATATTTTCCCATTTCTGTGGGTCTGTCATTATGTCTGCTTGTATGTCTACCTCTTCGCGGAATAGCTGAAAATAACTTACCCGCTTAACTTTAAATTTTGGATAGGCATTTCGTGTCTCTAATGAATAAGTGTAACTTGAATTCGTGGGTTATGGGACTGCAATAAGGTCTAAAGTGAAATCACTATTTTCAATTGCAACGTTTCGTCTTACATTAACACTTTCACTAACTCAAGAGCTTGAAAAAGTGTTAATGTAACACGAAACGTTGCAATTGAAAATAGTGGTTTCACTTTAGACCTTATTGCAGTCCCATAACCCACGAATTCAAGTTACATTTAAATTTTGGTCAAAAATTAGGGGTTACATGGGGATGGAATCATTTCGGTAGAAATCCAAAATGGCGGTCTAAAGAAATGTTAAAAAAAAATCACTGTAAAACAGCTGCTTATTTAATTTATCCTAAATTCCGCGTAAAAGTTAGCTGTGAAGTAGTTAACATTTGGGTTCGAATTCAAGATAGCCGAACAAAAAGGCAGCCTAATAAAATGTTTAAAAAATAAGTATAAAAATGAGTAAATCTCCTTTACCCGGAACTTCTCTGGTTATGATTTTTTTTCTATTTGGAAAAAGGAATAGTGAAGTGTGACTCAATTTAGTTCAGTACATAGTATATATGTGCGACATATACTGTCTTTTCACACAATTTTATTGGGCGCTATTTTGTTCATATTGGATTCCCACCAATATTTTACCAGTTTCTTTCTACCCATGCCACCTTTGACTTTTGGGCATAATTTAAAATAAATTCAATAAGGTGTTTTTGCATTGACACTCACTGCCATTTTGTTACGTCATGTTGAATTCGCACCAGTTAAGGTCAAATGAGAAAGATCTTTTTACGTTGATTTTTTAAAAATTTTATTTGGCCATTTTGCTTCGCCATCTTAAATTCGTACCACAACTTTACCAGTTTATCTTTATATCACACCTAATTCTTGCACAAAATTTGGAATTAATTTAATAAGTAGTATTTTCGGGCTGATTTTTAAAATATTTTATTAGGCCGCTATTTAGTTTTGCTATATTGGATTCATATAATAATGTTATTAGTTCGTTCCTATGTAACATTTCATTCTTGCACAAAATCTGTGGTAAATTGAATAATTAGTTTTTTGGTAATAATTTTTTCCACATTGTTCCGCCATATTGGATTTTTACCAAAATATTACCAAGTCCTCTCCATGTAATCCTTAATTTTTGACTAAAATTTGCAGTCAATCCGGTAAGTAGTTTTTAAGCTAAGCCGCGAACTGACAGATCGAGAGACGGAACGACGGAATTGATAAAACATATTTTTTTGCATCTAGGGATGCTAAAACTTGAGTGGGCGATTTTTTCACAATTACAAACATTTTATTTGGCCGTCATTTTGTTCCGCCATCTTAAATAAGTAACACAAGTTTACTAGTAGATCTCTATACCACAATTAGTTATAGCCCTCAATTTGAAATCAATCCATTAAGTAATTTTTTCAGGCTGAATTTTTAAATATTTTATTATGCCGCCATTTTGTTCCGCAATTTTGGATTCGTACCAAAAATTCAGCATAATACTTTGATGTTTGTGCAAAATTTAAGATTAATTGGATAAGTAGCTTTTTAATAATATTTTTTTTAACATTTCACTAGGCGGCCATTTTGTTTCGACATTGCATTTTTACCAAAATATTAGAATAGGCGCCACCGATACATCGCCAATATAAAAATAAAGAAAAGTGCCGCTTTAGTATGGTCTCTTTTAAATTTTGATATTGTAAGTAAAAAGTGGAGCACTGAATTTGTGCATCAAATTATTATTTATATGGTTAAAAATAGCGTAAAAGTATGTTTCTATTGTGGAAAGGCAGTTTTATGTAGTTAAATATGAAAAACAATGGAATCACAGGAATTTTCCTCTCGATAATTTTTACTGTGAACTCGGGCTAAACAAGGCGGAAAGCACTACCGGCGCGCCGGCTTCTTTCAGGACACCGGCCGACTATTGTCGGGTGGCTTTGACTTTGATCGCGCGTTTTCGCCTACGGACGATATATCGATAGAGTCTACTTTACCAGATCATCCCCATATGACCCTTAGTTTTTTATCAAAATTTGAAATCACTATGAAAAGTAGTTTTTAAGCTTTGCCGGAAACTGACAGACAGACAAACGGACTGACGGAATTGATGAGTGAGTGATTTTTTTCACGACTACAAACATTTTATTTAGCAGCCATTTTGAATTAGTACTACAATTTTACTAATTGATCCCTGCACCACAGTTGGTTATGGCACACAATTTGAAATCAATCCATTAAATAGTTTTTTCAGGTTGAATTTTTAAATATTTTATTAAGACGCCTTTTTGTTCCGCCATCTTGGATACGTATCAAAATATTATCAGTTGATTCCAACATAATACTTGATGTTTGTGCAAAATTTAAAATAATTCGATAGTCTTTTAATAATAATTTTTTTAACATTTCACTAAGCCGCCATTTTGTTTCGTTATATTGGATTTTTACCAGTTCATCCCCATACGACTCTTAATTTTTAACCAAAATTTTAAGTCAATCGGGTAAGTAGTTTTTTAACTAGACCTCGAACAACCAGACGGAATTGAAAAAACTTGTTTGTCGGAATCTAGGGATCCTAAAACGTGACAGTCTGAAAAATCTCGGAGGGTGATTTTATCACGATTACAATATTCGCCTTTTACGAGGGAAGTAAAAAGATACTTTCTGTGATATACAGATTAAATAGCGAGATTTTGTTTAGAATGGAATATGGCAGAACAAAATGGCAGCCTATAAACAGTTTTAAAAATCAATCTAAAAAAACTATTTATTCACTTGTCTTAAAATTTTGCACAAAAATCAAGTATACTCTATGGATCGTCTGATAAACTTTTGGTACGTATCTCATACGGCGCAACAAAATGGCAGTTTAATAAAGTGCTTAAAAAAACAGCGTAGAAAACCTAGTTATTCAATTTTTGTCTAAAAATCAGATGTTATATAGTGATAAACCAATAAAATGTTGATATTTGAATAAAACCAAAAAAATACTATATTTATCATTGAACTTTAAGATTTCAAACCCA
This sequence comes from Kuschelorhynchus macadamiae, assembly GCA_030620095.1. Lineage (NCBI taxonomy): Eukaryota > Metazoa > Arthropoda > Insecta > Coleoptera > Curculionidae > Kuschelorhynchus > Kuschelorhynchus macadamiae. Next base: position 483,046 of record JAUTXW010003430.1, read on the forward strand.
CCTTAATCTGAGGAAATGTTGGTCAGCGCAAAATTAATGCGGTTGGCGCATATAACCCTAGATCCTCGCTCGTTAAGTGCCCACATGCTTAATACGATGAGCTAGTTTCGTTTCACTTTTGATTTGTTAAAAAAATATTGAATTAGAATAAAATGATTGAATTCTGTTTCATTTTGTTAGTGACTTCAGAAACTGCCTAAATATTTTTATATAGAATTCCAATGTACATAATCTAAGACTAATGGGTTAGACATTCTCATATAATTTGAATTACTTAAAATTTTCATGTAAACTGTATTATCTGAAAATTTTAACAAAAAATGGTTTTCTTGCAACGTACCAATACAATCGATTATCTATCAATAAAATTACTAAAAAGAACTAGCTTATATTGCAAATCTTTGGTGGTAATAGTGGTAATGAGTGTCCAATTTTATAACAACTACTGTTACAATCTTCCATCATTTCCTATTTAGTAATGTTCCACTTTTTTTTAACAAACAAATTGAGCATCCTTTGAAGTCTCCCTAATACTAATTCCCGCCCCCAAATAATAGATGTCAATATATTTCAGAGTTTAAATCCGTTAACACTGAATATTATAGCCATACAATCCAATATCACTCCATGAAAGGAAAAGAACACTGGCGTTTTTTTATTTAAATAGACGTAGCAAACTTACCTGCTTTAATTTACAATTTTTATCTTTTGTGGTATAAAAAAAGCATTAAGCATAAAAGATATTTCATATTAATCTATCGCAAACATTCTTATACTCAAGCCTAATGCAATCCTTTAGAGTTTAACTTATTTATAACGATATTTTATGTATAACTGCTGGCTGAAAATCCCATCAGAGGTAATCAAACCAGTAAAAAATTTTAAATTTTATCTTTCGAAACATTTTTGGGTCCATCTAGGCGAATTTAGCATATATTTAGCAAATTCAAAGGATTTCCTTTCGGGTACGTCAAGAAAGGTTTTTCTTTAATACTAAACCTTCCTGCGTACCTTGTGGCAAATCAGAGTATTTCCTATCCTGATAAAAATTACCAGAAAATAAAAGTAATGCGGATAAAATCGGTTTTTTTTTTCTCGAAAAGCTTGTTTTACCAAGTTCTATAAAAAAGCCATAAAAATGGAAGTCTGAAATAATTATATAATGCATCGATCTGTCAAGGAGTTTTTAAAAAACAGGATTCTGTAAGCCCACTATCTAATGGTAAATTGGCATTTTATCATTTCATTTAAATCGTTTTAAGTCTGTCACTTTTAGGGGATTTTAGCTAAAACATAGATCATTAACATATCAAAGTCTGGTCCTTCTAGTTATTAACAAATAAGTGTTGAAATAGGTGACAACTATGAAAGTCAAAAAAAGTTTAGATCAAGCTTTTGCTTCCTGTTTAAACAGTAACTTAACGTTTTAAGATATTTGAGTGTTTAATAAGGCAAAAGAGTGATGTTTTAATAACACGTTTCGTCTTTTAGAAAACCAAAACTAATTGTCGACATTTTTTTTTATAAACTATTCTTTTAGGAATTTTGCGTTCCCTAAAGTCCTTTCAAAAGTTTTTTTCAGATTTGTACGTCATGAGGGTCCAAACTAACTCACTTTTCCATTTTATTTAAACGTGTTCGGTTTCATTTTTCACCAATAAGCTATAGTGAGACACACCTCAAAAAGGTTTCAGAGCTTCAAGCGTCTTTTTTTCATGTTTTTTTAGTTGTTTATGTCTTGGCATAGCACTTGGAATCCTCGCCGTCAATATTGCACTCTACGAGTATGTTATAACAGGATGGTTTTGTTTAAATACTTTTTTTTTATTTAATGTGGTCAAATCAAAATAGTACATAATTATGATTGATTTAGAGTTTTATCAACGTCAAATGTTGTATATCAACTTTAATTAAATCGCTGTAAATCAACAAGAACTGTGTAGAATTTTGTATAGGCCTTGCTTAATCAAACACCAAAATTGAATATACTGTTTGATAATAATGGAACAGACGTAATAGCGGAAACAGATTTTATTACTTTTTTGTTACTTATCAGGACATGCACCAATACGTAATACGCGAATGCAGTGGTGTTTCTAATATCGGCAAATATTCAGTAACTAACAAACCTAAAAATTGCATTCAAAAGATAAATAACTTTTTAAAAAATCCCGTGATAAATAATTTCAAAAAAATGTTTTAATTTTATATCTATAGTATGTAAATTATAGAAGATGTCTAGTAGGTTGATATGTCAACCCAAGCAATATCCTAAAAACGGAATAAAATTTGGATTCTAGAAATTCGATAAATATTCATTACTGAGGTTTTTTATTATTTTTTTTACATTTCAAAATCAATTACAGCGGCTTATGTTTTCTCTAGGATTGCAAAAAAAAATGACGGCCTAATAAAGTATTTAAAAAGTCAATGTAAAAACTAAAGTGCGAGACACGAAAGAAAACCGGGCGGTCCTTAAAATAAAGGTTCATAGTCTTAAGCAAGCGGAAAAGTAAAATTTGTGTACGCAAATAAATTTTATGTTATTTTATTTGTTGTAATAGTTTGCCGCTGCACCTATAAAGTGCGCCAGCTAAGCGGTATGGAAAATTAATCAAGGATTTAGTAAATTTCGCACTGGTCTACTTGTAATTGGGATGTGCCTAGAGTCTCCATGCACTTGCCGCTAGAAGGTTCAAGCTATTGCCAGTGGCGCCTATACATTTCGAGCATTTGTTTTCTTTGCTATATAAATGCGTTGCGTTGAATTGAATTATTATTTCGAAGTAACGATGGCGAGCAAAAGAGGAAAAACAATTCGAAGCGATGCACACTGGTATTTCGGAAAGTAGTGTAAGAAAAATTCAAAGAGAACATAATGATCGCTCATGTTCTACATCACCTTTAAAATCTCCTGGGAAAAAAAGACCCGATTATCAAACAAAGATAAAATTGACGATGGTGATTTTCAAGTAATTCGACGAACAATAGAGGATTTTTATATAAACTTGACAGGTTCCGACCTGCAAACCCCTACTTCGTGCTGTAAAGAACAAAATAGATTTTCCGTACGGGTATAAAACCTTAAATCGGCTTTTACGATCAAATGGTTTTGTTTGGCGCAAGTGCCAAAATAAACGAAAATTGCTCATTGAGAGACCAAATATTTTTCACTGGCGAGTGAAATATCTATCAACAGTAAGGCAATATAGGCAAGAAGGACGCAATATTGTGTATCTAGACGAAACCTGGGTAGATAATGATATGACAGTGAACAAATGCTGGCAAAGTGAAAGTGTTACAAGTGTTGTTCAGGGAATCCGCTCTAGTAGTCGCTTTATTATAGTTCATGTTGGTTCAGAAGCCGGATTTGTTCCAGGTGCTGCTTTAGTTTTTTGCTCGGGACTAACAACTGGAGATTATCGTGGACAGATGAATAGAGATAATTTTGAAAAGTAGTTGCTCGAGAAGCTTTTACCTAACATTTCTCCCAAATCAGTCGTGGTAATGGATAATGCGTCTTATCATTCTCACGTAGAAGATAAAGTGCCATCTAAATACTCTACAGAAGCTCATATGATATCGTGGCTTAAATCGAACAATCTTGCATGTGATCCAACATGGGGAAAATATCAATTATATGAAGTAATATCAGCCAACAAGCCTAGAGAAAAAAAGTATAAAATTAACGGTCTTTTACGTAACCTCGGTCATACACATTTAAGGCTGCCTCCATGCATGTGCCACCTCAACCCTATTGAACTCGCATGGGCAGCAGTAAAAGAATATATTCGAGAGGGCAACACCGGTGATCTTTCAATTAAAGATTTAAATAAAATAACATTAGAGGTGATTGACTCAATATCGGCTGAAAATTGGAAATCGTATATTAAACATGTTCGTTCTATTGAAGATAAATACTGGGAAGTAGATGGCAAAATTGAAACGGTTATTGATGATTTAGTTATCACACTGGGATTCAGTAGTGACGACGAAACCTCATCATTTTCAGAGGAAGACAACGATTTAGAAGGAATCGAACCATTAGAACCACAGCCGTCAACCTCAAAAATGGCTGTCAATAAACTGTTTCAAAATAATTAATTTTCTGTTCAATACCGGGTGTCAAACAATAACTAATATTGCAATTAATATTTGAAAAACTACAGAACTCATATTTTTCCAAAATTGACACATCAATGTAGTTATAGTAGGGGAGCCAGCACTGATTCCAGTGAACAAGATTTATCAAAATTGTAACTTATGCAGTTCGACTTTGGGCTATTCGGGTATGCCAAAAGTGACCGTTTGTCTCCGTCTGTCATATTACTTTGTACAGGGGGCGTCCTTGAAGTACTATACAGGGCTTTTCCTAATTGCGTGCTAATGTTAAAGGGGGGTGATTCTTGGACCTGGTTAAGAAAAAAGTTTAATATGAACCTAGAAGTCCTAACTTTGGGGGGTTTTAAAAAAACATTTTTTTTTAAATCCTAATTCTGATGCTATTATAGATAAATAACTGTGTGGAATCTGATACACGTCTTTTATGCATAAAAGGGCATTTTTTATTAACAATAAATTTTTAAAATTTCTACCAGTGGCGTGCATATGTAATTAATTTGGGTAAATCCGTATGCTCCTTAATGGATAGAAAACGTGTATCAAATTTCATGCAGTTATCTACAATAGCATAAGAATTGATATAATGAAAAAAAATGTTTTCTTTTAAACTTTACCATCCTGTATCTCAAAAGTTAAGACTTTTAGGACACAAAAACACCCCCTTTAACATCAGCACGCAATTAGGAAACGCCCTGTATAGTACTTCACAATGACTGCCCCTGTATAAAGTAATATGACAAACGGAGACAGACGGCCACTTTTGGCATACCCAAGTAGCCCAAAGTCGAACTGCATAAATTAAAATTTTGATAAATCTTGTTCACTGGATTTGATGTTGGCTGCCCTTGTAAAATTTGGACTTGTAAATCGTGTATCACTATACTGGGTGATCCAATAATAGTGGACGTAGGCAGTAGCCCGGGAACCGTTAATGACAGAACTCAAGAAAAAATATATTTATAGGTAAATCGATCAAGAAAAATCAAAATTAAATCATTTTTCAAAGTTCGCTGTTTTTGCAACACAAAAGAGATATAGAAGTGCGATACACAAAGAAAACAGACAAATGTAGATAAAGGTTCATTAAGCATAGTTACATTTTTTAATTATCTGAAGTGCGTATAGTCAAAAAGGAGTGTCATATTATTTAAACAACGATGGGACACCACTGGTTTAAAGAGATTTCTTGGCCGACCTTCCCAAACCGATTGACTCCGCCCGGCTTTCTTTCGTGCCTCGCACTATACTTATTAGATTGATTTCAAATTTTGTGCAAGCATTAAGTGTGATATAGAGGTATACTGGTAAAATTGTGGTACAAAATCAAGATGGCAGACAAATCGAATATTTAAAAATCAACCTAAAAAAATCTTCTTATTGACCTGAAGTTTTGCACAGAAACTAAATGTGGTATAAGGATAAACTGGTAGAAATTCAACAAGGCGGAACAAAACGACAGTCTCAAAAAAATTACTGTAGTAACTGCTAACTATTCAAATTATTTTAAATTATGCCCAAAAATCCAGTGAGCCATAAGTAAATATTATTTGGTATGAATCTGATATGGTTCCACCATATGGCGCCCAATAAAAATGCTTAAAAAGACAGTATGTGTTACTAAATGACTTTTGCGGAACTACATTGGGTCACACTTCATTGTTCATAATAAAACGAATAATTTATAATCAGGGAAGTTCCGGGTAAACGAATTTTACCCATTTTTTATCTAGGATAGTGAAGAATGATCCTGTTTACTTACACACATAGCTTTTTATTGATACAAACATATACTAATTGTGTTATCTTTCCATGAGTAAAAGAAGAGGTTTTTAAGACCGACGTTCCCGTTAGTAGTACGTAATGTTCGTTAGATATAAACACATTTACCGCACATATTACAAACCATATATTTTTTATAACTCTTTCTGGTACAATCGGAATGATATCACTTTTTAATAGTTATGTTTTCATATTATATTATTTTTAATCGTATATATTTATATATATATATATATAATATATATATATATATATATATATATATATATATATATATATATATATATATATATATATATATATATATATATATATATATATACAAAAACAGGTGATAGCCGGCAAAAGATCAAAAGAGTTTTGAACTCGCTCTCAATGACTTTGTCCCTTTAAATTGGAGATAAGTGCTATTGCCATTTGTTGCTCCATTTCAGCGGAAACAGTGGTAATATTGCCATTACTGTATTGTACTCGCAAATATACCATATTTTTAATGTCTAGGAGACTATCTACATTTGTATCTATTTTGTTAAATATTTTGGGGACTAGTTAGCAATTTACATATTTACCATGCAAATTTATAAAAGGTTTGCACATACAATATTTTTAAGAACATGACATGCACTAAAAGACCTATATAATATAACAAGAAATAAAGATACACCGTTTGCAATAATAAACACTACATATAATACCTATGAAAATGTAATAATTTGAATTTGTATCCGCCAAATAACCAGTCACTGTTGTAATAATATCCTATCCTACGTTAATATTATAACAGTGTGCATTTTGGAATGCTTGCTGTCATTTTGTTAAACAAACATTTTAGGCAAGTGAAAGTCAGCCTTAAGCCGGAGCAAACGGCGCGTAGCGCAGAGTGGTGCCAAAGACAATTCTAACAGGAACTCTCATAATTATTTAAAAAGTAAGTACAAAATTGTAAAGGTTTGAATCTAATAATTTTGTTCTGTAGTGTAATAACTTCTTAACGAAAAAGCTACTATTATACAAAACTATGTATGTTGGGAACTAGGTAAATTTATGTGAATGAATTTTTGTTGGTTTAATTGTTAAAAGATGTCTTAAATAATATTGAAAAGTATTATTATGTTTGTAGGGAAATAAAAAAATGTTCTACATACTTCTACAAGTTCTACTTATATTTTCAAATAGTGTTGGCAAATGACCGGGTATTTATAAATTGGTCACTTATGATATTTATGACTCGATCACTTATTGGTCATTTTTAAAAACGTTTGAATTGATACCATAAAAAAGTACATGTTAATGGCTGGTCTTTTTAGGTCATATATGCAGTCATTTTCACAAATAAGCGAATTTCATAAAAGTCATCTTTCATAGAAAATGAAATGTTAATTTTATTATTGAACAATATTAAGATAGTGAAGTCATTTAGTAACATGATCGAATTAATGAAATATAAATTGACTAAGAGTTTGACACTGATTTTTTAAGCCGCCATATTGGATTTTAACAACTAACATTTGAAGTCAATCGGATAGTTAATTTTTTAGTTACGCCGCGAAATTATAGACAGACAGACAATCCGACGGAATTGAGAAAACATATTGTTGGCATCTAGGGGCGCTAAAACGTGAAGATATGTAAAACCTGGTGATTTTTTCACGATTACAAACGTTTTATTTAACCGCCATTTTGAGTTAGTATCAGAGCGACGGAATCGAGAAACTATATTTTTTCGGGATCTAGGAACCTCGAAACGAAGGGTAATTCTTTTACGATAAAAACACTTCCCTACTACGAAGGAAGTAAAAATTAATAGAAAAATATCCTAGTTAGGTCTTAAAGTAATATATTTTTATTGAACCTCCAGTAGCCTAATTTTTAAAAGTTGTGTGTGGATGTCCTAAAATATAAGCCGGAGGACTATTAATTATACTTGCATCCAATATATCTGATTATTCAGGTACCTACAATTATTTATTGGAGAAGGTCTAGCCTAAATTTTAAAAAATGTTGATAGGATTTTTTTCCTTTTCTTTGGTAGAAATAATTTTCGTCTACCTCAACTTGATGAATGATAATGAAATAATAAAAAAATGACAGCTGCCCGAATTTGTGATATTTATTTTGTTAAAGTAGATTTATATCTAAAAGTGATCATAAATGTGAAAATCCAGGTTACTAATAGCATTTAGTTATTGTTTAACATATTTTATAAGAACACTAGGCGTATAGTAGTTTTTAAACGTTCTTTTAGTTTTACCAATCTTACAAATAATATGTGTGTCTGTCTATCGGTTTATCTCTCTGTCGATCTGTTCGTTTTGTTGGTCATATGGGGATAAAATGATAATATTTTGGTAAAAATCCAATATGACGGAACAAAATAGCAGCTTAATATAATAAATAAATCAAAGAAATACTAAAACGTATCTCAATTTTTGCACAAAAATCAACTGTGGCATGAGAATGAGCTGATATATTGATGAATTGCTAAAATTTTGATAGGAATTTAAGATGCGGGAATAAAATGGCGGCCAAAAAAGTATAAAAAAGAGCGTAAAAAAAACCTCCTTAAATTACTTCCAACTTTGCACAAAAATTAGACCTGATTTAGGGATAAACTTGTTAAATGTTTGAACAAATTCAACATGGCGAAACAATATGAAAAATGGGTATATTTTATTTTCTCGTAACTTGCCCTGTTATAAACCCTTCTTTTTATTAAGAATCCTAAAGTATGATCCTATTTATTTACATATAGTAATTTAATAGTAGCATATATAAATTGTGTTATTTTTCATTTTTCTAATCAAAAGGAACTTTGTGAATTTGTAATTGGGTAAAACCAATCTGTAAGGGAACTTAACCAGAAATTTCCTCCTGAATCCTCCCTTTTTTGTCTACAAAAGCGAAAAAGCACAATTTGTATGTGTTTTCTAATAACTATCTGTCAAACTAAATAGGGTCATGCTTTACAAATTCCTCAATAAAAATAAATGATCATAACGCGTAAAGATCCAGGTAAAGAAAATTTACCGATTTTTTTAATTTCATATAAAATCACCCAGGTTATGTACCATTTTTTTAAATAAAGGAAAGTATCTTTACGAAAAAAGGCTGGTATTTATTAACTGTTGATAGGCCGGTATTTTGTTCCGACGTTTTGGATTTTTGCCAAAATTCTACGAGTTACATATTATATCACACTAAGTTTTTTGGCAAAATCAGTATAACGATGTTTGTGTACTTGTAGACACAGTAACAGGTAGATCGATTGGCAGACCGATTGATCTATATAGGGACCCTAAAAATGTGAAAATCTGAAAACATCTGGGAGGGCACTTTTTCACTATTATAGTACTTACTTCTCACGAGGGAAATAAAAAGGAAACAGTTAACGATATATTAAAATGATAGCACAGTATGTAGTAATTAATTGCTATAAAACACTAAAAAAGATAAAACTATCCATTTTTAGAGGTCTCAGAATTTTAGGTACCTGAGGAAATTGCAATTAAATATCGGTCAATTTATGATGATAACCAGGCAATAAATAAGGAAACGATAAATTACAGACCAAATATTATTATATATCGTTGCTCAAACAGCACTGTTTATTATTATGTTTTATAATATATAGAGCGTGGTTTTTAAAGTAAGAAAGTTAATACTTATCCAAGAAAAAAGAGTTTCACCTCAACCGACAGGATTTATTATCGGAATAAACAGATGAAAATTGCAAGTCTATAAAAATTTCTTTTCTCTTTTTAACAGCCTATTTATTATTTTATGCGGTTATATATTGAACAGTTCTTTCAATATTTTACGTCAAAGAAAAAACGGACCTTAAAATTTGGTGTAACCTGCAGTTACCAATGAGTGATTATCAAAACTAAAATTTTATTTCAATATATTTATATTACTGGATATTCAACTCAAGAAAAACTTAACCCAGTGTAGTCTTATTTTCTATCACTAACAATAAATGCTGTGAGAGGAGGAGAAGCATAATATAAGAAGGCATATAATTTTTTCTTAAACTGTAGTAATACTAGCAGAATTGCCTTTGCTTCAAATTCAATGTATTACTTTTATTTCTTAAGCCGACTTATTAAGTATTTAACATTTATTTTTTCCACCATACCTTCCAATGATAAAGATAATTAAATAAAGGAGGGAGTCACAGCTCTCTAAACCCGAAACAGTTACCTGAAGTGACACTAGTCACCTTATTCGAAGAAGAAAGTAATTAGAAACCGAATTGTTAATGTGATAGCTTAACTTCCGAGTTGATAGAAGCAATAATTAAGAAAAGCAAACTCCTTTAACTCGATCATTGTGTTGTCCATCATCATTAAGCTAATTTATTGCCAAGGACTTAATTCAAATTCCATTATCCTAGTATAATGGCAATTAGTTAAGTATAAATGTAGCGACTTATCACACCTGTTTACCTAACATATTTTATTATTTACATTAATTCATTATTCAGATAACTGGTGTAGGCAGAGATGCAGTGATGAGGGTAGAGGCCCAGAAATCATGATCGCAGGAGGGTACCCTCTGACATAATCGAAAGCAATTCTTCTTATAGGCCGTTTTGCACCTGCAGAAATAAATTATATATTTTTGCTATTTACATATATCTTTTCCGGCCAAGAACTTTTGATAAAGGTGTCTGAAAGTGCATTATATATATATATATATATATATATATATATATATATATATATATATATATATATATATATATATATATATATATATATATATATATATATATATATATATAAATACATATGTATATATATATTTATTATATATATATATATATATATATATATATATATATATATATATATATATATATATATATATATATATATATATATATATATATATATATATATATATATATATATATATATATATATATATATATATATATATATATATATATATATATATATATATATATATATATATATATATATATATATATATATATATATATCATCTCTATTTGTCATAGGGAGGCGAGCGACGTTCTAGACCTAAGGATCTAAAATCTAAGGCTTATTGGGAACGAACTTAACTGAACTGGCCAGTTCTTATCCAAGTCTTTGAGTTAGTCTGACACATCGTGTCGGTAGTGCCTTTCGGCGGCGGAAAGATTGACTGGCTGTGTTAGTATTGAAACGATGTTGGAAGCTACACGTTGAAAAATAATTAAAAAAAACCCTTTATATTAAAAGATGTGGAATGCCTTACGCGCTGGGCCACCCGACATGATTTTTAAAAGCCTAAAATAACATAACCAGCAAAAGTGTTCCGTTTATGAAAGCTCACGAAGCGGCGTTCAGTAGGCCGAAAGAAAATATTTTTTAACTCACTTCAAAAAGATATAAAAAGAATAAAAATAAAACCTTAAAATTATGAAAAGCGGCGTTAAACTAATCAACAATAGTATACAGACAGACATTTTTTGGGATATTAGATAAATTCAAAAGGAAAGCAACTGCTAATGAAATATATGGCTTTCTTTAATACCGAGTAAATCTAATAGTACTTTTCCGACTTATTGCCCGGTTATCATCAGAAATTGACCGATATGTAATTCCAATTTCCTCAGGTACCTAAAGTTCTGAGACCTCTAAATGTGAATAGTTTTATCTTCTGCAGTGCTTAATAGCAATTAATTACTACAGTCCGCTGTGCTACCATTTTAATATATCGATAACTGTTTCCTTTTTATTTCCCTCGTGAGAATATTAGTGAAAAATTGCCTCAGAGATTTTTTCAGACTTTTACATTTTAAGGTCCCTATATAAATCAGTCGGTCCGCCAGTCGGTTTACCTGTTACTGTGTCTACCAGTAAAAAAACATTGTTATTCAGATTTTGCCCAAAAACTTAGTGTGATATAGTACGTAACTGTCATTCGTAGAATCAACAGTTAATAAATGGGTACAATCCTTTTTTCGTAAAGATACCTTCCTTTATTTAAAAAAATAGTAAATAACTTGGGTGATTTTATATCAAATTAAAAAAACCGGTAAATTTTCTTTACCTGGAACTTTACTCGTTATGATAATTTATTTTTATTGAGGAATTTGTAAAGCATGACCCTATGTAGTTTGACAGATAGTCACTACAAAACATATACAAATTGTGCTTTTTCGCTTTTGTAGACAAAAAAGGGAGGATTCAAGAGAAAGTTCATTGCGTAACTCATTAAAAAAATATTAAAAATGTTAATAATTTTATTTTTGTAATAATTTGGTGTCAAAAATATAAACTTTTAACGGCAAATAAAGATATTATTTTAGGATTTTAATTGTTAATGTCTTAGATGAAATGTTATATATTACAGTTTTAATAAAATATATTACTGCACTCGTGTGATCACTACGGCAATGTCTCACTATTCATCACTCGTGACCAGAAGAATTAATTCTTTACATCACTTTGAGCTCACGTAAATAATGTAAAGAGTGTAAAGAATTATAAAAAATCTTGTTTTGAATTTTATATTATATTACTGAATATTGGATTTATATTGAATAGTTTTATATTGAACCGACCGGTCGGTTACTTATACTTCTGTTCAGGATACAGTTATATATTTACTATTTTTAATATGCTCTTTTTTATAATACTTCTAAAAATTCTCAAAAAAAATTAAAAAACTATAAGTAAAATGTAAAACTAAAAGTTTATTTTTATTACAAATACAAAACAAATTAAATGTTTATTCCTTTACTTTTTACACTTAATGCCATATTTTTGCGATACTCCAGTTTTGTATTTAAATAGTCAAACTTTTTGGAAATTTCTAATTTAACCACCAATATGTACCGTCTGCGATAGAGCACTCAGCACTCTGAGTTCTGTTTATTAATTGGCAAATAGGATCAAAAATAGATATATACTCTGTAATTCTATCTGCAAAGTCATCATCAAAAACTAAAGCCTTAACTTCTGGCTTTATTTTTTCTAAATTGTCATCATTAACAATGAGATTTTTCATAATATATAAGTTTCGTATCAGACAAGTATATATATATATATATATATATATATATATATATATATATATATATAAGTTTCGTATCAGACAAGCATACGAATCTCTGTGAGAACAGCACCTCGTATCACAAGGTAATTTTATACGAGATCCCTTGTCGTCACTAAATGCTCTCTCAAAGTCTGATTGTTTAAATTCCTTCAAAATAGAAGTAACTTTTTTAGTGTCTTCTGTATCCATTACATCTTCCGCAAAAAGATTAGTTCGTCCCATTATTAACATAGCAGTTAACACACATTCATTCAGGAAAAGCTTGGGAACAGGAACCTACTGCATTATGAAGCACATATGCAACTGTCTTTGTGTTGCTAGAAGTGTTTTTCCAGCCATCAATTAATAGCGCTGTTTTATAAAGTCAAAATTTTAAATGCAGAGGACTATGAGACTGTAGAAGCAATTTTCAATAAATGGTTAATAAGTACTTAAAATAGTTCTTTTTTCTTTTTATTTCTTGCACAGTTTTTGATCCCCCTTTATAGTAAGTGTATATTCATTCTTACTGGCTTATTATTATTACTATAGTTCTCGACTTTAAGGACAACGCCTGTCTGCGAATCAATTATTATTTCTACAATTAACGTTGATCGACTTATTGTTGTTAAATCAGAATTAGGATTAGTTTTAGCACCTTTGGTTAAGTCAATAAAGTCTTCATCTAAGGGCAGTTGCTTTCTATTTGTACAGTTTCTAAAATATGTGTGAGCCATACGTGGCAACGTGCGACGTGGCAACCCCGAAAACTGCCAGACGTGTCGTCAAGGTTAGCACCAGCCCGTGATCCGAGAGTGTCACGTGACGTTCCGGAAAAAAAACCAGAACGAGAAGGTCCGCCGCCATGGTGTAATAGTCCTGAACTGACTGTGACTTTTTTCACATTTTTTTTATGTGTTCAAGTGATTAAATAATACACCATTCGAGAAAATAAGTGGTTTTACTCAAGCCTAACATTATGGTCCTAATTCGAGCGAGGATGTGAAGCAAATAGCGATGTTATATGGAAAGCTGGAGACATCGATGTTATATGGAAAGCTGGAGACATCAAAGGGTGCCGCCGACTGCGACTGAGTTGACAACGCCCGTCGTCCAACGTTTGGAATACCTGTGAGTTTGTTCCATTTTTCCGCTTCCTAGCTTTATCATTTGATTATGCCTGCTTTGCTAATTGAATAATTAACGAATTTTCTATAATTCAATATATTTAACAAATTTTAAGTCTTTCTCGTTCTCAAAATCAACAATTCAAACGATTTTTTACGATTTTTATCTAATGAACACATTTTATTTTGCAATTTAACGAAGTCTCTTTGCATTTTATCTAAGTGGTGATATTATTTACCAAGTTTTTTAGTATACCTAAGCATTTTGAATATTTTCTGAACTATTGTCATTGATATGATTGATTTTAACGATTTTATATTTCAAATACAAATAGCGATATTGTTGTGAAAGCGATAACAAGTTTTCTAGAAGTCTTTAGAGTTGTTTGTCAATATCGATATGCATTGATTTGTATATTGATCAATTACGATTTTCTTTTGCGATAAACATTTTTAGCGAAGCTTACCGAGTTTTCTAAAGATATTTATGAATGTCTAATACGTTTTATACGTACATTTTATCGACATTTATACGATCTAGTATATTTTATGCGTTACTGTACCTACTATAAATATTGCCGATTGCTGTTTTATATTCTATTATCGATTGCGATTAACAATTAATACGATTTTATGTCATATCTTATCGATTATACATATCTACCGATTTTATATTGCGATATACATATTTTTTTAAACGATTTAACGATTTTTCCAATAAACCAAATTTCAGTTTTTTATCAAAACTAATCGATCAAAATTAATTATCTATATTTAACGATTTTTTTAACACTTTTAACGATTTCACGGATAAGTTATTATTTAACGAAGCAGTTTTACTATATAAAACATTTTTTTACGATATTTTTATCGAGTCTGTTTAACTATTTGACGATTTTACCACTATTTACTACAATTTACGAACGATTTGCGATTTTCGGCAATATTTTACATTATCAAACGTTATCGAATTAATGACTTACCACCTATAATAGGTATCTTTTGTCCTTTGAACGTTAAATAAATAGCGAGCGCATATAAATCGATTCACCTTAAGTTGCTACCACTATCGATAGGTACGTTAATTGTGCCTAGGTAAAAAAGTGCATTCTGAAAGGCATCTGTGAAGTGTATTTTATTCGGTGTTTTTTCTAGGAGTGTATCATTTGTGTGGCATTTCGAACATACATTTGTATTTTATCTATACCTAAGTACCTACCTACTATATTTACTTATTTTAGTTATATCAATTACCTTATTGTATTTGTTATTAATAGGCATTATTTATTGTTATTATAAACAATATGCTATTATTACCTTATAGATATTATTACTGTGTTGCTATTATTGTATTATAAATAAACAAGCTTAACTACTGCTTTGAGTTTTAATATCTGCATCCCAAAAATAAAAAAAAACTTTCCTGGGTTTTATTATATCTGTTCTTTACCTGTTGTTGCTGATAGACATTAATTTTTATTTTTTGGGTAAGTACCTAATATTAAGTAATCATGTCTGAAACACAAAGAATGTTAAACATTAAACTTGGAAGTGTTAAGGGACAGCTGACACGATTTATAAACTACCTCGATAATTTTAATTCAAATCAAGATTTTAATATTTTGGCTACACGACTTCAAAGAGTTGAGTTAAATTTGCTTAATGAATTTGATAATTATCAAACACAACTTCAACTTTTGGAATCAGACAGGGATTATAGTACGGAGAGGAGCGATTTTGAAGACAAATTTTATACTGCTATTGCCCGTGCTCAGTCTCTGTTAGATACCAATCCCTCTCGACCTAATAATCCTAATATACAAATTCAATCAAATTTACAAATCGCATCAGCTGATCCACATAGTGTACGATTACCGCCAATAAATTTACCGATTTTTGATGGTTCTTTTGATACATTTTTACAATTTTACGATACATTTAAAACTATTATACACGATAGCAAAACTCTAACCCCTACTCAAAAGTTTTACTATTTACAATCATCACTAAAGGGTGAAGCCCTCCAAACTATTCAATCTATACAAATTAGCGATCAAAATTATTTTATTGCTTGGAAACTAATTTGTGAAAGATACCAAAATAAACGAATCATTATAAATAGTCATATTAAAGCTCTTTTCGAAATACCGTGTCTAAACAGAGAATCGAAAGACGGATTACGCCATCTTTTGGACACTGTACAAAAGAATCTACGATCTCTTGAAGTATTAGGCGAACCTGTTGATTCATGGAATGCTATACTTTTATATTTATTATGCTCAAAATTAGATAATACTACGCGCCGCGAATGGGAATGTTCTATCAAACCTTCGCAGTTACCGACTTGCAAAGAATTTATCTATTTCTTAAATAAAAAATGTCAAATGTTAGAGACTTTAGATTTTAATACGAAACATTCAAATCCAAAGGTGCAAAATACTCGTACCCTTTCACATGTTTCTCCTGTAAATGCTAAGTGTCTTTTTTGCAAGGGCACTCATTGGCTTAATTTGTGCACAAAATTTCTTAATCTTTCTATAAATTCACGACTAACCGAAGTTAAAAGGATGCACTTATGCACCAATTGTTTACGTTCTAACCACACATTTAGAGACTGCAGGTCAGACGGCTGTAAAAAGTGCAAAAACCGGCATCACACGTTATTGCACATAGATAAAGACGTTTCTCACGATAAAACAACTAATCCATCCTCAGAATCGCCAATTCAGTCTAAACTATCAATACAAAATGCGGGTGAGACAGAGGATAATGAAACTAGTGAGGCCGTTGTCACCGTCCTTGCTAATGAAACAAATTTTTCTCATGTTTTACTCTCCACGGCTAATGTTTATGTTTATGATAAAAATAATAAACCTCTTTTATGTTCCCTGATTCTCGATTCCGGGTCCCAATCAAATTACATAACATATGTATTGGCTAAGAAATTAAATCTTGAATTAAATAAAATAAATATGTCAGTCAGTGGCATTAGTAAGAATTTAGTAAACATAAAACATTCCACAACTGCTACTATTAAGTCAGTTCATAATTTATTTACCGCGGAGTTAAATTTTTTAGTTATTGAAAAAATAACCGAGAATTTGCCCAACTTTTCTTTTAAAACTAACAATTTAAAAATACCCGATAATATTAAATTAGCTGATAACGACTTTAACAAATCTAAACCAATAAATATGTTATTGGGTGCAAGTGTATTCTATTCTTTACTATGTGTCGGTCAAATTAGATTAGGTGAGAACAAGCCATTATTACAAAAGACCCATCTAGGATGGGTAATTTCCGGCCCCTTACAATTAAATATCGATTCAAAAAATTCTGTTTGCAATCTAAACACTACTAACAAAATTATCGAAGCGCAACTTGAGAAATTCTGGCAATTAGAAGAATGCGCAACTGTACCGAAATATTCTCAAGAAGAACTAGAGTGCGAGGAACACTTTGTTCAAAATACTACGCGTGACAGCCATGGTCGATTTACGGTTCGATTACCTAAAAGGGAAAATATTTCAGATTTAGGCGAATCTAAAGAAAACGCTATTAAACGATTTTACTCAGTGGAAAGGCGATTAAATAAAAATTTGCCGCTAAAAGAGCAATATTGCGAGTTCATGAACGAATATATTTCTTTAGGGCATATGTCTCTAGCAGACGATCAGTCAGCTAGTCAAATTTGCTATTATATGCCTCATCACTGCGTTGTTAAACAAAATAGTTCCACTACGAAAGTACGAGTCGTGTTCGACGCGTCCGCAAAGACTTCTTCCGGCATTTCTTTAAACGAAGTTCTAAAAGTCGGACCTACTATCCAGGACGACTTATTATCAATAGTAATGCGCTTTAGAACCTATAACTACGTTATTACCGGTGATATAGAAAAAATGTACCGCATGGTTAATGTTGCAGAACCCGATCGAAATCTGCAGCGAGTTGTTTGGCGTTCGAGTTCTAAAGACAAACTTCAAACTTATAAGTTAAACACCCTCACGTATGGAACTGCTTCCGCATCTTTTTCGGCGATCCGTTCTTTACATCAAGTCGCATACGATAACATAAATGAATTTCCGGAGGCCTGTAAAATTATTTTATTAGATTTTTATGTTGATGATCTAATTTTCGGAACTTCTACTCTGTCAAAGGCAATTCAATTAAAAACCGAAATTTCAAGAATTTTAGCTAGTGCAGGGTTCATACTTCGAAAATGGACTTCAAATAACAAGAAAATTTTAGAACTTAACGATAATTCAAAAAATCTTCCGCAATTTTTTATAACTGACGATAAAAGTGTTAAGACTTTAGGAATTTTTTGGGATCCTAACCAAGATAATTTAAGTTATTCTTTAAATATTTCTGAACAGCCTCAAGGCAAAATTACTAAACGATTCATTCTAGCAATCATATCTCAAATTTTTGATCCCCTAGGACTTATTGGCCCAATCACAATGCGTGCTAAATTAATCCTTCAAGAACTGTGGAAGCAAAAATTGGATTGGGATGAAACTGTTCCACCAAGCTTATATACTCTATTTATTCAGTTTTACAAGCAACTTCTTAAAGTTAACGAAATTCAGATATCTCGATACGTTCTCCTAAAGGATTGCATTGAAGTTTCGTTACACGCATTTTGCGATTCTTCTTTATTGGCATACGGAGCGTGTGTCTATTTAGTTTCACGCGATAAAGACAACAATATTTTTTCGCAATTGCTATGTGCAAAGGCACGCGTTGCCCCATTAAAAAGTATAACTCTACCTAGATTAGAGTTATGTGGGGCATTGTTAGCTGCAGAAATAACAAAAAGGGTTACGACAGCTCTAAATCTAGATATTTCTCACACCTATTTCTGGACTGATTCAACCATCGTTCTTGCGTGGTTACGTATTCAGCCGAACAATCTTCAGACATTTGTTTCTAACAGGGTTTCCAGCATTTTATCTTTAACTAATTTGGACGATTGGAATCATGTTAGATCCAATGAAAATCCCGCAGATATAATATCTCGCGGAATGAACCCAGACGATTTAGCACGATCTGTTATGTGGTGGTCTGGTCCGGACTGGTTATTGTTAGATTCTTGTTTTTGGCCTAAATCAGTAAATGTAGATAACGCTGAAATTCCAGAACTCAAGAAAAATACAGTTTTGACTTTTCTTTCCATTAAAAATTTCGATATTCTCGAAAAATTCTCATCTTTAGCTAAACTGAAACGTGTAATGGCTTATTGTCTGCGGTTCATAAAAAACACGACAACCCATAAAACCAATAAAATCAGCGGTGCCTTATCTATTGACGAATTAAACTATTCTCTTCTAATTTTAGTGCGTATTTCTCAAGCTCAAGACTTTGCTTCCGACATTAATGACCTTAAAAATTCAAAATGCATTAAGTCAAAAAGTAGAATAATGTCTCTAGATCCGTTTTTAGATGATGAACTCATAAGAGTTGGTGGTCGTCTAAAAAATTCCGACATAGCATACGACCACAAGCACCCGCTTTTACTTTATAATAAAGGTCCTTTAACCAAACTGATAATAGATTTTGAACATAAGCGCTTAATGCACGCTGGCCCTCAGGCGACCCTCGCAAGTACAAGATGTCATTTTTGGATTTTAAATGGTAGAAATACCGTTAAGGGTGTTATACGTAAGTGCATTACTTGCTTTAAGGCAAGTCCAAAGGTAACATGTCCTAAGATGGGCAATTTGCCATCTTCCAGAATAACTTACAGCAGACCATTTTCGATATGTGGTGTAGATTTCGCTGGACCATTTCTGGTTAAAGACGGTAAAACCCGTTCAAGAAAGCTGGTCAAATGTTACTTGTGTGTGTTTGTTTGTTTTGCAAGCAAGGCTACACATCTCGAATTAGTTAGTGACATGTCATTAGACGCTTTTTTAAATGCACTTAAACGGTTTTGTTCTAGAAGGGGAATACCTTCTGAAATCCATTCGGATAATGGTAGCAACTTAAGGGCTGCGTCCAACGAATTTCAAAAAATTTATAAATATCTAGAGCGTGACAATGACTCGGAAAATATTCAAAATTATTTGCGTGAAAACAATATTAGGTGGGTATTTATACCACCAAGATCTCCCCATTTCGGTGGACTGTGGGAGGCTTCAGTTAAATCCGCGAAATTTCACCTCAAACGGATTCTAAAGGACGCGCATCTTACATTTGAACAACTATATACTATAATTGTCCAAGTGGAGGGCATACTCAATTCCCGACCTATAACTCCTCTATCCGATAATCCTAATGACCTCGAACCTCTTACCCCGTCTCACCTTCTCATTGGGCACAGGATAACTTCACTGCCACAACGTAATCTGACTGACCTACCCGTCAATCGTTTAACCCAGTATCAAAGGCTGCAACAAATTACCCAGCATTTTTGGTCCAGGTGGCGAAATGAGTACCTTTCTAGCCTACAACAGAGATTCAAATGGCAGCAATCGAAGGCACAAACATTGAAGGTCGGCATGATGGTTTTGTTAAAGGAGGATGGAGTAGCTCCGTGCCAGTGGCACGTTGGAAGAATAACCGAAGTATTCCCAGGAGACGACAAGGAAATCAGAGTGGTTTTTGTCAAGACTGTGAAGGGAACTGTTAAACGTTCATTCTCCAAACTGTGTCCACTTCCAGTCGACGTTTAAAAATAAACTCTGTTAGTGTCTCTTTAAAGATGTTAAAGACAATTGTGTACCATATTCTGTTGAAAACCGCTTCTCAACGCCTTTCAAGGGGGGCGGTATGTACAGTTTCTAAAATATGTGTGAGCCATACGTGGCAACGTGCGACGTGGCAACCCCGAAAACTGCCAGACGTGTCGTCAAGGTTAGCACCAGCCCGTGATCCGAGAGTGTCACGTGACGTTCCGGAAAAAAAACCAGAACGAGAAGGTCCGCCGCCATGGTGTAATAGTCCTGAACTGACTGTGACTTTTTTCACATTTTTTTTTATGTGTTCAAGTGATTAAATAATACACGATTCGAGAAAATAAGTGGTTTTACTTAAGCCTAACACTATTTCCATCCAATCTTCTTTCCCAAATCTGCGTTCTTTTTTAATGTGATGCCGAATTCCTGGCTACGCGACATTCACGTTAATATTATTTTCACTTGAATTATTCGTTGCCTTTCCTCGACAAATCTTTCTAAAGTAAAAAAGAAATTAATAGTGATGGTAATGCTGATATAATGTGCATAAACATCTATGCAGTATGCTATTGATGCCATATATAGAATTTAAACTTAAACCAAATGCTTCTATAATAACAAAAAATTGGTTACAAACTTACCTATTGGCCTTTAACTCTCTAACAGCCGTACTAGCCAATTTTTTAAGCATATCTGGCAGCTGGTGATATATTTTTTTACTATTGGTCTTTATTAGGACGAACTGTAGTTCTATATAAACATCCGCAGTTTGTTTTCTTTCCGCCATCGAGCTTTAAAAATGTAAATAGCTCTTTGTTTTATTTAAAGCGAAAGCCAAAACGAAAACAAAACGGTTAATGTAACCCCACTTTTATGAATTATTCCATTCCATTATTTGTCAACTTTTTACTTTTTCATTTTCTTTAGGTGTAAACGCACATCACTGCTCGTGACTGTAAAAATGTTTATACCGCACTAGTAATGTAAATAACCATCTTCTCCTCTCAAAGATATCATTAAAGGCGTCGTTTTTAGTTTCAAATTTATATACTTTTTGTAAGTAAGGTTTATAATCCAATCATTATACTACTCAAGATCTTAGCGCAACCCTAGCCCTCAGTGCTATAATAAAGTTTGAAATTTAAAGTATTTAGCAAAATTAAGAGAAGACCCTAATTTTGAAATGCTAGAAGATGTAAAAAGCGACAAAACAAAACAAAAACAATGCAGATCGTGCGGCTCAAACAATTCAAGCCCTTATTTTCCTTAAGAAAAGTTACAATAGTAATTAATTTAATTAATTGGATTTGAAATTGATTAATTTTGGTATAATTCGAATCGTAAATTTATTTATACATTATATATAAATAAACCAGATCTGGCTCCTTTTCGTGTTATAAGTTACAATATTATTAATTACATATATATATATATATATATATATATATATATATATATATATATATATATATATATATATATATATATATATATATATATATATATATATATATATATATATATATATATATATATATATATATATATATATATATATATATATATATATATATATATATATATATATATATATATATATATATATATATATATATATATATATATATAATGTGTTTTCATTCCGGGTGTACATCCGTTCACTACTGTCGTTCTGAAAAGAACAGTTTTGCTGACGTTTCGCCAAAATCACATTTGGCATTTTCGAAGCTTTCTTTCTCGCGTCCGAATAGAGACTGAAGACTTGAGTCTTTATTCGGACGCGAGAAAGAAAGCTTCGAAAATGCCAAATGTGATTTTGGCGAAACGTCAGCAAAACTGTTCTTTTCAGAACGACAGTAGTGAACGGATGTACACCCGGAATGAAAACACATTGTATTTTTCCATCCGTAAAGGAGTAAAAATCAACATATATATATATATATATATATATATATATATATATATATATATATACCACAATAATTGTCTTTGCAGTACTTATAACATAAATAACTGCCATATTCATTACTTAAATTTGTATTTCAACTTGTACGTTCTTATAAGATATTATTCTAAAATAAGTTTTATTATTAGTGTCATGCAGAGTAATAACTGTGCTCGTTAATTTTTGTGCTGAAGTTATCAATGAATTATTTATAAATGCTTAAAACTACATACAAATTGATCAATATTAAGTTTTCGTTATATTTCTCTAGCAATAGGTTTTCTTAGGAGGGAGACACGATCATCTCATTTGAGTGCTCATAGAAATTTATTTTCTGTCCCTCCAAGAGCCTAGTAAATTTTTCTTCATTTAAAATCTTATTTTTTTTCCTGATTAAGGATTTACAACTGTGATAGTAACAAAATTCAAATGATTGTGTAAAAGAAACCCAAACAAAAAAACTTTGTTGAGAAATTTTGTCTAGGGTATTCACTAGAGAGGTTTAAATTTAGACCAGGTCTAACTTGACAGTTGTAGGTTTAAGATTGCAGATGCCATAATGAAACAGATAATTTTTCTGTTATATTTACAAAACATCACATGGACGTAAGCAAAATATAATTGGCGACCTAAAAGTATTGTCATGGCAACTAGATCTGTGAATATAGGGGTTTAACTCAATTCCATTTAAATTTAGACATAAATTAATTGTATTATAAAATAATTAAATTGTAATATATTATATTTCAACTTTGTGCCTCATGTACCTCTTCTGTCAATTGACTGACTGTAATCTGGTTTCAGTTATATGTAAGCCATGATTCTTTTAGACGTGGTGACATATTGCCATCGAGTTCACTCAATCCTTTCGTAACAATTAGTGCGATGGTCGGTGCGATGTTTATGGTGTTATTTTAAAAAACTGAATAGTTCTTCCAATTTTTGAATCCCGACTCACTCATCACACACTACGTCCATTTTGTAAGCAATATTTCAGAACGAAACTCAATTTTAATCATTCATGAATTTTCTTAATTGGAAATCGATTTTTTCAGTTTCAAGTAGGTTCAGGAAATACTAAATTATACAAGTTGCTAGACTCTTAAAATTCTCAATTTTCTCTAAAACGTTCCAAGCTATTGTAATAACGGCTCTGTAAGCCATTAAATCTTATAAAGAACTTTGGTCTTATAAAATCGAATATATCAGTAACACATAATAATTTACTTAACTTAATTAATTTAATTAACAAAATTATATTTTAAAAATGCATCAGAAAAACAAAAATAAAATGGTAATATGTATATGCTTATGTGCACCAAATACACACATGACTTTATATATCAATATCAAAAATAAAAGCGGAGAAGCGTAAGGAAGTAAATTATAACCATAAAGTCTTAAAATGTATTCTTTTTACATTTTTACAAGATTTATTTAAAACCATATTAAACATGTACAGTAATTTAATTTTAAACTGAAATTAAATTTAGAATTAAGAATCCATTGTAAATAAAATTCTCGGCCATACATTTGTTTCACTTTGCTACGGAAACTCGCACATCTGACAGAATGTTGAAGCACTTTTACGTCGAGGTGTGCGAGGAAGTTGAAGAGACTTTGGCGCCTAAATGAGGAGGGAGTATATTAGCTGGTTCATAATGTTGAAAAATGACAATAGTAAAAGGGAAGTATTGTAATCGTGAAAAAAATCACCCTCCAAGATTCTTTCAGATCTTTATTACGTTTCAGGGTCCTTAGATGCCGAAAAACACGTTTTCTCAATTCCGTCGGTCTGCCTGTTCCCGGCAAAACTAAAAAACTACTTTCCCGATTAATTTTAAATTTTGGTCAAAAATTAAAGGTCATATTTTGTCATTTTAGTAAAAATCCAATATGGCATAACAAAATGGCGCCTAGTGAAATGTTAAAAGAATTATTACTAAAAAACTACTTATCCAATTTGTCCCAACAACAAAAATCAATTATTATGTAAAAATCAACTGGTAAAATTTTGGTACGAATCTAAGATGGCGGAACAAAATGCCGGCTTAATAAAATATTTAAAAATTCAGCACGAAAAACCTACTTAATGAACTGATATCACATTGTGTGCAATAACTAATTGTGGCATAGAGGTGAACTAGTAAAATTGTGCTACTAATTCAAGATGGCGGCCAAATAAAATATTTATGATCGTGAAAAAGATCACCCTTTCAGATTTTACATATTTTCAGATTTTGGCGTCCCTATATGCGTAGAGGCGAACGTGGGGCCGATGGCTGTGTGTTTGCTGTTCGGCGCTCAAGGTCCCTGGCTCGAGTCCGAGCTGAGGCAGACTTTGTTAATAATACATAATTCGCTCGCCTTCTGATGGGTTAATAGTTGCGCTAAAATCACCTCTCAAATAGAATCGTTCGGATTCGACGATAAACTGTATGCCCCATATAACTGTGTAAATTACAGCTAAGACACACAGCATAGGTACATGCGAGATGTAGGCCGATATCCAGCAGTGGATGAAAAGGCTGTCGATGATATGCTAAAAAATGTGTTTTATCAATTCCGTCGGTCCGTCTGTTGGTTTGCCTGCCTGTCCGTCATTTCGCAGCATAGCTTAAAAATTACTTATCAGATTGACTTTAAATTTTAGTCAAAAGTTAAGGATCAACAGCTCATCCAAGTATCTCAAATTTTACACAAAAAGTATTATGTAGAAACCAACTGGTAAAATTTTGGTTAGAATCCAAAATGGCAGAACAAAATGGCTGCTTTATAAATTATTTAAACATTTAGCCTAAAAAACAACTAATTTCAGACTGGGTACGATCATTTTATTGTGGTATAGAGACTAACTAATAAAAACTGTGGTACTAATTCAAAACGTCGGAACAAAATGTCGGTCAAATAAAATGTTTTATAATCCTGAAAAAAAATCATCTCCTCAGCTTTTACATATTTTCAGTTTTTAGCGTCACTATTCCACTCCACGTCCAATTTGAGTCAAAAATTAAGGGTCAAATGGGGATGACCCTCTAATATTTTGGCAAAAATCGAACATGCCGGCGGTTTAGTGAAACCTTAAAACCAATATGACTAAAAAACTAATTATCCAAATACCTCAAATTTTGCAAAAAAATTATTTATAGGAATGAACTGGTAACATTTTGGTACGCATATAAGATAGCAAATCAAAATGGCGGTCTAATAAAATATTTAAAAAATCGGCCTGAAAAAACTCATTAGATTGATTTCACATTTTGTGAAAGCATTAAAAACGGCGGAACAAAATGATGGCCCAATAACTTTTTTAAAAAGTCAACGTAAAAAAATCTTATTCAACTGACTTTAAATTTTTCTGAAAAATAAATAAACTGGGGAGATAAACTGGTACGAATACAACATGACGTAACAAAATAGAGGTTAATGCCAATGTAAAAATTACTTATTGAATTTATTTTAAAATATGTCCAAAAATCAAGTGCGGAATAGGTAGAAACTCGTAACTACATTGCGCCCAATAAAAGTATTTCAGAATATAGTATGTGTTACTAAATGATAATATACTGAACTAAATTGGGTCACACTTCACTTATTCCTAATAAACGGAAAGATTCATGACGAGGAAAGTTCTGGGTAAAGGAAATTTACCGATTTTTTTATTTTTTGCCGAATATTTTGTACGTCGGCCATACTGTGCGTCGGTCACTTTATTAGCGAATACTGAAGTTGATGTTTCAGCTATCAAGCGACAAGGATGGAAATGAACTACTATTGTGGAATGCTACATAGCTGAGAGCCTTATCAATCAAAAGTAAGTCGCGAATAAAATGTTATACAATATAGCGAAGCCAAAAATAAAATGTCTTAAATTAAGAAAAAAACAAGATAAGCGTTGAAAATGTACTATTAAAATTCGCACATTCTGATACAGTGGTGAGGAACTTTTTCCGCCGAGATGTGCGCGGTAGTTAAAGAGACTTTGGTGCCTAAATGAGGAGGGAATACTTGACCTGGTTCATAATGTTGGAAAATGACAATACGAGTTAATTTTTTAAATTTTTGCCGAATATTTCGTACGTCGGCCATACTGTGCGTCGGTCACTTTATTAGCCTTAGGGTTTGAGCTATCAAGCGACAAGAGAGATGGAATTTAACTGCTATTGCGGAATGTTATGTAGCTGAGAGCCTCATTCATGAAAAGAAAACCACGAATACAATTTTATACAATAAGGCAAAGTTAAAAGCCCCTTGCAATACTTCAAGAGTGAAAGAATCAATGTTGAAATTGTACTATTAAAATTAATGTCCGTTAATATCACCCCATTTTTATAAAATGCTAATTTGACCTTGTTAATAAAATTAAATAAAGCTACTTATGATAATGAAAATTTTATATTATTATTTCTTCAGGGATGTAAATTCTCTTACATTCCATCGATAAAGGCAACCGATATCTTGTTGACGAGTTTTCGCTTACGGTCGCTAAAACAGTATTAAATTGCATTGCTTACGATACATGGAGGAAGAAATAGTTAATTATAATACTAGTTTTACAAGACATAATTTTATAGCACGTGTCCGAGGTTATCAACAGGGTCGCAGGCAAATTTTCTTAAGGGCGAGAGAGATTAAATGTCTTATAAAATTAGTGTTTTATACTATTTTTTTTTGTATTCTGTGCACTATATTTTAAAAAGGGCATTATCTTTTTAAAAAAATATTTATTGTTGAGCTTTTTTAAGTCGAAAATAATACCAAAAGTGACGCACGTAGCGTGCCTTTTTTGTTTTTCAGTGAGACAGGACCAGTTTCAAATTCGAAATGGTCATGATCACTGTCAACTTTATGGAAAAAAAAAGTAGTATCGAAATATTACCCTCGCTATACAGCGTGTGTACAATTTTAGTTGCCATATAGAAAACTTTTTTGTTATTGATTTTAGCAAAAACATATACTCTTCATAAAAAGTTTTGTTTGATTCGCGCTGAAAAAAATTAGTTTTTATATACGGAGTTGTAAAAAATTACGAAAACGTTAATTTTGCTAATCATAAGCACCAATTTTAATTTTCAATTTCAAGAAAAATTTTATCTGAAAGAGTTGTTTAGAATCAGATCTAAAGGCAAAATGCAAAATTTCATAAAAAAAGAAATATTAAAAATGTATCTTCATCCATAGTATTTTTATTATACTTAGTTTTTGGGCGAAACGGGTTATTTTATTGCTTGTACTTGAGAGTAGTACTGACGTAAAAAAATTCAGTATTTTTTAAAGCACAAACATCGAATAAGCTATGCTTCTGCCTATGTACCATTATTCTGTATATATTCTGCATTTTATAATTTTTTTTTATTTGTTTTTCTGCTTTGGCAATTTTGACTGGTTGTAACTCATGGCAAGCTTGTCGAGTTATAATTTTTATCTTTATTCCTTTACTTTTCCCCGCAGATCGAGGGGCGTGAGTTCTTGAGGCCAAGCACATCCGATCTACTTGTTTTGAAAATTTCGTTTCAACCATTTCCTCACGTTCACTGAAAAATGACATATTAATTTTTGTTTTGCTGCCAGTGGTAATTCGTAAAGCATGTCGCTAAATTTCCCTTTATTATTTACATTCTACCACCCAGTGAGGATTATCCAGCAACGAGAATTTTGTGATGAAAAAATGCCATTTGTTGTAAAGTTAGCTTGGTCCGAAAAGAGCATTTTGTATCCAAAATGTCTATCATCCTCGAAAAATGACATGATCCACTGAAATTCAAATCTATTATCTTAGTCACGTGGGACTAAAGTATGGATAAATTTCAGCTTAAAGGGTTTGTACTTATATATCTTTAATACCCTTCTAATAGATATTACTTTCAAGTTTAAATCCCGGGATATTTAGCATTTATAACATCAAACAACTGCACTTTTTGTATACCTGTTCTTTTAATAATACTTATAGTCCGGGAGCCGGCTGGGCTGGGATCCTATATGAAATGCATTAGGGTCGAGACATGCTTTAAATGAAATGAAATGAATCACTTTGACGGCAGTATCACCTACTGCTATGTTTAAAAGCTCAATTATTTTTGGTATAAACTACGTGGAATTCGTTAGCGCTTTAGTAGGGCTTTATACATAAAAGGTCTTGAGTCTACGCCTAACAGGTAGCAAGTCTGCCTCATTCAAAACCGCCAAAACATTTTAGAACCTATATGGAATGCGTTAGCGTTCTAACATGATTGAAATGAAAGCTCTTTACGAGTATTACATGAATAAAATTAACTGCTAACTTTCTGCCTGCAGGGAAATTTTCTGCATCGTTAAAAGATGACCAATTTTGGGGTAAAAACTATGTGAAATGCCTTAACGTTCTGACAGAGCTCAAATGTCAAAGGTTTTAATAAACACTATACAAATAAATTTTACTGCCAACTGTACATATGGCAGAAGTTGAGACTACTATATGGAATTCGTCAGTGTTCTAATTAGGCTTAAATAAATACTTTTGGAGAGTAGTATACGAATAACATCGACTGCCAATTATACGTGCGGCAGAAATTTCTCTATTTTCATCAAATACGCTTCATTTTAAGTTACCTACTACTCTTATACGCACGATTCTAGATTGGCGCACAAATCTGAGGCTATGAAAATAATGCAAATATCTATGGAAATAGTGCATTACTCATTAGTGATTGGTTAAAACTCTACATATCCATAGAAACGGCCTGCTTTTGATAAACCTTCCCTTTTGACAAAATCTTAAGCCGAACGGGAAAATTGGGATGTGATTAACGAATTGTTTGTTAATTTTTTGTATCGCTATGTATATCCCTCTAAGTAATCTATACTTGCAGAATATATAAATTACTCTAGAATAAATTCTCATAAATATTCGTAATGAAAATATAAAGTTTAACGGGTTTCTGTCACACGTAGAATTGCCAGTTAATGTTATTCATGTGCTACTCGTCAAGAGCTTTCATTTAAGCCTAATTAGAAGTTTATTAAGCATAATTAGTACGCTACCGCTTTTCGATAGTTTTGGCACTAAAAAAAAACAACTGGAAGTGACCTTCTCTTCTTCCTTCTGGCACGCGTAAGCATGGCAATCAAAGCGATCTAAAGAGGTCGGTCGAGACCTCTTTAGATGCATTTCACATAGCGTCCTAGCACAGTCGGCTCCCGGACCATAGGTCAAACATATAACTCAATACACGAAGACATGTATTTATATTTCAAGTTACACCAATGTCACAACAAGAATATGTCGTACAATGCCGCAGGCTCAATGATTAAAAATTAATTCTGTTTTGTTGGCGATAGCTTAATTATCAATTTGTTATATTATCATTCACTATTCTTTATTTGGACAATTAAACAAACAGGCACTTATGTAGACTGTGAAATAGGTACGCTGGGATGTTCAGAAGACATGATTGATAACTTAAGTTATAATACTCCCTTTGATACGATTTAATTAATTTTTTTTTCCATATTAGTTTCCTCTTTATCTGTGTTAATCGTTTTATTATGAAAGAGTAGTTATATGTGCTTCAAAGTTGGACAAAGCGATGGAGGAAATAAGCTAGAATTAAAATAGTTAAAGTACATTTCTTGTAAATATTAAAAACGCTGGTAAATGAGTGAACTCGTCTTTATTAAAAAAAATCTGCTGCGAAAGCTTAAACGAAATAATATATTAAAAAACCCTTGCAGTATTAAATGTAAAGCGTTTCAAGAAAAATAAATATATCTCTACCTAAAATCTTTTTTAGGTTTAACTTTATATTTTAAAGTTATAAATAGTTTTTTTAAGTCAATATTTTGAATAGTTATATATATATATATATATATATATATATATATATATATATATATATATATATATATATATATATATATATATATATATATATATATATATATATATATATATATATATATATATATATATATATATATAAATATATCTAATGAGAAGCAATTGTTGATATTGAAAAGGCTTGAAAAAAAATAACAATTAAACAATATTAAATTCAAATAAAATGAAGTCCCTACACATACTAAGACAAAAGATGGTAATAAA
Source organism: Kuschelorhynchus macadamiae (assembly GCA_030620095.1). Taxonomy (NCBI): domain Eukaryota; kingdom Metazoa; phylum Arthropoda; class Insecta; order Coleoptera; family Curculionidae; genus Kuschelorhynchus; species Kuschelorhynchus macadamiae. Next base: position 513,823 of record JAUTXW010003430.1, read on the forward strand.
TAAAAGCATGCAAAAGATAACATTAGGTTAAGTGATGTGATATTTGGAAAATCCTCCTGAATATATTGCTATTATTTTGATAGAATGCATATTTTGTAAGCAAGTTCGAACCAAGTAGTTTGGTTGGAACAGAAAGTTTTTTTTTACCATAAGTCGTAACCATAACTTCTGAAATCATTATACACCTAGCGAACTTATATTTCAGCAATGTTAGAGACACCTGATGTAAACTCACTTTGTTTATGTAAAATGAATTCCAAATTTACATTAATCTATTCATTCAGGTATTTCTAACACCAATGTTTTAGCAATAATTATTGAATATTTACTTTATTTAAGAGCCTAGGTAAATAAATATGATTTTATTTTTTGTATTTTTTAAATAATTAAATAAACTTTCTGAAATTAAGAGTGAGTGAACAAGTCTGAGATACTGTTGATATGGTATTTTTTTCTTTTCATAAACAAAATATAAATAAACTGAATCATTTCGATTGACTTGTAATGTAATTAGATTATTTTAAATAGTTGGCTCAACAAAGTTTAAATGTTGCTTCCGAAATTTTGGTATTGACAAATGCAAAACTCTACTTTGTAGAAAACCACTGGAGGTTATAAAAAGTTGATAATTTATACCGTGTTCCAAATAAAATTACCCACTATACTATCTGGAAATGTGTAATAGATACGAAAAAAAGTTTCATACAAAAGTTCTTTAAATTTGAACTTCTTTTAAAATATAATATTTACATGTATACAGGTTGTCTCAATTTTGCTGTGACATCAACTACAAAATTTTCAATGGGACACCCTATATTTTTGTTTATTATTTGATTCCCTGTCAAAAACAAACATAAGTTACCAATCTAAACTATAGTCAATTTCTGCGTTGTTTCCGAGATAATTAAGGTTATGTGAGATTTTTTGAAAACTGGACCCATTTTTCAAATCACTATAAAAAATAGCAAACATTTAAAATTGGGCATTTGGGTGGTAATTTCCAGTTTATAAAGCATCAATGCATATACGGAATGCAACATTTTGGCTCACACCTATACAAGGTGGACATACTACGAAATCAATCTTGCACCTTTTTAAAGTGAAAAAAGACGATTTTTTTAATAAGAACACCTACTATGTTTTTATTGTTGTAAATGATCATAAAAATACCTATTTTTCATATATATATATATATATATATATAAATTCAATGGCTACAGAAAAAATCGCTATTTAACAGAAAATTTCAATTATTTCTTGAATATATGCGGGCATGGAATGGATAATATAACTATTTGTTTTATATTTTACAGTTTTTCAATTTATTTGTTTTTTTAGTGGTTGTTATTTAATTGAAATCATTTAAATTTAAAATAATTAGACTTTAAAAACGTCTCCTTGTATCGGTTTTTACTTACTGCTCATTATTCAAGTCAAGAGCCGACTAAATTTGTATAACTGTTACATTGAAAATAATAAAAGTCCATCACTTGCATTAAGAGAGTATCGCAGAATATTTTCCATGGGGCAAGGATACCAAACAAGAAAATTATTGACAAAATTTGCAGTGATTTATTAATTCATGGAGTTTTGAAATATAGAAAAATAGAAAAAGCCCGTTCAGTTGTCTCTGAAGATTTTCAAATGGAGGTTTTATTATTTCATTGAATATCGTACCAACTCTTTAAAAGATGCACAAAGGGATTTGATTTCTTCCATGACCTGCATACATCGAGTATTAGGAAAACAAAATTTCCTCATATAAGTGAAACTGATTATCAGACCGGGCTGGATTTTTATATGCAAATGATGGACCTGCATTTTAAGATTAAATAAAGTCCTTTTCCACAGCGGGAAAGCATGTGGAACACTCAGTACTATTCTGAGACAAATAAACATTTAGTAAAGCAAATTTAAAGGCAAGGAAATTAAAGTGTTAAAGTGTGGTGTGGTATTATAAACGACCGCATAATAGAACCTGTGTTTTTGGACCAATATTTGAATAGACAAATATGTTTAAACCTTTTAAGATATCACATTATGGAAATCAATTATCTTCCGGAACATATTCCTGTGTGTGGACTCGGTATATCAACAAGATAATGCTCCATATGACTGGATGATATAAAAGCATTTTTAAACAAGCAATTTAGTTTGTGTATATATAATAACGGTGAGATTCCATTGCCGCCGCGAAGTCCCGATTTGACACCTTCAGATTATTTTTATAAGGCACACTTAAAGATAGGGTTTATAAAAATCGAAACAATTATTGTGTAAATGAATTAAAACAAACATTTCGTGAAGAAATTATTAGTTTTAATAATAGAGATGCCGCCGTCCGAAACGCTGTAGCTTTATCTCTTTGTACTTAAGTACTTAAGCCAAAGAAGGCTTGGCGAAGGAATGTGGAGGTGCGCTGTTATGTACGAATTGTTATAAATCATTCATTAAGGCCCAGTTTGACAATATGTGGTAACGAAAAAATCTTGGTTTAGTAGCTATAGATTCAATTGAAAATTCACCTTCTCAACAAAAACTCTTCTGGGCCTAAGAAGTTGGCTGATTTCGCCCTGCATAATTTGATCGAAAACTTCATCTTTTAGAAGTGCTTTCATATTCAAAGGCTAGCAATTTTCAGGTTAGCATATATGTTTAATTGGGGTCACCACTTCAAATTTTCTTTGTGGTGGTGATTAGAAAAGTGTTCTCTCTTGGACTTCTATTTGTGGTAACCGAGGTCATAACCCTAAAAAAATATCACCCGTAGATTGTTTCAACCACCACTGAAACTGTGTTATTGTAAAAATTAATATGTGTCCCAATCTTTAGTTAATTTTTTTTATTTTAGAATCGAAATTCAAAAGTTTTAATCAAAATTAATGTGTGTCAATCTGTGCCTTTCATTCTCAATTAACTCAATGCACTTAAAAATAATGATACCGTCAAGAAGAGACATTCTCATCTCTCGTCTCGTCTCGTCAAGGAAGGATTTTGCTTCTGCCACGAAAGACGAGACGAAACGATAGAATGGTCTTCTCTAGTGCTGCATCGCCGTCTAAAATCAAAGTCACTAAAAAATTCCACAGGGGTCTCAATATCCCTAGTATATATTTTAGACATTCTAACACATTTTAGTCGTCAAATTCATCTATTTCTACGTTTGAACGCAAAAAAATCATAGATAATTTTTCGTTGTAACGATTTTCTGTTTAAACACAGCCATTTATTTATATATGCTCTGATTGCCGCGCCGGTATCCAGGGACTTGATTGTAAATTCGACCATAGCAACCATGCGTTATTCAGCAGGCGATATAAAATAAAATATCGGCGAATCTCCCAACTAGTTGCAGACTGGGATGAAACAGCTCCCCAAAAACGGAAATATTTTTGTTTCAATAACGGGCAGTTTTTTAAAAAAATATAAAACTATTTAATTTTTTTAAACTTTTGAATACAAAAGCAATATTTTTTTTATAGGATTAGCTTAGAGGGGTTCCTAAAACCAAAAATAAATGTATATTTTTTTAAGGCGGTATACGCATAATTTATTTTAATTTTGTTTATGTGGTATATTTTTTGACATTAAAAAAATGTACAAATCGTTAGGGTACATTGTTTTTGTTGAATACATATATTTAAAAAAATGCTAATACAATATTTCGAAAAATGGCGAAATACATCAAATTTCTTTTATTGTTTTGTATACAGACACATTTTTCCCACAATATAGAGTGGCCCCTAGCAGTATGAAACTCCCCCAAAAAAACGAAAATATGTTTTTATTTTCAAAGGGTACTGTAATAACACCTAACCAACGTATATCGTATGATATTTTATTTTATACTGTCATTATAATCTAGTTCAAAACAAATAAGTTTTATATTTTTTATTAAAATACGCAAAGCGAATTTTTCCATAACTAATTATGATTGTCTATTGTTTGTCATTGTTAAATAATCAAAACCAATATTAACTAGAGGAATAGTTCCAACAACTGAAACAAGTTGTTTCTACCTAAATAACGCAGATATATTTTTTTTTAAATAGTCAGGGAAATGAGAATCAAGACATATAACACGATTAAGGTTCATGTTTACATCCCTCGTAAGAGAGAAGTATTATAATCGTGAAAAAAATCATCCTACAAGATTTTTTCAGATCTTCGCGTTTCAGGGTACCTAGATGACAGCAAACATGTTTTTCCAATTCCGTCCGTCCGTTTGTATGTCTGTTTGCGCCGTAGTAAAGAACTTCTAACCCTATTGACCTACAATGTTAGTCAAAACTTAAAAGTTATATGGGGATGAAATGGTAACATTTTGTTAGAAATCCAGTATGGGGGAACAAGAAAGGCGCCTAGTGAAATGATATTGTTCAAAAGTACTTATTCAATTTACATTAAATTTTCACAAAAATCAAGTGGGGCATAGGGATAAACTCGTAAAATGTTGGTTAACAGCCATTATAGTGAATCAAAATGGCGGCCTAATAAAATGTTTAAAAATTGGTTTTTTATAGACCACGGAAATAAAGTCATAAAAAATAAAAAATAAACAAAATTTTAAAAATGTTATATTGAAGTATTGAAGCAATGGTTTTATTAAAGCAGGTATGGGTACTTATTGGTTTGTATAAACGTATGTATGTATAAAAGTTAGATCTGAACTAAAAAGTTGCGGAGAAGATAAATGTATATCTGTTTCAATCTGAATGATTGTTAGATATGTGAATAAAACAAGTGTATTATCATAAATTAGTATATGTGCAGGCGCCAAATAACCATCCAGGAGAACGATTACTTTCGGCTGGACGAACACAACAACAAAATGTGGCAAAAACAGTAGAAAACATATACAAAAAGAATATGAAGAAATAATTAAAAAAGTCCTTTAACCGGTATAATCGTCCTAACAAATTCCACCACACACAGATAACACAATTAATTTTGCATGCATTTATTTGGCAATAACTTTATTGATATTGAATAAATTGTATTGTATTTAACTTTTTGTAATAAAACAAAGGTTTTATTATTCATAAGATAAGTTCTCGATAGAAAATAGGTAAAGCCGTTTTAACAGAAGTTTCCTCGTAAGTAAACTTTTTTGAAACAGTAGTACTTATATAACGTCTATAAAGTTATTACAAAATAACTATATGCATGTATAAAATGTGATGTGTGTGGTGGAATTCGTTACGAGGAAAGTTCCGGGTAAAAGCCACTTTATCGACTTTTTTATTATATTTTAATTCAATAAATAAAAAAAAATCCTGCAAAAATATTCTGAAAAACAAAACCTAAAAATATTACATATTTTACAATATATTATTTAGTAGAATGTTAAATTACAAAATTTGAAGCTGTCAGTCTAGAAGAGTAGGAATTGTTTCCTCTCTCACATACTTTAAAACTGGCAAAAATAATAACTACATAAAAAGCCAATAATATTTTTTATAGAATCTCCCACGTACATAACTGAAATATGAAATGAAATATCAAGCAATACATACCTGATACAATAGTCAAGGCAGGTTCATCTGAAAAAAATACGATATAAGCTTTTAGAGTAAACTGATACTACTAATTTTTCTTTATCTATTTGGCATCTAAAATACGGCTATTTTAAACGTCAAATGAACTTCATAAAAAACTTATTATGAAAGTATTTTGATTATTTATCTAATACTGGAGATGAACACTATTTATGATATTTCATAGCCACCTGCTATAACAGGTCGAGTCAGCCCCGAATAAAAGTTTTCTTACATTTAAAGTCTATTAATAACCAAAATGTTTTAAACTTTTTTCGGTTAGCGCTTTCTAGATAAGAAGCTAAACAAAAAAAATTGTGTACACATGCGCTAAAGCAAAAACTAGTGCTCTCATATAATATTTTTTTACCTAGTTGTTTTAATTATATTTATTTACTTCTTGGCAAATGCAGGGTGGACCGAACTATGTGGTCTATCAAAAGTATCTGAAAAAAAATGTCTTTAAAATATGTTTAATTGTGCATATTTGTTATCGCGTTTGTCCAAAGCCGGTGGCAACATCCGTTTTTTTAATAGAATGCCCTGTAATTACAAAATAATTTATGGATTCTCCTGTATATTCTAAATCTTTGTTTCTCATTTTTTCTATACCTAAATCAACTGTCTTTGAGAAGACGTTTGAAAACTTTTTTTGATCCTTTCTGTCCAACAGGAAATTGGTGTGGGAAATAGATAATTAATAACTGATAGAAGTGAAATCTATTTTGTTCCAATCTATATCGTTTGATAGTTACAATGCTGTCAATTTTTAAGCGACATATTCACGAGAGGTATTCAGATTGTTCAGGAAACTATGAAAACACAATATAGAGGGCATTTCATTATCAAACAATTAAAAATATATTCAAAGTACACTTTAAGTTTACCTGTGCGTGTGCCAAATTTTCAAAATTCATTATTCTCTAATAATTCACTGAATTTGGCAAACTTTGCATAGTAAAAAATAAATCCACAAAATATTCACTGAGTAACCGAAAAGCCTTTAATACCCAAAAAATCGTATTACGGTCTGTAAAATTGTTCCCGCCTAATATTTGTACAAAAAATGTAAAAATATAGGTATAATATATAAAAAGGTTAACGCAAGCAATAAAACTAATATTAAAAAAATGGTTAGCCATTTCTCATTTTTTTCTGCAAATACTGTCCTAACAAAGCACACATAGACAAGGGTCACGTGCTTTACGTCCAGAGGTCTGCAAGCAGCATAAAAATATAAAAATCTTAGATTTATAATTAAATAATACAGTTTGCATTTCTAATAGAAAAATGTAGACAGAATTGCTAGCATTGTTCGACCTTAAAATATCTTGAGGCCAAACAGGGTACACCAGCATCGGGTTCTCGAAAACAGTAGGAAATACAGAGCCTAAATGTGGACAAAGTTCCATATTTAAAGGCATATTAATAAACCGTCGTAATACCGAAGACAGTGTTTTCAAAAACGTCCTTTAGGACGAGTGAAATTTGTTAAAAAAACATGCTTGCGTGAAAACATATTTGCTAACTTTAAAGATTAAGAGGTATTTAGTGAATAAGAAAATAAAATATCAGGTAATAAATGAAAAATGTATCATTAAATTGGTTAAATATTTCTACTATTATACCTTGATTAATTTGTTTATTGAATAACGTGGTTGTGGTTATTATAATTATTTATGCTATTTTGATTTTCTGACCCTTTCTAGCATTTTTTCGACTATCGTTTTTCACGAGCTATTTGGGATTTGCACATTTTTTGTTACCCCCTTGTGTGGATTTATTAAAAACAGGATTTTATTCAATTCTTCCGGTTTCTCCGTTGATGTGAAATTCTTCTTTAAAAAAGTGCATTTATGCTCTTGCGCCTTCACCCCCTCTCCAAGCTAAGTTTATTTATTACATTTTCTTCTACTTTCTCTTTAGATGTATTACAAATTCTACTCATTTTTTTTTTCAATTTTAATATGATCAGATTGTCATTTATTAATATTAATTCCGTATTTCTATTACTGAAATAACATAAACGCGTAAATAATCTTCATATTTTTCCCAATATTGGGAGAGTGCTACAGAATTATTAGGACTATTAATGATTAGGTTTTTCCGAGGGTTTTTCGGTTCAGTAAAAACATAAAAACAAGATGAAGGTAGAATATTTGGACTGATATAATATTATGGACAAGTAGCTGATTATAATGAAAAAATGAAAATAAATAAATTTATTTCTGTTCTTTGGATCCATTGAGATGTATTAAATATAAACAACATTTTGTTTATCATTTGTTACTTGACCTGTATTTAAATATTTTTTTAATTGCAAAATCACCTCCAGACTTTTTTTCCTTTACATCAGGGCACTTTATATTAAAAGGTCATAGGTTTCAATTTTCAACTGAACATATCATAAATGTAGAAAAAACGTGGGTTGAATTCTTTAAAGGAAAAATAGTGCCTATTTAAATTTATCCAGTGCAAACAATTGTAATGAATCAAACTTTTCCGGAAAAAAATGACTAAAAACGTCTATCTAAAATGCAGATTTTTAAATAAACCATCAGCCAGGTCGGGCATGGGCAGATTTTTTTTTACAAAAACTGCAATTTTCAATCACCATGTTATTATCTGCTAGGGCTAAATCCCAAAATCGGATAAAGATGCTTTTACCCGGATACCTCCCAAATTATCCGAATTGGCTGTCAGTGATTTATTATTTTATACTGGTAAATTTCGAATCAACCAAGGGCTAATGGATAAAGCACGTATTTTAATGTAGGTGATAGATTAATATCACAGCCAAAGATCATTGTTATTTTATTTATTTTTCTGTTTGAAAATTATTACAAAATTCTTGGCAAGAAGAAGTAGCTAAATACATTTTGCTGCCAAGGATAAATAAGATGTGTTTATTACAATTGAAAAATGAGCTTAACCAACTTCTCTTAAATTATAGAAATTTATTTACACAACATGAGCTAGAATGACATTTCGAGTTACGCCCTTTAGCTTTCTCTCAATTGTACTATGCATTGTATCCACTTCCATCTGGGTATGTCCCCTTTCCAGATATTTTTGAAACACTGTAACCGGTAGTAGTAGCAAAATTGAGAAGTGCATTCGCTAACTTCGAATTTCTATCCTTGTAATTGCAACTTGCCCTCAGTTTCATTCCAGAGGAAACAAAATCCATCTTTTGTTTGCAAGTCAAAGACTGATAGGTTATGGACTGCTAGTTTCGTTTCAGAATCTTTGTCCTTCTTCTTTTCTTTTCGAGCCTCTTTTTTCTTTTCTATGTAACACTGATACATTTTTTGTTTTATAGGCAGCATATATGTCGCACTCGTGTATCTTTGGAGTAAATAGTTAGTAATTTGTTTTTGTTGACACCAATTATTTTTATACAATTCAAACAAAGCGGTTTTTGACTTCCATAGTGGTTCTAGGTATAATTTTTTTGTAAAAGCCCTACAACAATGCGACTCCATTTTTGGTAATTGGTCCAAAAAATCATCTAAGTTTTGTATTTCTTTTTTAAGTTGCCTTCTGGGTACGTTTGGTGTCTCTATGGAATCTTTATTGACATCAACTTGGTGAACAGTTTTTGAATTTTCTTTCGACCAGTTAAGCACACTCCATTCCCCAAGAGCAAGAGTATTTAGAATCGTTTTGCAAACGCGAAAAAGATCATTTCCAACTTTTAGATTGTATTGAAGTGAGGCTGAACGTCTGGATTTGTCAATGTACTTCCTATCTCTTTCCCTTTCCGGTTTTTAAATTTTTGTTAGCATACACACGTACAGACGCTTCTCTTCCAATGCCATATTCCAAAAACTTTTAAAAACGTGTTTTCTTTGGTCCTCATTTATTGCACAACATTTCAGACCCTTTTTTTTAAAGACTTTACAGTTGCATCTTTCCTTCATCTGCCGTTTACTCCTTTTAATATTATACTTCCATGTATTGTCATCCGCTTTCTTCCAATATATTCTTCACCTTTCTGTCGTTTTTCTTTATTAGCTGTAGCTGTCTATGAGTCAGAATGTCGTTTTTGGGTTTTGATAGTGTTTAAGGACTATACACTATCAAAACCCATGAATAATCGGTATCATCGGCTGTACTGAGAGTAGACTGTTCTGGAACTTCATCAGTTGGATTAGGTGGCCCTGGTATAATGGTATAATTTCCGCTGTTTAAAAATCTGTCTGAGTGCTGTTGTACCACTAATATTTTGCAAACAGTGGGATCGTTAGTATCTTAGTTTAGCTTAGTTTTAGGTGTTCCTGCGAAATAGTTTTCCTTTGACAGAATTCCAGATATTTCTTCATCGATAACATCTGAACAAGAATTTAAAAAATCTTGGTTATTTTGAACATTGTTGGTTGTGTTTTGTGAAGGTTCCATTACTTGCATCATAGGCAAGCTATCTATCTCACCTGGAAACGTCAGAATACAACTGACGCAGACGTTGGAAAATGAATATTATACACTAGTTGATCATTTATATTTGTTTATGGCAGTGCGGGCTTTGTAGGTAAGTCATAATTTTGCAAAATTGTTTCATTTCCGCTGTCATCTACTAATACAACTGGTATGGGACTAAAGCGTCGAATATCCTTTGGACCTGTATTTAAAGTTTCACAATCTGACAGTTCGTGCATATTTGAGATTTCGCCTTCAACTACATTTTCGGAACGTTCTTTTAATGCTTCAGATGAATCAGATATTAACTTAGATTGATTTTGTAATTCTGATTCATTGTTGTTACTACTACAACATTCTTTGCTTCTTGCTATTTCTTCACTTTGTAATATTGCCAAATTGAGAATCTTCAAAAATCGCGACATATTCGTCTGAAACAAAAAATAAACATATAGAAATATGATATTGCTATAAATTGTTCCAGTATAACATGTCTGCCGGACTAAAACGATCAAGGTGTTGTCACCCTTGATTTTCTCAAAACTAAGGTGCAAGATTGCTACGCTCTTATTTAATAAATATTATTACTGTTTAATTTAAAATTATTTCGATCACAAAATGGTATCAAGATTACAGCTCGTGGTCAACAGAGCGTGCAATGTAGATGCCCTAGCTCAATTAACCCGGAGAGTAGGGCGTGGGAAAACGTAAGAAGTCTTAAAGAAAGAAAAAAAGAAGAAAAAAAAAAGAAATGAGCGCCACCAATTTATAACGACTTAAATTGGAAAGCCCCTTGATCTTCGCGGCACTTGCTTCCTCTTGATACTTTAAAAGAAAAAGAGTGAGCTAAATAAAACACACAAATGAAGTTAAGAAAAAAATCTATTTATCTGTTACTGTATAAAAGAAAAAAAATATAAGCAATAAGTATGTTATCAGTTACGGTATAAAGAAAAAAGGTAAACAATAAGTGTCACCAAATCCAGCAGCCCCTGGAAGTTCTGAAGCGCTCCTAACTTCAAACTAGGCTCGTGACATGGGATTAGTCCCGAGTCTTGAAGTTAAGTTCGTGACTTGAAATTTTCTGTGACTAACAGGCCCCTGACTTGAACCCTATCCAATAGGGTCACTCAGTTCTAGTCAAAAAGTGGTTTCACGTGCCAAGTACAAGGGCATGGAAAATGGCGGTCTGGTCCAATCTTCAGGTCAAATCCTCTCTTAGAGATATTTTCTAGCACGAAAAATAACACTCACAGTGCAAACTATAATGTGCCCGAAAAACTAATGCGGTGTTGAGGAAAAATCCCGCTAACGGATTTCCAAGATTTTCCTGGATTGTTTCCTCAGACCCGCGCTGAAGACCTGTGGTTTATCTGCAGGTGACCAGAAAAGTGAAAAATGTGTTCCCCCAGCTTCCTTTCCGTCTAGAACTTTGGTTAACTAAGGTGGCGGAATACCATTGGCTAGAATATGTCAGGTGCTAACAACCTTGCCAAAAGAGCACATAGACGGAATAAAACAAGGATATGATTAACATGTTAGACAAGAAAAACGACTCTCCATTGGTTGAGAAAGATACAGGAAATAATGCAGGAATACACTTGGCAACAGCGAAAAAGATGCCTGCGCTCTTGATATGAGGAAGTACCGGATGGAGGGAAGGAAGGAAAAAGGAATGTTTTTATTTAAAAGCTGACAAAGGAAATAAGGTTGTTATACTAGACAAAACAGATTATTTTGAAAGAGTAGACAATTTGATTCAAACTGGTCCTTATGATTTAATTAAGAAAAACCCGTTATCAAAAATGATAACAGAAGTAAAAAGTACTTTAAAACAGTGTAAAAACCTTGTGTCCGATACACTAAAATTCAAACTAACACATAGTAACCCACAGTTATCTAAACTGTATTGCCTTCCCAAAATTCATAAACCTGGGAAGTCCATGAGACCTATTGTTGGATCACCAACGTACAATATTTCAAAATGGTTAGTAGAAGAATTCGGCAAATTAAATATCTCGTATGATAACTTTGAGGTTACTAACTCGTTAGAATTCTTAGATAAAATTAAGAATGTTCACTTAAAAGAAGGTGAAATTTTAATATCTTTTGATGTAAGCTCATTGTTTCCTAGTGTACCCATACCACTAGCTTTAGAGTACCTAAAGGAACTATTTGTAGTATTTACTTCTCACAAAATTATGTATGAATCAAAATTTTTTTCAGTACAACAATAAATATTATAAACAACTAGAGGGAACTGCGATGGGCAATTGCTTATCTCCGTTCCTTGCAAATTTGTTTATGGGCAGATTAGAAACCCAATTCAAAAAAGAACTCAAGTATTTCCCAAGGGTGTGGTATAGATACGTAGACGATATATTTGCTATTTTTGATACTAAAACAGAAAATTTGGACACTTTCTTAGAAACATTAAACAATAAATATCCTTCCATTAATTTTACGTACGAAAAGGAGAACAATGGGCAATTACCTTTTCTCGACACGTTAGTTATTAGAAATAACGATAAATTAGAATTTGATATTTATAGGAAATTTACTAATACTGATAGATATATAACATCCGACTCATTTCATTGCCGTCAACACAAAATGGCAGCATTCCATTTCTTAACTCACAGGTTAGTCAATTTTCCACTAAGTAAAGAACGTTTTAACAATGAAATGAATCGGATTAAAAATATAGCTAAAAGTAATGGATATAATGATAATTTTGTACATAAACTAGTAAATAGACATAAGCATAAGAAAATGTTAAAAGATGCCACTACTCTTCAAATACCTGAGGCTTCCAATAAATTCATAGTAATCCCATATGATCCCAGATATACGAGAGGTCTAGAAAAAGTATTTAAAAACGTAGGTTTTAGAGTAGCCTACAAAACGGAGAATAGTTTGAAAAATCTCCTTGGAAACCCCAAAGACAAAGTCGACTTGAGGGAGAGGAGTGGCATCTATGAAATTAGCTGTAATGACTGTGATCTAAAATATGTTGGGCAAACTAAACGCTCCATAAACATTCGTTTTAAAGAACACATGGCACATTTAAGATACGGAAGAACAGAAAAGTCAAGCGTTGCCCAACATGCTTTGGAAAACAATCACCGAATAGGAATAAATAATCTTAAGTTGATTAAAAATGTATCTAATAATAGATTATTGGATGCATTTGAGAGTATAGAAATAGTTAAATGTGGTAAGAAAGCACTAAATAAAGACAGAGGGTCTATTCCCTATAGTCCCCTCTATTGTTTACTTGACAACGGTGCAGTCGGGTGCAACCAAGTGTGACCACATTTACCTATAAATAGTCTCGGTTAGGATAAGTTACTTTAGTTTATATCATCAGCTGATGATGCTAACTTGGTTAGCGAAACGCGCGTCCAGAACGTAACAAGTTGTTGTGTAGTGTGGTTAGAACTCTTGTATTTTGATCTATCTTCCACCACAGGTTCCAGTGTTAGGAATTGACAGAAACAACTAACCTGAAATTTAAAAGCAACGCCAAGGCGAAATGGAAATGTAAATAAACAAATACTATTTAATTAATTACTCTAGTACTAATGGAAAAGGACCACTCAGAAAAGTCAAATATTAGTCCGGAGTAGAGTACCAAAGAGTCAAAAAAATGATGTGCTAATGCAGCAATAGTTAAATCCCATAAAAATGAAACGTAAGTTGAGTTTAATTTAATAGAATTTTCTTAACTGTATAAACTCATTATTTAACCATAAAACAGGAATTTATTCACACAATTATTAACTATTTATTTTAGGAAATGCATCAGACGCAGACGTAACGAAATTTCAGTTTATAATAGGCTCCAAGTAATTATGCAACTATGGACAAACAAAAGTCAATCTGAATTTCGGAACATCAAACATTGATAGAAATTATAAGAAGGCTGTAGTTTATATAGTCTCAGGAAAAAAAAAGGTAAGAATATTAATATTGAATCGAGAAATACCTTTGGTTTATTTATGTCTAACTATATGTTACATATTCACAGCAAAAAGGAACACGAATAATAAAATGTAGATTTAAGAGAAAATATGACGTGGTGTATATATAGTATCTATAGTCTAAAAATAATCCTATGTATATCTGAAAAGAAATATTTATCAAGGCAACCTTTTTTTTATACAAGTATTTACAGTTCAATATTAATACATAATATGGACTTTATATCAAAGAATTTATTGGGGTACTAATGATTTGGTTTTTTTTACAGCGACAGAAGAGTTATACAAAATACACGCTCGAATCTAAAAATGCAGCATATCTAGCCAAAGAAAACGAAAATCCCAAGACTTGTATAAAGGACTCGAAAATAGGTTTTCAAAATTAATAAAATTTAATTTATATCTACTCTGTAAAATATATGGGAAATAAATAGTTTGTCTAAAGTTCTATTTGAACTTTTTCTTACACAGTATATAATTATTAAATTCGGCAAAATTAAATAAATCCAACAATTATATTTGAACTGATTTTTTTTTGGCGACATCTATGAACGAACACTAAACTTATACCATTTACTGAAAATTATTCCTTTATATCTTGAGTTCAGATATATGTACAAAATTAACTACTTATCGAGAGGTGACACTGTGTGTACCGAAATTTGCTGCAAAAGGTGTTGAATTTATATTTCGCTTAAATATGAACAATGTAACCGCTTCTAATAAGAAAACTTCTAATATCTAAGTAAATCAAACCAACAAGGCGTACATATTAATCACTAAACTTAATACTAACGTAGTAGATTTTAATATTAAATTAATCATACAATGAAATGCACTTATAACAAAATTAAACTGTTACAACTCCCCCTCTTCAAGGAAAGGAGGGAAACTTATAAGAAAGTTGACCGACGATCAGAGCTAAATTAAAAAATAATATCCATAAAAGATAAAGTAAAATAAAATATATTTTCCCAGTCTTTTGCCATACTATGCTTCGAAGCTCACTGAGAAAGATGTTCAAACCAACTACTCTCCTATAAAAACTGTCGAGTAAGATAAGCTACGAAGGAAATGACTAAGAAGGGAAACTAGTATAAGAGAAAAATAAAAAACTTCTTTTAGAAACTAATTTAAACCAATTAGAAATGGTACCACTTAAATCAAATCATAACGCCAATAATCACTGATGGCACACTAATATATAAAAAAAAATAATTAACTAACAACCATAACTCAAAAAAAAATATACGGGAATCGCGACAAATTGCCTATTCAACCAAAAAGGTAATAGATCAGATTACAAATTTCAAGTACAAAAACAGTACCAATATCGATATAACAACGCTAATAAAATTAAGAAATTTTAATCAAAAGGAAATGGAACAAATAAGAAATTCCTAGCCACTTCGCCTTCCAGAGTTTCGGAATTCCCCAAGAAGAGCGATCAAAACAATTTCTACTCCAATAAAGTTGTTGGATTGGAGTGTGGCCAGAGTTGCGTGACACCCAAATAAGTGTGGGGCACCTCGTTCACTGGCTTGCATCGAGCACACCCTCAGGTCACTCTTCAACTCTGTCTGACTAGGCAACCAGGAGGCAGGAAAAACAAAAAGCGTAAATATTAATTTAAATTCACAAATAAAAAAAGTGTTGTTACCCAAAAGTCCCACCAAACAAAAGGGAGTTGGATATAGCTCGAACAAGCTGAAAGATACACTAGCCGCAGCGACTATGTACCGTGCAGACCAAAAAAAACTAAACAAAAAAGCTACTAGGGTGTTCCGAATGTTGTCACTGCCACCAACTGGCTGAATTCTAATAGGTCAACTGGAGCTCAGGAAAATATACACGGGGTAATATGTGAACAACAAATGTTAGGTAATAACGGCCAGATGTCAATTAACTATCCACATTATACTTTTTGCATATTCTAGCCGACGTGGTGGTATCCTCCCTGGGCTCTATGGCCGCTCATTGAGACTGCCAGGGGCCAAACACCAGCCACCTTTAACTAGCCCTTCCAGGTGATCTGTCTCCTTCTGCACTGAATAGCACACAAGAAAACATCGAAATCAGAATTTGATAGCACCCAACAACACTCAGCCTTTTATATAAAAAAAGGCCGCACTAAAAAAATTAATAAAAAGGTCACAATAGGGTCAAAAGTCATAATCATGATATGCAAACTTGCGCAAGCACAAAAGGTCAAAGTATAACCAAAATATACAAAAGCCAAAATATCAAAACCAAAAAAACTTAAATGGGTAATAATAAACATAACTAGCATAAATAAATATGTCATAATCAAAATAAAGAAAACTAAGTTTGGCGTCGCTAAGCGTCCAACAATTTAGTTACGAAATGCAAATTTGCATAAGTTCCAATATCTTAAATCCCAAATAATAAGGTAATTAGCTAAGAAAACCGACCTATCGGCAATAACTTAGCAAAATGAATACTGAAACGACAAAATGCATATATCAAATCCCAAATAATATGGAAATTTACTAAGAAAACCGATTCTAGCGGCAATAACTTAGCAAAATAAAACATAACTAAAGTTAGGGGCAATTAACTAAGATAATATAGCTACACCAAAATAAAGCCAAAAGGTAGAAAAGCTAAACCAATAATAATCATAAGCCAATAATAAAAGCAAAACATTAGTCAAAATCAGGGAGTGGAACTCGTCATCGTCGCGACCAGATTCAAAAAAATAACCCATCGATGATCTTGGTTTATAGGAAGCCGAAGGTTTTAACGGTGTGGACATTTAGTGGGCTTTTACCACTGACAGTTTCCCGCCGCGACCGAATTCTAAAGCTCAGGACACGGGGCACAAATCCCAGAAATATCCCATCGATGATCTTGGTTGATGGGAAGCCGAAGCTTTTAACGGTGTGGACATTTAGTGGGCTTTTACCACTGACAGTTTCCCGCCGCGACCAAATTCTTAGGCCCGGGCCGCAGGGCACAAACTCCAGAAATATCCCATCGATGATCTTGGTTGATGGGAAGCCGAAGCTTTTAACGGTGTGGACATTTAGTGGGCTTTTACCACTAAGAGTTTCCCGCCGCGACCGAATTCTTAGGCCCGGGCCGCAGGGCACAAAGAAGAATACAGGGACGAAAAAAGGTAAATTCTAAGCTGTGAGATCCATGTAATCATGGTGATGACCTTTAAGGCCAAAACAACCTAAAAACAAAGGTTGACAAACTGACATAAGATAAACAAATTAAAAGAAAAGTTGTTCAATAAACCACTAAAGACAAACATGTTATCCTATTCTAAGAAATAATTTTGTCCAGAAACTAAATAACAATAGCAGTAGTACCGCTCACTACTATGGCAAGAAATGGCCAGGTATACAAAGCAGACACGCCATGTTAAAAAAGTCACAATCGGGGTATAAATCAAGTCTGGGAAAACAGTCAAAATTGGTGAATTTTAAAAGAATCAAAAGCATTAATTTCTGATCGAGTCTTACATTATCAAAAAAATTGCAGTGTTTCTAACCCTAAACTTAAAATTATAAAGAGAGAAGGAAAAAAAATACAAACTATAATAATACGCAGTATAAAATATATGGTGAATAAAAAAAATATTGTTTTGATCTTTCTAAATTAGTTAGATGGACAATCGGATTCAGATTGGATTAGCACCAGTTTAAGATCTTGAACGTGCCAAATACCTTTACTTACACCAAATTCATCTGCGAGCTCGTATGTACAAGTTCCAGTTTTTCTTTTAATAATAAAACGACCTATAAATTCGGGAGATAATTTAGCGCTAAAATAATTCGCGGCGTCAGATAAACTTTTATTTTTACGCCAAACTTGTTGGCCAATAGTATAACTAACAGGACGTCTACGCAAATTATAATGATGTTTACCTTTAAGCCGAGAGGTTTCAATTTTTTTACGAATTATTTGAAACAACCGTTGAAATGATTCAACTCGTTTTCCAACGTAGTCCTGGTTTTCAGTATCGGATCTATTAATGCTGTCTGAAAAATCTTGACCGAAGAGTTTATGTTCCCTACCAAAATTAACTAGAAAAGGTGTATTACCTGTTGTTTCGTGACGAGACGTGCGAATAGCGCAAGCAATTGAAGATAGATAACTTATATCTTCCCAAGTTCGGTGATTATTTTATTGTACATAAGAACGAAGCATGGTTTTTACAACACGATTTACTCGCTCGGTGTGATCAGCTCTAGGGTAATACGATGCGGTGTAAAATATTTTAACTTTATATTTGTCACAAAGAGATTGGAATTCTTTAGATTTCATTTGAGTCCCATTGTCGCAAGTTAGAAATTGAGGAGCTCCATAGACGAGGAAAATTCGATCTTCAACAAATTTAATCAAGGACTTAGCGGTAGCGGATCTGCAAGGAAAAAGTTCGACAAACTTGCTGAAATAGTCTGTCACTACTAAAATGTGTGTATTGCCTTGTTTTGAACGAGGCAATGGCCCAATGTAGTCAAGGCTGATAGACTGCCAAGGCTCTTTGATTTCAGGAGGATTACCCATTAAACCTGCCGGACGTTTTTGCTCTATTTTGTTCTGAGCACAAATTCTACAAGAGCGAACATACTTAGCCACATCGGCCCTCATTTTTGGCCAATGAAACCTTTCGGCTACCTTCCAAAATGTCTTAAAAATTCCAACATGACCCGCAGCTGGGTTATCATGGCAACGATGGAACACTTCCTTTCGCCTATCTTTGGGAACGACGATCTTCCAACAACTAGAATAATCTGGAAAGTTAGGATTAGCTGACTTGACAAATTTATACAAATTGCCGTTTTCCACTCGCCAACAAGGATATTTTTCAGGGTGATCCTCTAACCTCGCCAACATTCCACGGTACCATTTGTCTGATGTTCTAGAAAATTCTAAAGATGATTCGATCTCGTTGACACTAGCGACTGTGTCAGTACTAACTGGGACAGAACGTGAAAGAAAATCAGGTACTATATGTTCTTTACCTTTGCGGTGTATTAGTTGAAAGTCATAAGGTTGAAGGCGGAGAGCCCAACGGGCAAGACGACCTTGTGGATTTTTAAGGTTATGCAACCACAATAACGAATGATGATCTGTTATGACTTTAAAATGAACACCTTCCAAATAATGCCTAAGTTTTTCGACACTCCAAATAACGGCAAGACACTCCTTTTCAGTAACGGTTAGCTTCATCTCCTGTTTGGTAAGAGAGCGGGATAAGTAAGCAATGACCTTTTCGCCATCGTCAAACTGTTGAGTTAAAACAGCACCCAAGCCAAAGAATGAAGCATCTGTCTGGAGTGTAAAAGTTCTATTGAAATCGGGACAGGTAAGAACTGGAGCTGTAACAAGAGCTTCTTTTATGGTGTTAAAAGACTGTTGACAATCAGTTGTCCATTCCCATTTAACATTTTTCTTAGTAAGCCGACTGATAGGGGCTAATACAGTTGAAAAATTGGGTACAAAACGTCTGTACCATGAAGCAGTCCCAACAAACCTGCGAATTTCGGTAATATTACGAGGGGGTGGTATATTCACTATTGCCTGTACCTTTTCTGGATCTGGTCTCAGTCCTCGAGCATCCACGATGTATCCAAGATACTTTAGTTCAGGTTTGCAGAAATTACACTTTTCCCGAGACACCACTAGACCAGCTTCCCTCAATCTGTCAAAAACAAGACTCAAGATTCTCAAATGTTCTTGAAATGTCTTCGAAATAATTATTATGTCGTCCAAATAGACCATGACATTATTTTCTAAGTCAACTCCCAGAACTCGGTCCACAATACGTTGCCAGGTAGCTGGCGCATTAGTTAAGCCCAAAAGGCATGCGGCGAAACTGATAAAGGTTTCTGCCAGGGACAGTGAAAGCGGTAAGTTCTCGAGAAGACTCACTAAGAGGGACCTGCCAGAAGGCAGACTTAATGTCGATGGAACTAATAAATCGTGCATCTCGAAGCCGATCTAAAATGGCTGAAATATAAGGAATTGGATAGGAATCTTTTTTCGTCTTTTCATTGAGACGGCGGAAGTCGATGCAAAATCTGTAGCTGTCGTCCTTTTTCCTGACTAAACACACGGAGCTGGACCACGGACTTTTCGAAGGTTCTATGACACCAAGTTTTAGCATTTCGTCAACTTCTTGGTCAATAATGTTCTGCTTAAAAGGAGAAAGAGGATAGTACCTTTGTTTAATAGGCCTAGTACCAGGCTCAAGTTCAATGATATGCTCAGTTACTTTACAACAGCCAATATCGGAACCCATCAATGAGATTTTCTCCTTGACCAATGCATCCAGAGCAGTTTTATCATCTGGGGACAGTGTAGTGCCATCCACGACGGAGCAAATCTCTGAAGAACCTATATCACTGGTGAAGTGCCAAACATCTTTCCTTAAATCTGGAACGATCTTCATGGCCTTCCAAAAATCAATACCCAAAATGAGTTGGTGCGAAAGCTCAGGAATGACCAAAATATCAACCATACGAGTTTTATCTAACAAGGTTACAGGAGTTTGAACAAACCCACTACTGACGCAACTACTGCCATTAGCTACGGTGCATCTAGTTTCCTGTTTAACGATTTTTAAACCCAAATTCTGTAGGACTTTATAGCCAGACTGTCCAACAATAGTGCGAGAAGCGCCTGAATCCAATAAACCTAAAATAGGATGACCTAAGACAAAAATTTCTAAATAAGGGCGTTCATCACCATGAGCGTGAGAAATAATAAAATCTAAAATGTGCTGATTGAGAAAAGTGTCGTTGGTCGATAGAATATTTGAAGTGGGAGACATCTTACGACCTATCGACTCTCCCGGAAACCGTTTCCCGAAACTGAACATTTGGGACAAGATCTGACTGTAACGTCAGCTTTACCACAGCGATAACAATAAACTTTACGATCTTGGGGGCATTGGCGACTCACATGGCCAGTTGCCTTACAATTCCAACAAGTGATAGAAGGTCGATTGGCTGGGGGAACAATTGGAGGCTGTTGAATAACCTCGACAACAGGGGTACTATTTGTATAGGGAAGTGGAGTTGCTGTTGAGGTGGATGAATCAGAAGCAACATATGCTACAGGATTATATGGAGAATAATCGCCAGAAGCTATGAAAGCAAAATCTGGTTCAACCAGATTATGGCGTTTTCTAGAAGGTGGAACATAATGATCAGCACGATATTTCTTAGCTTCCAGTTTAAGACACTCTGTCTCGAGTTCCTCTAAAGAGTTAACCACATTAAGTTGAGTAGTATAAAAAGGAGATAAATTTCGAGAGATAATATCTAATTGAACGTCTTCCGACATACCACCATAACGCCTAAACAAAGCACTCATACTTGTCAAATAATCTACTATGCTTTCAGACGGATCCTGAGTTCTATCTAAAATTTCTTTTAAACAATCGAGAACGATAATCGGGGGGTTCAAAATGCCTGCAAAGTAAATCTGATAAACTTTTCCAATCAGTAAAATGTGAGCAATTATCGCGGAACCAGTTTAATGCGCGACCTGAAGATAAATCAATAGCTGACTCAAACAATTCCTTTTCTGAAATACGACGAGCAATTCGCAATTCAGAGACACGTTCCAAAAAATTATAAACAGATAGATGTTTAGTGTCACCTGTAAATTGAAGACCCCACTTTTCAACTCTTTGAGTTTTTGTACTAGAGGGGTGAGTGAAAACAGCTGAAGGCTTATGCTTTGGCGTAGACTGCTTACGCGATGATACTGACGCTTTATTTTTATTAGAAGTGGCACTTGTACCAGAGGACTCAGACGAATCCGAATCAGAGTCATATATTTGAAATTTACTAAAGATTTTACTTAAGGTAGGATCGCTTTTTGAGGTTTGTTCTAGTTTGTCAAGAGTACTGAGGATTTCGCCCATTAAAGACGCTCGATCTTTTATCGATTCCTCATTTAATTTTTCTACAGGGATGCGTTCTACACGATTTAAAAGATGAACTAACCGCGGTTGAATCCTATCAAAAGTATTTTTAGCATTTTCACCAGAGATTGTGGTGATTGAATCTTGTAATTCTTTTAAGGTTTTTGTTATATATTCGCGTTCTTCATTAAAATCTACTTTATAAGCAGGATAAGTCAATAATTTGCCCTTTTTCTCAAGATAGAAAACAGGTCGTAAGGCAGAACGTAACTCGTCCATAGTTTTACTATCATCGGCTGGAATTCCACGAACCGACAGTTCATAGATTAACATGTCTTTTTTTAGGTAGCCGATTTGCATATTATAATCCATCGTGACAATATTAACAAAAGAAACGCAAGATCAAAACAATAAATATCACGAAAAGCAAAAGAGATAACAAATATATCAAAGCAAAAAAATAGAGCAGTAAGCCAAAAAAATTGTAATCTAAGTCAATAATCATAAACACTTACTAAAGGCAAATAACCATTCAAATATAAAAACTAAATCAAATACGCAAATATCACTCAAATAATCAAATATGCATAAAGACAAATAAATAATCAAATACCAAATATCAGCTATAAAGCAAAAAAAATTAAATTAATAGGGTTAGTAAACAAAAAGGTGTCTATTTAGCTCACAGGGAAAAACAATGCAATTTACAGAAAAAAAAATCATTAAGTTCAAAAGCTCAAAAAAACAAATTAAAAGCAAAAAGAGCAGCAAAAGCAAATCAGTAAAAGAAAGTAAAAGAATTTCAAAAGGGCCTTACACGTTTGGGCGCCAAATTGTCACCCTTGATTTTCTCAAAACCAAGGTGCAAGATTGCTACGCTCTTATTTAATAATTATTATTACTGTTTAATTTAAAATTATTTCGATCACAAAATGGTATCAAGATTACAGCTCGTGGTCAACAGAGCGTGCAATGTAGATGCCCTAGCTCAATTAACCCGGAGAGTAGGGCGTGGGAAAACGTAAGAAGTCTTAAAGAAAGAAAAAAAGAAGGAAAAAAAAAGAAATGAGCGCCACCGATTTATAACGACTTAAATTGGAAAGCCCCTTGATCTTCGCGGCACTTGCTTCCTCTTGATACTTTA
The DNA here is from genome assembly GCA_030620095.1 of Kuschelorhynchus macadamiae. NCBI lineage: Eukaryota > Metazoa > Arthropoda > Insecta > Coleoptera > Curculionidae > Kuschelorhynchus > Kuschelorhynchus macadamiae. Next base: position 536,815 of record JAUTXW010003430.1, read on the forward strand.
AAAGAAAAAGAGTGAGCTAAATAAAACACACAAATGAATTTAAGAAAAAAATCTATTTATCTGTTACTGTATAAAAGAAAAAAAATATAAACAATAAGTATGTTATCAGTTACGGTATAAAGAAAAAAGGTAAACAATAAGTGTCATCAAATCCAGCAGCCCCTGGAAGTTCTGAAGCGCTCCTAACTTCAAACTAGGCCCGTGACATGGGATTAGTCCCGAGTCTTGAAACTAAGTCCGTGACTTGAAATTGTCTGTGACTAACAGATGGCCCCTGACTTGAACCCTATCCAATAAGGTCACCCAGTTCTAGTTAAAAAGTGGTTTCACGTGCCAAGTACAAGGGCATGGAAAATGGCGGTCTCGTCCAATCTTCAGGTCAAATCCTCTCTTAGAGATATTTTCTAGCACGAAAAATAACACTCACAGTGCAAACTATAATGTGCCCGAAAAACTAATGCGGTGTTGAGGAAAAATCACGCTAACGGATTTCCAAGATTTTCCTGGATTGTTTCCTCAGACCCGCGCTGAAGACCTGTGGTTTATCTGCAGGTGACCAGAAAAGTGAAAAATGTGTTCCCCCAGCTTCCTTTCCGTCTAGAACTTTGGTTAACTAAGGTGGCGGAATACCATTGGCTAGAATGTCAGGTGCTAACAACCTTGCCAAAAGAGCACAAAGACGGAATAAAATAAGGATATGATTAACATGTTAGACAAGAAAAACGACTCTCCATTGGTTGAGAAAGATACAGGAAATAATGCAGGAATACACTTGGCAACAGCGAAAAAGATGCCTGCGCTCTTGATATGAGGAAGTACCGGATGGAGGGTTTCGAGACGACGCAATAATAACATTGACAGAAACAACTAACCTGAAATTTAAAAGCAACGCCAAGGCGAAATGGAAATGTAAATAAACAAATACTATTTAATTAATTACTCTAGTACTAATGGAAAAGGACCACTCAGAAAAGTCAAATATTAGTCCGGAGTAGAGTACCAAAGAGTTAAAAAAATGATGTGCTAATGCAGCAGTAGTTAAATGCCATAAAAATGAAACATAAGTTGAGTTTAATTTAATAGAATTTTCTTAACTGTATAAACTCATTATTTAACCATAAAACAGGAATTTATTCACACAATTATTAACTATTTATTTTAGGAAATGCATCAGACGCAGACGTAACGAAATTTCAGTTTATAATAGGCTCTAAGTAATTATGCAACTATGGACAAACAAAAGTCAATCTGAATTTCGGAACATCAAACATTGAGAGAAATTATAAGAAGGCTGTAGTTTATATAGTCTCAGGAAAAAAAAAAGGTAAGAATATTAATATTGAATCGAGAAATACCTTTGGTTTATTTATGTCTAACTATATGTTACATATTCACAGCAAAAAGGAACACGAATAATAAAATGTAGATTTAAGAGAAAATATGACGTGGTGTATATATAGTATCTATAGTCTAAAAATAATCCTATGTATATCTGAAAAGAAATATTTATCAAGGCAACCTTTTTTTTATACAAGTATTTACAGTTCAATATTAATACATAATATCGACTTTATATCAAAGAATTTATTGGGGTACTAATGATTTGGTTTTTTTTACAGCGACAGAAGAGTTATACAAAATACACGCTCGAATCTAAAAATGCAGCATATCTAGCCAAAGAAAACGAAAATCCCAAGACTTGTATAAAGGACTCGAAAATAGGTTTTCAAAATTAATAAAATTTAATTTATATCTACTCTGTAAAATATATGGGAAATAAATAGTTTGTCTAAAGTTCTATTTGAACTTTTTCTTACACAGTATATAATTATTAAATTCGGCAAAATTAAATAAATCCAACAATTATATTTGAACTGATTTTTTTTTGGCGACATCTATGAACGAACGCTAAACTTATACCATTTACTGAAAATTATTCCTTTATATCTTGAGTTCAGATATATGTACAAAATTAACTACTTATCGAGAGGTGACACTGTGTGTACCGAAATTTGCTGCAAAAGGTGTTGAATTTATATTTCGCTTAAATATGAACAATGTAACCGCTTCTAATAAGAAAACTACTAATATCTAAGTAAATCAAACCAACAAGGCGTACATATTAATCACTAAACTTAATACTAAAGTAGTAGATTTTAATATTAAATTAATCATACAATGAAATGCACTTATAACAAAATTAAACTGTTACAGTGTATGGTGTCTAGGATAAGACATCCTTAAACTTGTTCACACGCATGAAGGCAAAATGAGAGTTGCTTTGTTAAGATCCTGTAAATTGAACTGGATAATGAAATTTTTAAATTGGAAGCCTTAGTAAATTATATGCAAGGGTAAACTCTCGATTTTATAGCCACCCTTAACCCGAAATTCAGACAAAAATGGTAGAGAACATCTTAAATTTTTAGGCTGTAAAAATAATCACGGCGGTAAAATGTCGTAATAAAACCTCGTAACTCCATATTGATACTAAAATGACGTTGAAACATTTGACAGAAAAACTCTTAACTCCAATACTGACAAAAAAGGGAAATATATACAATAACTACTAAATGTAAATTCAGCAAATTGCATATAAATGATCTCTTACTTACCTAGCTCAATAAAGCACACAAGTATCACAAAAATAATACCTAAAAACACTAAAAATCGAATGTTTATTCTTGCCTCTATGAGATTCTGACAATAACCGTTGAAAAATGGCGACATTAACGGAGATACGAGGTTTTTCGTTTCGATTCGGGATGTCTCGGAGTTACGCTTATTTCGTTAACGGAAATATTTATTTAAGCATAATTTTTGGAGTAACGAGACATTCTCAGACGTTCTGCTAATAGCTGATGGCACAAAAATCTCATTTTTAAAATTTTTGGAGTTACTAGGTAATATTATGTCGTCGACGATATGCTTCTAGCACTGACATTAAACACTTCTGAATTCCCATCTTCCTCTATCCGTATCAGGGATGTTTACTAGTACATCACCTAAAGATGAGGGAATTTTTGGCCCCATGTTACAAGAAAAGACAATGTCATTTCGTACTGTTTTCCCAAAAGAAACTGAATGTTTTAAAGTTAGCTTGACAGACGGAAGAAAAGGTATAGGGTGCGCTAGCTATATGTGGGGATAAATTATTAACAAACAACTCTGTTGTGAATGATTTTACGGAACAAGTCCAACCAAAAAATTGATACAGAAGGCAATTATAATTCACAGATAATATACGAGAAAATTTCAAAAACTGGTGCCGGTTTACTAAAAAAAACAAAGTGCTTGGATGACTTCTGAACTATTCAAAGTCTGGTTTCACGAAGAATTTCTCCCCAAAGTGGAAGCAAATTTAAAGAAATTGAAACTTACACGTAAGGTCATCTTTTTCCTTGATAAAGCTACCGCTCTTTAATACAGCCCATGGACCAAGGAGTTCTCAAGAATGTAATTAGGTATTATCGTTCCGTTTGCTGAAGTGTCTTTTGAAAGCAGTGGAAAACGGCGAAAGAATAACTAGTCATTAAAAAAAATCTAAAGAACGTCATATTTTGGATTGCAGAAGCCTAGCATGACGTAAATCCACTAACTTTAAAAAAGTCACGGCGCTAAACTATCGACTTTTCTAATGACGAAGAGGAATTGCCCGATGAATCGATTCCAGTGTTTTGAATAATAATAGCCCTTCCTGGTTCGGGGAAAGTTTCCGAAGAAAATTTTGAAAACCGGCTAGGTGGTGATGATTTGGGGCAAGATTACAACGATAAAGGATTAGTGTCTCTCGTTCAAAAAGAAGTGCTACAAATCAAAACAAAAATTTCAGATTAGGATGTCTGTTCTATTTTTGCAACAGTTTTAGGTTAGGTTGAATAGCAAGAAAATGCCACACCAGCTGGTTCATTAAAAAATTGCGACAGACTACAATATCTGCTGCAAGTTAACTTGATTGGCAAAAAGTACTTTGATTAGATTTTTGCCAATGTTAATGTAGTTACATATGTAGGTATTGATACATACATACATTATGTCAGTATTTTGAAGTTTAAATATTTTGTTTTGAAATATTTACTGTATAAATATGTAGGCACATTGAAAAAAATTTATGCAAATTAATATACATATACAGATAGAAATAGAAGGCATGTTTTATTTGATTAAAAATAAAGGATGAGTAAAAATAAAACCCCGTGATTCTACTGTATTCGAAATACCGCGCGGTTTTTTTATCTATGAGTACCGTGGTTGCTTTAAGTAAAAGACATAGAAAGTTTACTATGCGAGACCTGCAGATTAGGAGAAGAGGGAAAGGTATTTGCTTGTAACACATTCCATAATGAGGACACTCTGCGAATAAAGGAGCTAACAAAGTTGGAGTTCCTTGGTCTTCGCACTTGGGCGGTAAAGGGATGCATGTGGTCGACGCTTGTGTCTCCTTGGCAGGAATGACTAAGGAGGGCATAATGGATGATAATTCTTCAGAACCAAATTCGTGGTAGTATCTGTAAAACAGAGACAGGTCGCCCACAATTCGACGATGCTCTAGTGACGCAAGCTTCCTTGTGATGTTTGACTTACCAATCAAGCGAATAGTATTAAGGATTGAGGAAGAGGCACTCTCCATATGTGCGAGGAAAACTCAAGGCAAGGTCTAATTTGAGAAGCGTAACGGGTAAAAAAGTTGGCAGAAGAAAAGTATTTTCGACCTCAGAAACGAAAAACTAATGTTTTCCCGGCTACTGTGGCAATTGAGGTGATGTGATCATGCCATCCAAGGTTTTTTTGAAAAGTGATTTCGACTAGACTAAAGGAATCTTTGGTTTCAAGCATTTGATTATTTATTTCAATGATGTGGGTTCTAGGAGACAATTTGTGAGATAATAAACACGATTGTGTCTTAGTGGCGTTTAATTGTAGAAGGTTCTTTGCTCCTTTAATGAGGTCCTCGGTTAGGAATAAAGAAAGTCATTACGCTTATTCATCAATATCAGTCTTGGAGATAGGTTTGGAAAATTGTATGTTGGAGTGGAGTATACTTTCGGCACTTGTTCTTCATAAAAAGTTTGGACTATTTTAAATATAAGATTGACGAAAAAGCATAAGATAACTCGGTAAATTCGCCTTTACCCATAACTTCTCTCGTACAGAATTTCACTACGTACAGTGCAATCAATTTATCTATATAAATAATAAAATAAAAACTCTATATAAATAAAACTCTATTATCCGACTTTAATAAATAAAAAAAACTCTATTATCCGACTTTTTCCATAATGGATCACATAATCGACTTTCTACTGCATTCAAAAACGCCGCGGCTTTTTTTACCCATGAGCAGACCATGAAGGCTATGGGCCTAAGTATTAAGTACCGTAGTTGCTTTAAGTGAAAACAAGGAAAGTTTATTGATGCGAGATTTAGAGACCTGAAAGTTAGGAGAAGAAATTGTATGTTGGAGTGGAGTGTACTTTCGGGGAATAAAACAAAACAAAAACGGTAACTTCGCCTTTACCTACAATTTCCCTTATTCAAAATTTCACTACGTACAATTCAATCAATTTATCTTGATAACATTTTAAATTGGTCATATGAAACAAAAAACAAACTGTAGGTTTGATTAACAAGTATTCTTCTAATAATTAAAAAAAAAATCAAAAGACTATCAATTTTACAGGATATCATCCTCACATAGGCCTCTTTAAATATATCTATTTTAATAACTTTACCTTCAAAGACACCCAATAAAATTTAGGAAAAACCCTATCATAAGACGCAGTTTGTTAAAGAGTGACGGCAATGGCACTATAACATTGCCCCTTATGGCACAGTTTTTCTCAAATTTCTCGGGTGTCTTTGAAGATAAAATTGTCAAACCAGTTATTTTTATAATCAGCAAGAAGTGATCCGTTTGAGAGATATGATACTCTACAATTTATTTTTTTGGTTCAAATGGCCAACTTTAAAACTAAAGGAGATATGGTATGTAAAAATGTTATAAAAGTAAATTAATCGGACAGTACATACAACACAGTTTATATAGACATATTATAACTATTTGGTAACAACTTTATACAAGTTCTACAAACGGTAATTTGGAAAATTGCGACAGACTATCAGCTGTAAACAAAATATATGTTTCTTTTAATGAAATATTCGAAAGTAATGTAACAATGAAAAAATAATTCTCTGAGATCTTTACTTTTTAGAATCTCTAGTTCTCGAAAAACAAGTTCTTCTATTTCCGTCAGTCAGTCGGTCTGTCGTTCTGTCTCTACGCGGTAAAACTCAAAAATTACTTGTGCGGTTGACTTAAAATTTTGGTCAAAAGTATAGAGTCATATAGGGATGGAATGGTTACATTTTAGTAAACATTCATTATGGCGAAATGAAATGACGACTTCACAAAATGTTAAAAAAATAATTATTTAGAAATTTATTATCAAATAGACCTGTAAAGCCATTATGGCGGAACAAAACGGATGCCTAACGAAAATGTTTAAAAATTCAGTACCAAAGAACTACTTATCCAATCAAATTGATACTTTACACAAAGATCAAGTGTATAATAGTGTGGGAAATTAATAAAGGACATAGTTTATTTTTTACAGACTATGCAAATAAAGTTATAAAATATAAATAATAATAGGAATAATTATAATAAACAAATTAAAAACTTAAAAAATTGAAATAAATTAGTTTATAGAATTTGTTAACGTCTATATATATATTTAGGTTCCGAACGACCTAATATAACTTTAATTTTTTTTCGATGCACTCCAATATTATTACTTATATCTTTTGTTAAATTCTTACGTTTAATTTTGACACGTGCGAGTTTATTTATTTCGTTCAGACTAACATTATCACATATTTAAAATAAATCGTCGTACATCGTAGCGATCTTTTATTATTCACTATACATTTAAATTCACTTATCATACTGAACTGTCAGGTATTTTCCGTCGACTACTTGATAAATAATTATGTATTCTCAAAAACTATTATTTAATTTCGGATTATAATTAAATGCTTTTTAGTTAATTTTTAGGATGTTTATGCTAAAAATCCTTATTATTTTGTTATCGATTATTTATTTAATAAATGATAATACAATAACAAACAGGGAAACGATTTATATTTTATATTACTTTTTTATAACAATTTATTATTAAAATATTGAATAATAACTCCATTTTAGAAAAAAAAAATTGTATAATATTGATAAAAAGATACATTACTGGCTAGTCGAATTGTTAAAGAATATACAGGGTGTCCCATTAAAAAAAAATCCAATTTAGATAAATAAACAGTACGCCACTTACGTAAAAATCTATATAATAAATAAGCTTTCTAGTAGCACATGAAGTCCTGTGGACATCCCGGATTGGTCCGTTATTAATCTGAATGACTCTAGATGGTAATGGAGCGTCCAAGTTAAAAATGCAGTGATTCCAGACCGACCAATAGGAGCATTGACGTTTACAAGTTCAATAGGTTTAGAAATCACGTTAGTCTGTGTGGTGTCCTTTCGAAAAAATTAATATAATTACTGTCAATAGTAGATCATATTAAAAATGGTTATATAAAATATTATACATTTGTTACCCAGAGTGACATTAGTTTTTTATTTTACTTCGCTTCTGAACTATGAATTATCGAAGGGATATCAGTTTATATGTCCGTAAATGTAGAGTGGTAATACATTTTTAGATGAAGTATTTAAAAGCAAAAGAACTAAAAATACTACAGATAAGGAAATGCAAAACAAGGACCAAAAATGAGCCAGAGAAAGGGTGGCCGCCGAAAGGAAAAAAATACATATAAATAAATAAAACAAATTTCATCATCCATCAAAAACATCCATACGGAATGAATTGCAGTAAATGCTAAAACATGTGTTTAATTATTTTCAATGAAGAGTATTTGTGCTAAATTTCAAGTCAATAGACAAAGAATTATTTTTCCCGGACAAACTTTCATCCCTTATTTTTTTTACTTTTACAACCTTAACAGCTGAAATCCCTAAAACGCTTTCAGTGGTTTTGGCGTCAGTAGTTTTAGCTCTGCGTTGATGAGTGAGTAAATCTGTCAGGACTTATAATATAAGAATAAACAACATTTTGCTTTAAATAAAAAAAACAATTTTGGGCGCAATTTTTCCAAGATGGCGGCCAAATCCGGGATGATAAAGGTATGCAAAATTAACATGTTGTAAAGGTCGATTTTATAAAGAAAATAAAATGTGTTCCTTTTCTAACTTTTTTATTTGAATTTTGGTATGCTCTGCTGAATGATCTAATGAAAAAATCGGTAAATTTCCTTTTCCCGGAACTTCCCTGATTATAAATCTCTCCTTTTATAAGGAATAGTGAAGTGCTTAGTCACTTAGTAACAAGTATACATATAATGCATTTTCTAATATTTTCATTGGGTGCAAAGTTAAACCATTATATGGATTCCTATCAATATTTTACCAGTTTCTACCTATGAGCATAATTTAAAATAATTTAAGTAAGTTGTTTTTACACTGACTTTTAAGACCGCCATTCTGCTCCGCCATCTCGGAGTTTCACCAAAATGTTACAAGATGATTTCCGTATGACCCATAATTTTTGACCAACATTTGAGTCAATCGAGTAAGTAGTTTATAGCTATGCCGCAAACTGACAGACAGACCGACGGAATTAAGAAAAAATGTTTTTTAGAACACTAAAACGTAAATGTATATAAAACCTGGGAGGGTAATTTCTTTTAAGATTACAAACATTTTATTTGCCTGCCATTTTGTTTCGCCACCTTGAATTTGTACCACAGTTTAATCAGTTCATCTCCATATCAGATTTAATTCTTGCAAAGAATAGGAATCAATCTGATAAGTAGTTTTCTCAGGCTAAATTTCTAAAAATTTCATCAAGCCTCCATTTTGTTTCGTTATTTTAAGTTTCCACCAAAATGTGACCAGTGGATTCCTACGTAATACTTGACGTTTGTACAAAATTTCAGGAAAGCAGGAAAAAGTAGTTTTTTCAGGTTGGTTTTTTAAATAATTTATTAGGAGGCCATTCTGTTTCGCCATCTTGGGTTCATACCCAAATTTTACCAATTGATTGCAACAAGGAACGTTATTTTTGTGCAAAATTTGTAGTAAATTTGATAATTAGTTATATAGTAATTTTTGTTTAACATTTCACTAGGCCGCCACTTTGTTTTGAACACTAGATTTTTACCAAAATGTTGCCAGGTCATGCCCATATGACCCTTAATTTTGGATCAAAATTTGAAGTTAATCGGGTAGCAGCTTTTTAGCTATGCCGCGAAGAGACAGACACAAACAGACCGATACACAGATCGACAGACCGACGGAAATGAGAATACCTGTTTTTCGGCATCTAGGAACCCTGAAACGTGAAGATCTGCAAAAGTCTCGGAGGGTGATCTTTTTCACAACTACAAACAATTTATTTGGCCGCCATTTTGTTCTGCCATATTAAATTCCCCCACAATTGTACCAGTTCATCTCTGCATCATAGTTAATTCTTGCAAAACAATTAAAATCAATCAAATAACAAATTTTTCAGGCTGATTTGAGGCAGTATTTTATTAGGCCGCCATCTTAGATTCGTACCAATGTTTTATCGGTTGATTTCTGTGCAGAATTTGAAATGTACTGGAAAATTACATTTTTAATAGCAGTTTTTTTAACTTTTACTTGAGGGGAGTGTTTTTTTTAGTTATTCCGCGAAAAGACAGACGACAGACAGCGAGCCCGTCGCAGTTGAGAAAACATCTGAAATCTGGGGACACTGAAACGGGAAGATCTACAAAAACTAAAAACGATTTTTTCATTAAAAGAAAATCAAACATACAAATCTGCATTTTAATATTAATATAAAATTAATTAAAAATGAAAATATTTATTATATTATTTCAATAAACAGATAATAAAACATGTCTGGAACTGTAGTGGTGAATAAATGAGCTTATAGTTCTAGTTACCCTGGAAAGTTAAAAATTACGGTACCTATAATTATAATATGTAGAAGAATGTTAACATAGCCAGTTTTGATTAACATTTTTATCTTAGATTACATATATTATTTACTAGGACGCCTCAGTTTTAGCTGCTTCTACGTGCAATATAAAAACCTGCGATTTTTTTAGGACATTCTTAATTTAAAATGGACCAGTTGTTGATATTTGATTTAAATAATAAATCAATTTTAAAGTAAAGTAAAGTAAAGATACTAATAGAGAAATTTCATTAAAAGCCCATCACATCAAAAATAAAGTAGCATACATAACCAAAGAACTATTATAATTCTTTTTTTTTTCTTTACAAAGTTCTACATCAAACAAAACTCTCTGAGACTCCTCAAAAAGCTAACATTTTTACATTCATAATTTTGTGCAAAAAATGCTGTATATCACAGCGCTATCAAAGGATTGGATCAATTTAATAGTAATGTAATTGTTTATGGTCTTTGTGGCGCTTCAAACTTTCGAGTGAAAACCATAATGGCCTTATTAAGTTTAAATTGTTATTCTAATCAATAAAGGCAACCATTATTGCTATCAGTTACAGATATAAGATGCGGATACTTTTATCATTTTAATGGTTAATATAATGGCAAGAAAGTCTCCTATCAGAAACAGGGTTACCCATTACTTACTTTCAATGTTAGACATTCTTCCTTGTTTAATATTTTTTACTCTATATAAAAATGACGGAAATATGCTCAGCTTTTTATTTTTTTCCTTTCCTCGTAAAAGAAAAGTACTGTAATCGTGAAAAATCACCCTCCGAGATTTTTCAGATCTTCACGTTTCAGGGTCCCTAGATGCCGAAAAACAAGTTTTTTCAATTCCGTCGGTCTGTCTGTCTGTCTGCCTCTTCGCGGCATAACTAAAAAACTACTTACCCGTTTGACTTCAACTTTTGATCAAAAATTAAGTGTAATATGAGGTTAACCTGGTAACATTTTAGTAAAAATCATGAACAAGAAACAAAATGGCGGCTTAGAGAAATGTTTTAAAAAATTATTATTAAAACCGCTTAAAATAAAAAATTTAGTTTGAAAAACTACTTAATGAATTGATTTCAAATTGTGTGCCATAACTAATTGTGGTATTGGGGTCAAATAGTAAAATTTTGGTACTAATTCAAGATGACCGAACAAAGACCGACAAATCAGCTGTTTGTAATCAAAAAAATCATCCTCTCAAGTTTTACATATCTTCACGTTTTAGCGTCCCTAGATGCCAAAAAATATGTTTTACCAATTCCGTTGGTCCGTCTGTCGGTTTGTCTGAGTTCACGGCATAACTTAAAAAATAAATACCCGATTGACTTCAAATTTTGATCACAAATTAAGGATCATATGGGGATGACCCGGTAATATTTTGGTAAATATCCAATATGGCGAATCAAAAGGACGGCTTAGTGAAATGTGAAAAAAATCATTATTAAAAAACAACTTATTCAATTTATCTCGAAGTATGCACAAATATCAAGTATTATGTTGGAATCTAGTGGTAAAATTTTGGTACAGATCTAGGATGGTGGAATAGCTCCACAATAAAATATTTAAAAATTTAGTTTGAAAAAATTACTTAATGAATTGATTCCAAATTATGTGCCATAACTTACTGTGGTGTAGGGATCAACTAGTAACATTGTGTTCATAATTCAAGAAAGTGGAATGAAATGGCCGCCAAATAAAATGTTTGTAATTGTTGTGAAAAAAATCACCCTCCCAGATTTTACATTTCTTTACGTTTTAGTGTCGCTAGATGCCAAAAAACACGTTTTATCAATTCCGTCGGTATGTCTGTCTGTCTGTCAGTGCGCGGCATAGCTACTTACCAGATTGACTTCAAATTTTAGTCAAAAGTAAGGGTCACGTGGGGATGACCTGGTAATATTTTGGTAAAAATCCAATATGGCGGAACAATGTTAAAAAAAATGTTACTAAAAAAACTAATCAAATTTTGCACAAAAATCAAGTGTTACATAGGACTGCAATGTTAACTTTTTAATATGAATCCAAGATAGCAAACCAAAATAGTGGCCTAATAAAATATTTGAAAAATCAGCCTGAAGATACTATTTATAAAATTAATTTAAATTTTTGTGCAAGAATTGAGGGTGATATAGGAAAACACTGGTAAAGTTGTGCTACGAATTTAAGATGGCGAAAAAAAACGGCGTCCAAAAAATCAACGTAAAAAAATCTTGTTGAATTGACTTTAAATTTTGCAGAACATTTAAATGTGAAAATGGAATAAACTCGTACGAATTCAACATGACATAACAAAATGGAAGTACGTGTGAATGTAAAAACTACTTATGGAATTTATTTTATAGACAGGTAGAAATAAATGGGGGAAAATATTGTTAGGAATCCAATACGATGGAACCAAATGGCGCCCAATAAAAATGTTTCAAAAGACAATTTATTTAACACATATATAGTGTGACTATGTACAGAACTAAATTGGGTCACACTTCACTATTCCTAACAAATTGAAAAAAATCATACCTGGAACTTTACCGATTTTTTTGTCTTAATAGTGGATAGTTTGCGAACCTATTGCAACAATGCACTCATCGGCAACAGGGAAAACTCCAATTGAAAATAAAAAAATTATTATATGGACTTTCCTCATAATAAAAAAAAATAACAATTTATTGCTTAATAAAAGCCAATAAATAAATGCAGCATAAATAATATAACAGATATCGAACTTTCTAAAAATGCATAACATAGTATATAGTTCTTTTAAAATTACGAGTTTCCTCATAACTAGTTTTGTTACTCTCTTGTATAGAGGGTTCGCACAAGGTCATCGCCATATGAACCTCAATTTTTGACAAAAAGTCAATCAGGTAAATAGTTTTTTAGCTACACCGCGAACAGACAGACCGACGGAACTGAGAAAACATGTTTTTGTCATCTAGGCGCCTTAAACCGCAAAAACCTGTGATTATGATTTTTTCGCGATTACAATACTTCACTTTTACGAGGGAAGTAAAAATTTAGATTTATAATAGTGCATTTATTCAAATGTTTAAGATCTAATTGTAAATTCCACTTTGGTCACGATATTCGATTAGAAAACAATCTGACACATAATACACTTAATACCCCATAAAATGTTAATTATATTTTTCAAGTATATCTATCAGCTTTAATAAGGAGCTGAAGCTAAATATAAATAAATAATTACAGTACATGGTATCGCAGCAGGGTGCCAATGTAAATACAAATAAGTAAAATAGATGTGATTTAAATCATTCGTGTGTAACGTATTGCTCTTGGTATAGGATTCCTTATATTTACGTTATGTAAATTAGGCATAAAGTTTCGCCGTGTTACATCTTAATTTATGCTTTTCGGATTTGTGTATAGTCATGCTGCATAGAATACTATTTTTCGCAAAGATTACTGTCATGTTTCGTAAGGCTATATACCCGTTACAAGTTTGTTTTACTATTTGTCCATGTCCTTTCGAACAATGTTTTACTATAAAAAATGAAAAATATCAATTTGAGAATTATTTATATGTATGAGGTTATCCTTGTTGAAGAAATTTTTGCCTAATGATAAATCAGCGGAAAAATGTATCACATATAACTAACATTTGTGTTTTTAGGAGACTCTTTTGTCTCTTAAGGCTACTCTATATAGTGCAAAAATGTTTTATATACAAAGGGATAAAAAAATTCACAGAGTTTTTTTTTGGATTAACCGTTTAAAAATTTTAAAAATATTTTCGATTTTTGTGGGCTACTTCAGGGATGCCCTGTAGAAAAAGAAAAAATATTTATACAGAAACATTTTTTATAAAATTGTTGTATTTTAATGTCTTTTAATTTTATCAGTTTTTTTTTTTCGTTTTCAGGTGACTGTTTCATCCTCCTAGGACTACCCGCTATATTGAAAAAAAAATATATCAAATAGTAAAAGAAATTTTATGCCTTTCACCGCTTTTTATCCGATGGCGCATGTAAAGGAGGTATGTATACAGGGTGAGCCAACGAAAATTTTACATCCCGATTTAAAATGAAAATTTGGAAAAACGCTCGGCCTCGTCGATTTTTGATTTGAGATTGGACTATTTTTTATCCCCTGGCTGTAACTGCCTAGCTGGGGAGAGAACAACCTCCGAAATTTTAATAGGGGAAAGGGGTCGTGAAGTCCCTCTTTTTAAAGGTATCATCCAGTTCTTTATGACCCTATAATTTCGCCTTATTATTTTCAACCACAACGAAATGACAGCTTGTTAAAATTTGTTAGAGATTTGAAGGTCTGGATACAAATTAGACTTTGTTTTTTACGTTTTTGTGAAAAAAATCAAAGAACTCTCGGACCCGTCGATTTCTGATTCGGGAGAAACAACTTGTCTGCTTTTTCATCCCCGTAACTTCTACTTCTAAACGAGCAACAACCCTCTGTTTTTGAATAGGAGTGGGGGGTGTTGCGATACCTTATTTGAAGATTTCATAAAATACTATCTGACTTTAAAATTTCGCGTCAAAATTTTCATCGATAACCGAATGAAAGTTAAAATAGTGAAAGAGGCAATGTGGAATTTACGTCGACGGATGATTCTCATCAGACTGGCATTTGAGAAATATTTATTTGTGTGTTAAATTTTTTCAAAAAAAGTTTATCGTGCATTTTTAAGAACGTTACAATCGTGTCAAATTGTTGTTTTAACATAACGACTCTGCGCGAGTAATAGCCGCTTTATTTAACGAACGTCATCCTGAAAAAAAATGTATCCGCTCTTTACGTTTTACATCTGGATGCCAAATTTTACTGGTTCAGTTGGAAATAAAAAGAGACTGCATAAAAGAGACGAAGCGAGGTGATGTAGCAATGGATCCTGAGTACTAGGAAATTGTCAGACATATCTGATGTATCACGTACAACGATCAGAGGAATTCTTAAACAAGATAAGTTCCATCCTTTTAAGATCCGACTGGTTCAGGAACTAAACGAGAATAATTTCGATCGCCGACTCCAGCTCTGTGAAGTGGTTAATAAAATTATTATCGATAATCAAAACTACATGTTCGATATCTGTTTTTCGGATGTTCATTTATCTTAATGGCATTGTAGAAAGACATAACTGTCGGTATTGGTCAGATGAAAATTCAAGACTATTTCGTGAAGTATGAGCATCCCCAAAAATTAAATGTCTCGGCGGATATTTATGGAAATCACATAATCAGCTCCTTTTTTTTACTCGTTAATCTCAATGGCGAAATTTATCTGGCATTATTAGAGAATGCTATTTATCCAGACATCATGCAAGTATAGGAGAATGAAGAAGACCCTCATACGATCATTTTTCAACAACATGGCGTACCACCTCATTTCGAAAATTTTCCTCAAAACCTGATTGGTAGAAGGGAACAAAATGAGCGGGCACCCAGGTCACCTGATCTAAATCCAATGGAATCTGAAATCTAAGATTTATGCTACCAAACCCGAATCACTGGATGATTTGCAAAACCGTATAATTAATTAATGCGGTCAAATTACATCCGAAATATTGCGTACTATACGAGAACGTCTTGAACACAAAACTTTTTTTCTGCATGCATGTGAATGGTGGTCATTTTCAGCATTTAATAAACTGATCACAAAATCAAGTAGTCTCTTAGCCTCTTTCACTATTTTAGCTCTGATTTCGATATCCACAAAAATGTTTAGAGTCATATAGTATTCGATGAAATCTTCAAAATGAGGTGTCGCAACATGTGTGCTTCCCCCTGTTAGGGAGATGAAATAACCGGGATCAAAAAAACCGACAATATTTTTCACAAACACGTAAAAAACGTCTAGTTTGTAACCAGATCTTCAAATCTCTAACAAATTTTAACAAGCTATTATTTCGTTGTAGTTGAAAATAATTAGGTAAAATTACAGGCTCATAAAGAACTCGATGAGACCTTTAAAAAGAGGTATAGCACGACTCCTCTCCCCTATTCAAACTTCGGGGGTTGTTCTCCCCCAGCTAGCGGGTTAAAGCTAAGGGGTTGTTTTTGTTGCTTAATTTTGAGTCTTCATACCTCGTAGCTAGGACAAAAAGGATTTGATAAATCAAAGCGCAATATTTTTATTTTAAGATACAGACTTACACTATATCAAGAAAATGGGTAAAATCGAGTTGCAAAATACAAAATTATTCCATTGTTAGAAAATACTGCCGCTTTTTCAAGGATAAACATTTTAACAAGAGGGAGTTTTTAACCCAACGTGGGTCCAGAAATATGCAAATGTCTCCTCAAACGTTTTAGGTCAAAATGGATGTAGAATAAACTTTGTAAAATTTTCACATAGATTTCATGACACATTGTGTTTACCATATGAACGTAATTAAAATAAAAATATTGAATAGGTTAGTGTTCTCAGACATGATATCGAAGAAATTGTTATCTTCGGTATACAGGGGATTTAGAACTAGTTTTATTTCTATTTTTTTTTCTTATAGAAAATACTACCGAAAACTTATACAAAGTAATGTGGATCTTATTTTAGTATGTTTTGTGGTTTTTTCTTGTATATTCTTATATTAGTTATAGAAAGTCAAGTTTTTTTTATTAATTTATAACTTGTTTTAAAAGCTTTTGAAACGCTTTTTTTTCGTTTTTACGGGACTGTTTCATCCTCTTAAGGCTTCCTGTGTTTCGCCGTTTTTTGGAAATATGTCATTTTTTTTGCTGTATCTTCGCCAAGAGTTCCACAATTTTTCTATGTCAAAATATTTATCCAAAATTTTAATTTTGGCTAATATAGGTATGTGTTTTCCCAAAATATAAATTTTTTGATATTAGACTATTTTCTGGGCAAATTTAAAACGAATCACCTTTCGTAAGTTATTGTGAACGCAAATTTTGCTTACCCACCCACATGCACACATCCGTATACATTAAAGCTTTTTTTAATACATTTTTTGTATTTTAGAGACTAAAACGTACCAAAACCCAACTTATATTTTTTGAAAATTTTTGCGATTACAATATGGGGAAAGTACCCCATGTAGTATATATAGTATAATATTAATGCAATGTATGTTATACAAAGACGTAAATATCTCACAAGAGTCTAGCCCAACCAGATTCTACTTTAACAACCTGGGCTCCCGCATGTCCGTACGAGTCAAATTATAACTTTAATGATGGTTTTCTTTACGAACCTAATGATGGTTTTCTTAACGAACCTTACGGAACCGATCCACCAAATAGTATAGACTTTGTTAAAAAAAAATTTTGTTTTAATATAGCTACACTTTTTTACATCACCTCGAAAAAAAAGTCTAACCAGGGCTAACCAAACCCTACCACTGAGCTATGAGGCGAAACTTGTTTAAATTCCGCCGAATGACGTACATTAACCAATAACGCGTATGGAATATGGGGTTGCTATAATAAAAATATCAGACTAGACGCTTATAAAAATGTCGTGTTTTTGTTAAGGTCTATGTCCACAGCAGAGCAGATCACCACTTAGCTTCAAATTCAGACAGAATTCAGTCAGGTATCCGGCTATCAACAGCAGGATTCGTCTAGAATTTGCCGGATTTTGTTTAATCCTAAAACCTTCCGCATTGTGGGTATTTATAAGTTTGCAACATGCAATATCTTAATGCAAGCTAGATTTAAAAATATTATTAACCTGCTCCGCTTTTGTAATTTTCTGAAATTATTTATTGCCTCTCTAAGTGGCTTTTAACTCAATAAATTAAAACCCTATTTAAGAGAAATCTACTATCGTTTTACAACATTCCCATACATACCCTGTAGCTGTTTTAGCTTTTCAGGGATACTAAACTTGTGTCTGTGTCAATTTTAACATTATCCATTGTATTCCAGAGAGTTGCGCTTTAACTAACCTTAATGTTTACCTATTGGCCATTCACAGTATTTTTGTCGAGTGCAGAAAAACATGTATTTTTTCTCGCCTTATTGTAGTAAGTAACATGAATAGCATCCTGGGAATGCTATTGGACTAGCCTCTATAGGAGCCATTTTGGTATATCTACATCATATGTTAAGCCGAGTTAAAACGTCACAGTGTGCGCAGACCACGTTGCTATTAAGGCTTTTAAATAATTCCTAATTGTATATAGAGAGAATTTTTATTACTTCCATAGGATCGATGTCTGCAAATAGTAATCATTTAAAAGGCCGTAATAGTCCGAAAGTACTAAAAATATTGCATGTTAGGTCAAGCTGGCATACCTAGTATGTACTAGGTGATTCATTATATTGTATCACCCACTTACAGCCGTAATTGTAGAGTTTAGAAAAAAAATAAAAATAAAATTTCTTTTTTTTTTTGGATATAAATTTATTTTTTCAAATGAAAACCCTGTATGTTATTAGCTAGAGGGAAAGGTATTTTCATCATGATTTCAAAAATATATAGTTTGTTGATTTTTAGTTCAGCCATTTTGAGTTATTTAAGTTTAAACATTATCGTTTCGGTAAATGAGACTTCAGCCATATTCTCGGTGATATAGTCAAGTCTACCTTGGTTATCACCATGGTGCAAAAATGCGCTGGATGGCAATTGTTTCAACAACTGTAGTTATGGTAACCAAATATACAATTCTCCACTTTTCTGTCATTTATAGATTAATGTGTTTGATATTATTTATTTAATTTTGAAAATAATTCAAATGGGTTATTCTGAGGAAGAAAAACGAGACTAATAAAATTCTTTTATTATTGCGATAACAACGTTGCAGGAGTTAGGGTCGAATATTGGCGAATATATACCCGGGAAGAAGAATTCCTGCAATAAATACAATCAAGAATATAATTAATCGTTTCGATTAACAAAATGTCATTCAACAGAAGACCATAAAAGAAAGAAGTTCTTATGAAGATCTTAACGTTTTACTGCATTTTCAAGGTAAACCTAAGTACATTTTTTAATTTTGTGAAAAATTACCATAATATAATTCCTCTTCTAGAAAATCCTGAATATTCCATACGTGAAGCTCAAAAAATTTCCGGGAAGTCGTATAGCAAAGTTGAACGAATGCTGAAACGTCACAAATTCCATGCATATCAGTTCTGTCCAGTGTAATATTGACTGATGAAAATATGAGGCAAAGGTTTAAATTTTAAACTGAAATGTATCAAAGAATTCAGGATAATAACAACTTTTTGAATATAATATTCATCAATGAGGCGTCCTTCGCAACAGTCGGTGAATATAACAGGAAAAATAAACATTTTTGTTTTACATAAATTCCCTATAAAACACAAGGGTTTAAAATACAAGTACGAAAGTCGCTTAATGTGTAATGTGGTATGCTCAAAAATAAGGTGATATGACCAATTATATATCACGGATTCCTGACTGGCCAAAGGTATTTACATTTCGTTGAAATAGAAATAGAGCAATTGCTAGAAGATATTCCACTCAAGCAATATTTTGAGCGAATATGGCATCAAGACGGTACACCTCCAAACAATATCCAATTAGTCACCGATCACCTGATTGGCAAATACCTACTCTGGAGAGGCAGACATGGAACTCTCAGATGGCCAGCGAATAGCCCGGGTTTGAATCCATTGACATTTTTTGTGGGAATACATAAAGAACAAAATGTATTATAATAAACCTCAACTTCACAACCCATAATAGAGAAACTAAATAGTGAAATTTAGGAATTAAACATAGAGCACGCAAATTTTATCAGTTCATGTATAAAAAGAAAATTGTAGAGGAATATTCGCAAATGTATTGAAAATAACGGAGGCTATGTAGAAAATATGTAGTTATATAAGAATTTTTCAAATTTCTTTAAACAAAATCAGTTTAATTAATTATTATTGTAAAATATCTTTGGTATAATATTTGTACGAATCTAATATGGTGGGACAAATTGGCGCCCATTTAAAATATTTGAAAAGATAATATTATGTGATACTAATTGCTATGTGCAGAATTAAATTGACTCACACTTCACTATTCCTAATAAAAATGAGAACTTTATAACGATAGAAGTTCCGGGTAAATTTTAATTTGCAGCAAATGGAATAAGAAATTAACACATAATGAGGGATACGTATGCGAATTATTCTTAAAATGAAAATGTATATTTTTCTATATGTGCACCGTATTTTTGAAATATTTATATTTGATTATTAAAGTTATGTTATCTAACTGAAAATTAGACTTATATGATTGATTGTGGATAGATAATTGATAAGTAGTTAAGAATATATCTGTTTGGTTTTTATTTATTTATATAATAGTAATTTGGTTATTAGAGTAAACTCTCAATTGTTTTTGGCGTTTCATTGGTCTAAGTTAAAGAAACTTAAAAGTAAAGTAACAGTAAATATTCATAATATCGTTTAATAGGAATAAAAAAAAAAAAAAAGATCCAGCCATTAAACAAAATTGAAAACGTTAGCAGCAGGTATAAAAATATTTTATACTCCTTTATGGTAGTTACTTAAACAAAAATTTGAATTTACTGTCCAACTATTAATTATATGAACAAGCTAATACATAAGTCTGCTTATGTTTTCATTAAGGATCACTTTCAAGGTAACGTATTATAATATTTTGTTACTTACGAGCAGACCACGATGGCCGAAGATCTAAGTACTAGTTACTAGTTGCTTTAAGTAAAGACAACGAGGGTTTGTTGATGCGGGATTTAAAGACTTGCAGATTAGGAAAAGAAGGAAATACATTTGCTGGTAACACTTTCCATAATCTGTACACTCTGGGAATAAAAAAGCGAACAAAGTGGGAGGTCCTTGGTCTTTGCAGTTGGACCCTGAAGGGGTGCATGTGAATCGATGCTCGTCTCTCCCTGGCAGGAATGACTAAGGAAAGCATAATGGATTATGCTTTCCTTAGATAATGGATTTCATCAGAACAGAATCCGTGGTAGTATATGTAAAACAGAGAGAGATCCCACAATTCGACGATGCTCTAGTGATGCAAGCTTCCTTAGGAGGTGTGGATCATCAATCAGACCAATAGCTCTTCTTTGGTTAGAGTCAAGAATATTAAGGATTGAAGGAGAGGCTGCTCCCCATATGTGCGAGCAATACTCAAGCAAGGTCTGATTTGCGAAGTGTAAAGGGTAAACAGAAGCGAAGATCTTTCTGAAAAGTGATACCGATTAAGCTAAAGGAATCTTTGGCTTCAAGCATTTGATTATTCATTTGAATGCTGTCGGTAAACAAGGTTGTGTTTTAGTGGCGCTAAACTAGATAAGGTTCTTCGCTCCCCATTCTATGATTTTAGTGTGGTCTTCGGTTAAGCATAAAGTCATCACTTTACGCCTCTCATCAATTTCAGTCTTAGAGATAGGTTTGGAAAATTGTATATTGGATTGGAGTGTGCTATCGTCAGCATAGCTGTGAATAGGAATGCTGGTGGAAGAAAGTAGGTCATTGATGTGCAGGAGGAATAGGGTAGGTGCCAACACTAAACTCTGTGGTATGCCTGCGCTGATTTGGTGAAAGTCTGATGAATGGCCGAAAAACCACTACAGAAATACTTCTGTTGGAAAGAAAATTGGCAATTGAAGTATATATATATATATTTTGGAGGAAGACCATAGGCAGAAAGTTTGTTAAGAAATGCGTCATGCCCGACTTAATTAAATGCTTTGGATAAGTCGAAGGCAATAATTTGGTCATCTCCGTGGAATTCGATAGACTTATTCCAGTTGTGGTTTACGAAGATAAGAAGATCTGATGAGCATCTTTGGTGGTGGAAGCCATATTGCCTGTCGTATATAAGTTTATACCTTTCAAAGTAATTCAAAAGATCATTATTGATATAAACTAAAAATATTAAAAGTTACATGTTATTATAGGTATGGTTCCTCCATACCTACAATAACATGTAACCATTCCGCCATTTTGTTTCGCCATATTGAATTCATACCACCCTTTTATCAGTTCATCTTTATGTCATATTTAAATCTTGCAGAAAATTTGAAATCAATTTAATAAGTATTTTTTTCAGGTTGGTTTTTAAATATTTTATTAAGTCGCCATTTTGATTCGGAATCTTGAAATCGTACCAAAATTTTACCCGGTCATTCCTACATAATACATAATTTTATAAGTAGTTCTTTAGCAATATTTTTTTAACATTTCATTAGGCCGCCATTTTACATAATATTCTTTTTTTAACTAACTTAAAAGTAGTAGTGATGCCGGGGTGGTCTCATAGCAAGAATATTTTAAAAATATTAAAAATTATGAGATATGGTCATTTTCATTTATTTATTTGTTTTTTGAGAAGCTGTTTAGGCGGAAACCTCGAAATGGTTTGAGATATTGCCTCGTGTAGGAATTGTAATTAACAAAAAATTAATTGCACACAAATTACACCTCCCAATCTCACGAAGGGAAAATTTGTTTTTTGTCAGTTTTTTTAGATAAGTGAGGTTTGGAAAGCAAGATGAGAAGGAGGGGATTTGAAAAATGTTATGTTACATATGATTTTTCAAGTTTTTAGAGGCACGAAATTCATTGTAATTTTTGAAGTCCTGTTTTCCTGATTTTGATGTTGCACGGTTCGCGCTAATGGCCTTTACATATATTAGTTAGCCAAGTTCTAAGGAAAATTTGTATACCAAGGACACAATACTTGTTTTTTATATAAGTTGTATTTAAAACTGCAAACTAGACATTTTTTGCAGATTGTTAATAGTAGGTATTTAAGGCAAACCTACCTCTTTTCGTGACTGCAAAAGAGGTATAGGTATATTTATTAATATCTGTCGGGGTTTATACCTAAAAATCTAGAGTTGAAAAGGTCCAGGTAAAAACTTTTATAAAATAAAATAAAACTAGCTCCAAAAATAAAAACTGTAAATTAAAAAATAACCTTAAATTTGTATCATCTGATGAAACCATAGTGTTGACGAAACATGTCATAAGTTTGTTTTTTTTAATATAGTGGAAGTTTTAAGTAGAAATTGTTTTTTTAATTTAGTGCCATATATCTTAGTTATGGATTTCCACCAAGACTCAATCTAGAATTTGAATAAAACTGGGTTAGCCGATTTGTATTATATTATTGCGTCGAGAACTTGTACTTATTAATGTTTGTTTTGCAGGAAATTCAAGTATCTCTATTCCGTGTATTTTTTCGTAGTGAACACTATGGATTAACATTTATTTCTTGCTATAATTTACGGTTTTGTTAGGCATAATTCTGTCGTTAACATTTCTTGTTGGCAAACATAGATCTCCATTTTTGGAAAAAATAGATTTGTTTACCGATGTGTGTTTTACGTAAGTACTATATAGGTTTTAGGTAAGATTTAATTGGTTAGCGATTAGTATAGGATAAATTTTATACAACACAAGTTGGACTGGTCTGGTACTAACCAGTTCCTCTAACTCAATGATTTTATATTTACCGGGTAGTTCTTGAATGTTAGTTATTACCTTATTAAGCTGATTAAGGTTTAAGATAGAGTTATACATTATAATAAATTTAATCTAGTGAAAGAAATTGCAGTTTTTGTTTTAAGATACTAATCTTATTGAGTTGATTATTACAAAGCATAGGAAATATCAAGTGTTTTATTCTCTAATGCTTGCAATTTAATCCTCATTAACTTTTGGTTTTCTTATACTTTAGTTATTTGTATACTATAAGTATTTATTACATTTGTTAAGATTGTTCATTTTTAAGCTCAACTTGTATTTGTTGATTTTGCATAATTACTTTTTGATAGGATTTGAAATGTTCTTCGTCTTCGGAGTCTAAAGTTCCAAAAATAATTTTGTTTATTTTGCCTACGGCTTTAACTAGGCTTCTTTTGTTAGAAATCAAAAGGTCGAATGTTTTATTTAGCTTGTATTGAATCATATACATAAAATTTTGATATGCCTACGTATTTATTTACAGTTTTGTTCATATTCAGCAATAAACTTTTTTATTGGCTTAAACATTTTTCCATATTAGTTACATTAATATGATATAAAAGGTATTGTTGTGTGGGATTTTATAATATAAGCTTGCTCTAAGGATGCCAAAGTATAGTATTTTTAAATTATTTCATTTCGAGCGTCATTTCTCTCTATCTCTCTCATTTGTGTGTTTAAAGAGTATGCTTGTAATACATTTTAAAAAACTATCTATTACGGTTAAAAAATAAATATTATGAGTTTTAAACGAGGTAAAAAATCTATTGGTGTGGATTTGAGCACGGATTTTTTAGAATGTCGCTCATACTTAGATTTCTTATGACATTCTCTAAATTTGATCTGTTACCATTAAAGCGAACTTATGTTCTCAGTAATATCTCTAAACTATGAGTTTTAGTTTCGTGGCAAAATTTATTTTTTTTGTTGTTATATATCAATTTCTGTTATATCCTCCAAGAACGTATCAGAGAAATAAAGTCTGCTCCATTTTTGAAATTTTCGGAAAATTTCAAGTATCATAGGTTCAAAATTGTTTTTGAAATGCATGCAATACGTTAATTTCGGTATAAAATATCTTAATAATATTGCAAATAATTCTTTGTTTATCAAAAATGTTTTTTTTGCATTCTTTGTTGGAAAAAAATCGTCCATATTTCTCAGGGAGACCTGTTTATGATTCTATTAAATAAAACACAAAGTCTTGGTCTCAGTCAAATATTTTAAAAAACCTAAGGTGACACGTGTTTCACTTTTGCGAGCATGATCGGACCAACATTATTGGAAAAACCTAATATACTAATTATACAAATAAAAAATAAAATTAAGTATAGCTACCTTAACACATTTAAAACAACAAATCCAGATACAAAATAAGAATAAATACAAAACAACAAATCACACGTTACATCTTAACACGTACAACAATAATAAGGAGAGGCTGAATCCTTGAGTATTGATGATTGCATATGCTCACAAAACTTAAAACGAGCCCATGTGGTTAAGTGTGTTAAGAAAACTTTAAAAGAAGAATACATGTCAGTGTCAAATGTCACATGACTGGCCCGTAAATAAGGTTAAAATTAAATAAACAATTCTAATTATTATTTATATTATTAAAGATGAGATGCGGTTCGAAATTAAATACGTCATTAGCACAGGTGAGAACTGGACTTTTCTTAGCTTTAGTTTTTTCCATTTTTTCTAACAAATCTAATTTCCTTCCCTTGGAACACTCATGTAAGATATTTATATTTTCAGGTACAGCAGGACAGTCGCTACAACTCAACGAATACACTCCAGATTTTAAGAGTGTTTACAGTTTGAAATGCAATAGATATGTTAAAATGTCTAAAGAATTTTGCTATTTGTAAATATTAGCAAAAAATGTTATACGTCTATATTGGTTGTTATTTTTGTCAGACTTGTGTGGTTGTATTATATTATAAGAGAATTTATATTTGTTGAGAAAGTTAAAACAAAGCTTATTGATGGAACATATAGAAAAACCGTTATTAGCTGCTATCTGTTTTATTGTGTTGAGTTCTTTATAAAAAGCATTTTTAGAAAGGAGAATTTTAAATAACCTAAAAAACAAAGAATTGAATGCTGCGAATTTATGTGAGTAGGGTGAATTACAAGTAAATTAAATTATATTATCAGTAGCTGACTGTTTTCTGTAAATTTCAAAATGTATTTTATTATTTTTTCTAATAAGTAACAAATCTAAAAAAAGGTAACTTATAATATAAAACAGATAGCAGCTAATAACGGTTTTTCTATATGTTCTATCAATAAGCTTTATTTTAAATTTGTCGACAAATATAAATTCTCTTATAATATAATACACCCTAAGTCTGACAAAAATAACAACCAATATAGATGTATAAAATTTTTTGGTAATACTTCCTTACAAATGGCAATTTTTTTAGACATTTTAACATATCTAATGCATTTAAAACTGCAAACACTCTTAAAAAACATTTAGTTAAAATTATGGATAGGACTGATAGATTCTCAAAATCTGGAGTGTATTCGTTGAGTTGTAGCGACTGCCTTCTGTGTATGTTGGCCAGTCTGGGAGGAAAATATCTGACAGAGTACAAGAA
The DNA here is from genome assembly GCA_030620095.1 of Kuschelorhynchus macadamiae. Classification (NCBI taxonomy): domain Eukaryota; kingdom Metazoa; phylum Arthropoda; class Insecta; order Coleoptera; family Curculionidae; genus Kuschelorhynchus; species Kuschelorhynchus macadamiae. Next base: position 562,870 of record JAUTXW010003430.1, read on the forward strand.
CATGTAAATCTCTTTAATACATATAAAAATTCGGAAATAACGGAGACTAAATCTGCATTTGCGAACCACCTATTAGCTTCAGGACACACCTTTGCTGTACCTGAAAATATAAATATCTAACATTAGATTTATTAGAAAAAATGGAAATAAGTAAAGCTAAGAAAAGTCAAGTTCTCACCTGTGTTAATAACGTATTTAATTTTGAACCCTATCTCATCTTTAATAATATAAATAATAATTACCATTGTTTATTAAATTTTAACCTTATTTACGGACCAGTCATGTGAAAATTGACACTGACATGTATTCTTCTTTTATAGTTTTATTAACACACTTAACTACACGGGCTCATTTTAAGTTTTGTGAGCATATGCAACCATCAATACTCAAGGATTCAGCCTCTCCTTATTATGGTTGTACGTCTAAGATGTAACGTGTCATTTATTGTTTTGTATTTATTCTTATTTTGTACCTAGATTTGTTGTTTTAAATGTATTAAGGTAGCTATACTTAATATTATTTTTTAATTGTATAATTAGTATATTAGGTTTTTCCAATATTGTAGGTCCGATGATGCTCGCAAGAGCGAAACACGTGTCACATTAGGTTTTTTTAAGATACTTGACTGATACCAAGACTTTGTGTATTATTTAATAGAATTTTAACTTTGATATGAGAATATCTAAATATAATTTGATTTTTAAAAGTATTTGATAGTCTTTTAATGTAACCATAATAGTGAGTGGTGTATTTCTAAGTCATCACTTCTTGCTTTTGATCTACAAGGTTCCTTTAGACGTACTGAGTTTAGGTCTAATAATTATATCAGAAGTTACATTTATTTTCGGAATTTCCGCAGGAGGTAGTTTTGGATATAGTTGAAATAATATTTCATCAACCTCATTATTGGAAAAGAAGGGTAATTCATTTAAATCATAATTTAGAAAGAAGGGTTCATTACCATCATTTTTAATGCCATGCATTTGAACCTGAGAGAATGCGTGAGCATTAGTATTTTTTTCTCTTTTTATAAATAGTTTGATAATCGTATTCCTCTAATTTAAGTTTCCAACTAACTAATTTAGAGTTTGTTTCCTTTATAGAGAATAACCCTTGAAGATGTCTATGATCTAAAATTTGCAATGCAATAATTCATATCTCCGGGTTTACAGATCTGGACCTATGTTTCCTTGTAACAAAATCGGGCCTTTTGAAAAATCCCGGTGTTGTAACATGGGTTCATTGGTTAATATTCTTTTGCATGTTTCAAAAGACTGAATAAACAATTGATTGTGCTAAAGTTTTTTTCCTCCTTGGGCAGTCATGATTTTGGTTAAATATGCGAAATTTTGTATACATTTCCTATAGTACTCTATAAATTCTAAGAATGATTTTATTTCTTTCGGCCTTTTTGGAATTCGATTTCTTTTTAATTCCTCTATTTTTTTGGGTTAGGTTTTAGACTCTCGGTAATGATTACATGACCTAAGAATTCTACAGGTTTACATACAAATTCAAATTTATCTAACGGTATTTTTAAGTTGTGATCTTTAAATTTCTTGAAACCTTCTTTAAGGTTAGAAATATATTCTTGAACAAAGGTGGAAAATATTATTGCATCGTCTATGTAGACTTAGTAGACTAAGCAATGTTTACCTTCAATATATTTTAAAACATTATCCGTTACGCGTTGAAATATGGCAGGGGCTTTTTTCAAACCAAATGGAATACGAACGAATTCATAATGACCATTTTCTACAGTAAATGCCGTTTTGGGTATAGAGAATTAGGGTAAACTTTAATTTGATGGAATTCTGAGGCTAGATCTAATGTAGTGAAATAATGGCTTCTGCCAAGTTTATCTGGGATATCTAAGATAATAATTTCCAAATCCAATCTATATTTTGGCACTGCACTTCGCAACTTGCCAGATTGCTCTTCTCTGGGGTTTACTGAGAGCTGAATCGACCCTTCCAGATAATTTAGACCTTATTCCAGTTTGGGGACGTTTTCGATGGGATGTCCGCATGACAAGCTCTAAGCTCCCGGGACGCTCCGTATATTTCAAAAATCTTTATAAATTTTTCCTTCTTTAAAAACTTTCTAATGCCTCTTGGCTTCCACTAGATGCCCCTTGAGCTATTAAGGTATTGGATGTCTGTCATCGATCGTTTATTTTTATTAAGTTTTCTATAGTCACAAACTCTCCGCCATTTTGGTTTTGCCGTGAGACCTAGCTTCTTTAGGAGAATCGTAAGAGGGGCGGACCAACGACTAGATAATGGTATTATTATTCCGCCATCTAACACTTTATTTTTTTGTTTTTCCACATAAAGATATCTATATAACTTTCATCCTTAGCTTTTATTACATATTCTACGTGATTTGTGAATGTAACTTTGTCATTAGATCTATGGAAAAAGAAATTGTAAAATTAGATTTTTAATTAATTTTTTCTTCAGAGTTGAGGTACTGTAAGGTCTAATTAAAGCGAAAACGTTTTATTAAACATGGACTCCTTATGTGAACTGGTGTAGTGTCAATAAAATTATATTCTAAGAAATAATCAGGGTTATCACGCTTGTGATATCGGGTAGTATTTGTTCAATAATAAAAATTTCAATATTTTGTGACTGAAATAATTGAGATGTTTGCCTTATTGCTTTCCTTTGTTAAATTTCTAATTTCTAATTGGATATGTAATTTTTTACTAATAGAATTCTAGGTAAAATTTCAATTATCCGATTATTAATGTGAAGCCATAGTATGTCTGTGCTTTCGTTCAGATCGGTAAAAATAAGCTTTAGGACAATAGTGTTTGGTAGAATTTATATTTTTTCTAGGTTAAAATCATCGCGATAGCTCAGAGGAATAATACTTGCGTTGCCCATGAGTTTTTTATTTCCTAAATCGATATTTAGACCTAACTTTCTTAAATCTATTAGTCCAAGAACACGGCCAAAATAATCATGAAAATTATATGGGGTGAGTCATTTAACTTGAGACAGTGATTTATCTTAAAAATGTTGGGAAACCAAACGGCAGTACCTGTTTTTGATCTTGACCTTTATTTTAAAGTCATTGCAGTTCAATTTTGTGTTCTTAATAGGATACCCTGCATAAATATTTTTTGGATTCTACGCGAATTTCTAAAAAAAAAACATTGTTGGCCTTAAAATGAAGGTCAAGGTCAAAAACAGGTAGCGCCGTTTTGTTTTTTCCTCGACACCAAACATTTTTTACTCCAAACAATTTTTTCTAAACGGCATCGTTTTTAAGATAAATCACTGTTTCAAGTTAAATTACTCACCCGTTATAGAATAAATTCTAATTCTTCATTCAGATTAAATTGCTTCAATAAAAGTATTTTTGCTTTTAATTATGTTTTTGTTTTTCCCGTACATTTAACTAGGGTATGGCTAGAGTTAAATATTCTATCTACAAACTATTGATCTGCGAAATATGGTTTTAAAAAAGAGGTAGGATATCCTGTGTCAATTAAAAGTTTAATGAGTGGTTCTAGAATTTCTATGTAGGATAACGTATTAACATGAAAACTGAAGCATACCCTTTTGCGAAATGTCACTTTTTTTTGTTAATTCCCGTTTTTGTAACTCTCATGTTTCTGTATTATTATAATCATAATATTGATTATTAAAGATATTACTCGTGGCTTATTGGTCATAATGATTATTGTCGGAATTATATGATTACATTCACTATATATATTGAAGGATGATAATATCCTTAATTCTAATTGTATACAAAACTTAATATCTTCATTTGCCGGGGAAAGGTCTCCGTCATTTAAATTTGTAATTTCAGTAAAAACAAAGAGGTTTTTATGGGGTTACCTACGAAAGGATTATGGTGGTTCCGTTGATTTAAGTTTTGAGTTTGCAATGAAGGTATTCTATTTGCTGTCGCCATTGGGGTAGGTTCTCTCTAGATTTGTGCGAATTTTCACGACAAAATACATTTTGTGGTTACCCAAAAACGTGCTTGTTAGTAGGAAAAATGATGATTAACAGGCCTTGATCGGATCCTTACTGGCTGTTTGGGGAATATTGGTCTAGTTGAAAAATATGGTGCAGGTGAAAAATTTGGTGTGACAGAGAAATTAGCATTTGTTGTTAAAATTGTTTCTGTAATTTATGACAGGTAGAAATTGATACTGCGGTGACTAATTTAAAGATCTAAGAAAGTTGATCTTTTTTTGTTGTCTTGCAGAAGTGGTTATATGATTGTGTAAGTGTAAGCTACAATTAATTTTTAGATGTAAATAGACATACTTACAGTATAGATTCAAATACACATACAAATTTTACAAAAAAATAGGGGGCGGAAAGGGATATATAACTTTTAATTTAATAATTCTCGTTGTTGCAATTGCGAATTTTCTTCCAATTGTGGAGTCTAAATGGTTCGGATTTCTACAGAGTTTCAGAAAAAACTTATTTTGTCCAAACACAGATCTTCTAAGATCCTACTTACGACCGAGCTAGTTAAATAACTTTCTTCCTGAAATTTTTCATTTATTAGTACGTAAGTATTTAGTACTTATACATAATAAATATATATAATATACACAGTACATGTAAAATTTTAAAATGTACATTTACACCTAAGAAGGAATTATTACATTAAATGTGTGATTTTAAAATGTAAATATAATTTTCTAATTATGTAATTATATCACTGATTCGATTTGTATTCCTGTAGATTTACAATATTTTAGTGAGTACTTTCACATACATTTACGTAAAATTACTTTAGATTTTTACCATATAATATTTGGCGTCTTTTACTGCGTATATTTACACTGGAATAATATTAAGTAAAAATATCGCTTTGCTAGGACACCTTAAAAAGAGGAATTTTAAGAAAAACTTTAAATCTCACTATTTCTTACAATTTGACAACAATTACTTATTAACTTTTATATAAAAGTTTATAAGTAATTCTTGTCATGAAAAAGTCACTTAAAGTCGTTTTTTTTAAATGCCTTTTTCTAGAGTTGCCCTCTCATAGCAACAGATATACAAGGTATTTATTAAGTAAGTTAAGATATTTAGGGAGATGATTCCTCAGGTAAGTTCATGACGAAAATGCCATATAAATGTTGGTAGTAAAATGATTCGTTTTTTAGATACAGTGCGTTTAAATTTTGAATATTTTTAGTTTTTTTGATGTGCCTTGTATATTTTGCGAGATATTGAATTTAAATTTGGTAAAAATGTACGAGGCACATCAAAAAAACTAAAAAGTATTTTAAATTTTACGACCCTGTATTTTAAGAACGAAGCACTTTATGACCAACATTTTTATGACATTTTCGTCATAGAATGCTTGAGTAATCATCTCCCTAAATATTGTAACTTACTTAATAAACACCCTTTATATAGGTGTTGTATTGATAAACTTTTTTTGCTGAAGTTGGTTTGTTCTGTATTTTGCTGGATATTTCCAGTATTTTTCATTCCATTAAATAAATCAGACAAAAAAGGTTACCAAGCAGAAACCATAATATATAAAAGGTTTTAATGAATGGAAACTGAAAAAAATTGTCAAAAAGGTGTTAATAAAAAAACCTTTTAAGTTTTTATTAATCCAAAGTTAGAACCTACACTACCTAAATACATGTATTTAAAATATATCAAAAAAAAAAGAATAATATACAATGTCAGTAACAACTATTGGCTCATAGAGAAAAAATTATTTATTTAGGTTTTTTTTTAAACTAACTTATATTAACTCAACAAAAGTTACCATATCAAATCTGTGTTTAAAGCGCGAACCAACCACAACAAATAATAATCATTTCTTAAAACCTAGATTGATTTTTGCGAATAAACTAACATACATATTCATATTTTAAATACCCTCGAGAACTGTATGTAAAATACGAATTTGTGATAAGAGTATAGCACCAACATTAGTAACGGTACATGTGTGTTGCTGTGTATAGGGTGATCCCCTATAATGTTACCCTCATCTAACTTTCTTATTGTTCAAGATAGAAGAAAAATTAAAAAAATGGTATGTCGGGTTACTACTCTAGTTTTTACACACACATAGAAATAGAGTTTACCTTTACTAATATACAGGGGTACAAAACATTTCTTTTTTTAAAATCAAACGCCCTGTATATAATTGCATTTTTGGATTTTACTCAAAAAATTAAAACTTTTCCTATTCAGAATTTTCACGTGTCTTCAATTGATTTTGAGATAATGGCTGTTGAAAAATGAAAATTTGACATTTTGAAGGGCTGATGTCAAATCTCAACGGGTTAAATTAGAGTAAAACGGTTTGCACTTTCCTATCTTAGGTTTTAAAACTAATGTAGGATTGGATGGGGAATGTCAAGTTTTTGCTAGAACTGTCAAAAAGTAGATAGAATTTCAAAAAGTAAGACAGAAAAGTGCAAACCGCGTTATTCTAATTAAATGCGTGGAGATTTAATAGCCTTTCCAAACGTTAGATTTCTCAACTGTCATTATCTCGAAAACAATTGAAGATACGTAAAAATTTCGAGGAAAATTTTAAATACGAAAAGTTCTTAATTTTTCGAGTAGAATCCAAAAATGCTATTAAATATAGGGCGTTCCATTTTAAAAATAGCAGCATATATGTAAGTAAACGTAAACTAGAATAGTAACCCTACATACATATTATTTAATTTAATAGAAATGCTTTAAAATTTTATTTCTGTTGTTATTTACAAAATTGCAATTTTCTAGAGAACATCTATGAACTGTTTCAACTAATATATGTTCCGATACGCATTTTTTAAAATGGTTTCGATTTATATGACTCTTAAACGCTCTGTACGTCCAAAACATTAACCCACAATCTAAAACATCAAAAATAAAGATATTTTTATAATTTCTAATAATTCTAAACGATATTTTACACACACTGCACTGAAACATAGTAATATATCTTACCCGTCGAACTTTTTCAGAATACCTAAATACTAAATATGAAAAAAACTTCACAAAAAAACTGAAAAATCGCCAAACACACTTCCAAGAAAAATTCAACGCTTCAAATTATTTGTCATAAATAATCGTTGTATACAGATGAGCTAGTAAATCTGTGTACTAATTCAAGATGGCGGAACAGCGGTTGAATACAATATTACACGTCATTGCTTAAAAACTACTTGTCTGACTTAAAATTTTGGTCAAAAATTAAAGATCACATGGGGATGACCTGGTACCATTTTGGTAAAAATCCAGCATGGCAAAATAAAATGGCGACTTGAAATGTCAAGAAATTATTACTAAAAATCTAGTCCAATTTATTTCAAATTTTGCACAAAAATCAAGTATTATGTAGGAATCAACTGTTAAAATTTTGATACGTATACGAAAATTTAGCCTGAAAAACTACTTAATAGACTGATTTCAAATTGTGTGCCATAAATAGTTGTGGAATACAGATGAACTAGTAAAACTCTAGCTCTAATTCAAGATGGCGGCCAAATAAAATATATGTAATCTCGAAAAAATAACCCTCCCAAGTTTTACATATCTTCACGTTTTAGCGTCTCTAGACGCCAAAAAATATGTTTTATTAATTCCGTCAATCCGTTTGTTGGTTTGTTGATTTCCCCGCCAGTTTACGACATAGCTTAAAAATAACTTACTCGTTGACTTCAAATTTTGGTCAAAAATAAAGGATCATATGGTAATCGCCTGGTAGTAAAATTGCGGCCTAGTGATACAAAAAAATTACTGAAAAAACTGATTATCCAAATTTCCTCAAATTTTGCACAAAAATCAAGTGTTATATAGGAATAGGAATGAACTGGTAACATTTTGGTTTAAATATAAGGTTGTAAAACAAAATGGCGGCCTAAAAAATCAGCCAGAAAATACTACTTATTAGATTAATTTCAAATTTTGTGCAAACATTAAGTATGATCTAAAGATAAACTGGTAAATTTATGATATGAATTCAAGATACGGGAACAAAATGACGATCTAGTGATTTTTTTTAAATTAACGTAAAAAAGGTCTAATACAATTGACTTTCAATTTTGTAGAAAAATTAAATGGGATATACGGATAAACTGGTACGAATTCAACATGACGTAACAAAATGCCGATCTGTGTTAATCTAAAAATTACTTTTTGAATTTATTTTAAATTATGTCTAAAAATTAAGTGTGACATGGGTAGAAACTTGTAAAATAATGATGCAACAAAATAACGCCGAATTAAAATATTTGAAAAGACAATATATATGTGTTACTAAACAAATAGTTACTGAACTAAATTAGGTCAGACTTCACTATTCCTAATAAAAGCAAAGATTCATAACGAGGGAAGTTCCCCTGTTCAAGTAGTTATTTTTTCAAATATATTATAAATCTTGCATTTTAAAAAGTACCAGGCCAATCTTAATATTTCATGATAATGGTTTGTGAAAAAATATACATACAGTTTATGTACTCGATTTCCATAATGTTTATGTGGTAAAAGCAAACTCCAATTTTTCACTCCCTCGTTTATATGATTAATTGCTTTAATAATGTTTATTTTAAAGCAAAAGAGTTAAATTTATTCACTTTAATCTTTTTAAAAGTTTGGTAGTTATACAATAATTTATCATAAACGTGATTCATTTTTATGGAGATTGAGGTTTTTATACAGGAGGAAAATATTTAAAGCATAGCTCAAGTTATTTTAATTCACGCATCTAAAGTTTATTTAAATTCATGTAACTAAAGTCATTGTGTATACAATACGTTTTTAAATGTTATTTTTATGAGAGAAATATTTACCAGAAGTGTTCAACTTCACTTGATTAAAACTCTGTATTAAACTCTGTTCTTGTTTGAGCTAATTGACAACGAATACTTTTAATTCAATCTAGTGACCAATGAATATAAAACACTAGTAGCAACAAGCATAATTTTGGTTCATTATTAAAACGGGGGAAAAGCAAATCAATAAATCATCAATAATTTCTGACTCAAGGCCAAGCCAGCTAAAAGCAATATGTACCTTGTATATGAACTTAAAATAAAATATTCATAATAATTTAATCAAGATGCTCTACAGACCGAATTTAATTGTTTAAAAACCTCTATTTTATACAATTTGTTAACATAAATCAACCTTTTTTATTTGTGTTATTTCTCAGTACCCCCAAATTTTCCCTTTGTTTGGCCATAGCTTGAAATCTGTCCGAACCACCATTTTTTGCAAAAATTAATTAAGGGGGTTATATTACATATACAAAATTCAGGAACTTTAACTGAAACCGTTTTTCAATATAATTAAATATCAACCATTTTAAAAATTCAAATTTTAAAGTTAAGTAAAAAAAAATGATAAAACTTAATAAAAATTCATACATATCTTTAATGTCCCCTTAAAATTTGAAACAAATTTTTATTTTGCATACTTTAATAACACCAAATGATCTTCTTCGGTGTGTGCTTCTTCTAAAAGGTCTTTTTAATCCTGATCACCAAAATTATAAGCACATTAAGATTACCCATTTTAAAATGAAAAAAATGGATTATACAGATTCTTGAAAAATCACAAGACTTAAGTATTTGATTTATTACGTGGACCCTAATGGAAAATTTACAGATGATTTTAATTTT